>JAGFBZ010002520.1:0-466484 GCA_018398805.1 Hirundichthys speculiger
AGTAGAGGTAGCCAGATGTTCAGGGAACTTTCCTTCTGCATCTGCAGTAAAGGTAGACCAGATGTTCAGGGAACTTTCCTTCTGCATATGCAGTAGAGGAGGGCCAGATGTTCAGGGAACTTTCCTTCTGCATCTGCAGTAGAGGTAGGCCAGATATTCAGGGAACTTTTCATCTGCATCTGCAGTTGAGGTAGGCCAGATGTTCAGGGAACTTTTCTTATGCATCTGCAGTAGAGGTAGGCCAGATGTTCAGGGAACTTTTCTTATGCATCTGCAGTAGAGGTAGGCCAGATGTTCAGGGAACTTTCCTTCTGCATCTGCAGCAGAGGTAGGCCAGATATTCAGGGAACTTTCCTTCTGCATCTGCAGCAGAGGTAGGCCAGATGTTCAGGGAACTTTCCTTAGTTTTAAAATTCAGTTGCAGTACAACATCCTGGTTTGGTTTAGACACAAAAATGATGTCCTGGCTGAGATAAGCCACTAAAAGAACTCAGTTTGACTTAGGAATCCAGATGACCCGGGATCAGGAGAGATGATCAATTTAGGAACCAGATCAGGTTTAGGAACCAGATCAGTTTAGGAGCCAGATCAGGTTTAGGAACTAGATCAGGTTTAAGAACCAAAACAGTTTAGGAACCAGGTCAGGTTTAGGAACTAGATCAGTTTAGGAACCAGATCAGGTTTAGGAACCAGATCAGATTTAGTAACTGGATCAGTTTAGGAACCAGATCAGGTTTAGGAACCAAATCACGTTTAAGAACCAAAACAGTTTAGGAGCCAGATCAGGTTTAGGAACTAAATTAGTTTATAAACTAGATCAGTTTAGGAACCAGATCAGGTTTAGGAACCAGATCACATTTAGGAACTAGATCAGTTTAAGAACCAGATCAGGTTTAGTAACCAGATCAGGTTTAAGAACCAAAACAGTTTAGGTACCAGGTCAGGTTTAGGAACTAGATCAGTTTAGAAACTTGATCATGTTTAGGAACCAGATCAGGTTTAGGAACCAGTTCAGTTTAAGAACCAAAACAGTTTAGGAACCAGGTCAGGTTTAGGAACTAGATCAGTTTAGGAACCAGATCAGGTTTAGGAACCAGAACAGTTTAGGAACCTAATCAGTTTAGGAACCAGGTCAAGTTTAGGAACAAGATTAGTTTAGGAATTGACCAGTTTAGGATCCAGATCAGTTTAAGAACCAAAACAGTTTAGGAACCAGATCAGGTTTAGGAACCAAATCAGTTTAGGAACTAGATCAGTTTAGTTAACCAGATCAGGTTTAGGAACCATATCAAGTTTAGGAACCAAATCATGTTTAGGAACTAGTTCAGTTTAGGAACCAGATCAGGTTCAGGGACCAGATCAGTTTAGGAACCGGATCAGGTCTCTATCTTTGCTCCACCTTTCTGTCCCTCTTGACTGTAAATAAAGGCCACCAGTCTCCAAAAACGTTCTCATTTAGACACTAAAACTACTCTGGCTTATGAGATGTTTGCCATGTTTAGAGGTCATGATACCTGCTTGAACAAACTAGACACAGAGTCACTTTTTTAGGACAGTGTTGGATATATTAAAATACATAGTGACAGGGTACATAGTGACAGAACTGCAGCTGATCTGGCCTCCTTTGGTTTTGTTTTAATAAAGTGTTGGTCAGAATGGGTTTTATTTGTTGGAGGAGCCACTGTTGCATCACCAGAAGCACTTGGACAAGAGGGTGAAGTTCAAGAGTGATGGATAACAGCTGTTTGTACAAAAGCCTTTGCGGTCAAACTTTAATTTTCAAAGCGTACTTTTTCTTGGACTGTTTCCATTTTTTTTAAACAGTTAAATATTATCAGCACAATTTCAAATTTCTTGTCCTCCTTGTTTCGTCTTGTGGACTTCATGTTCCTGCTTAGACTCCACTTATTTTCCTGTCAAATTTTGTTCCACACCATCTGATTGGCTGCAGGAACCTGCACATTAGTCCAGGTTTATAGGTTCCCAGCGTGCTTTATTTCTGAGAAGTTGTTGTTGTTGATGAAGTTCCTGCAGAGCGGCTCGCTGAGCTTCTTACATCGAACACAAGGCCTTTGTTTCTCGGTACATTCTCTGATGGATTATTGCTCACCTCCTGTAGAGATGAGCGAAGGCCACATGATGGGTCTCTGTGGAGACAGCTGTGCAGCAGGAATACTACAAAAGGATGGTAAACTGTGTAGAGCTCATAGAGGGGGGAAGGCTTTTGTGGCAGTTTGAATGATAACTCAAGGTCCACTTGCCCTGATGTTCAAGGCTGATGCTGAAGAGAGCTCAGACTACCCTCCTGAGGAACAGCCATCTGACGATACTAGCTGTCCTTTCAGCTGAGATAAATGTGTCTGAAACGAGTCCCATTAGGCTGAAAATGCTTTACAATTTCCATCCAGATCCAGACCATTTTCCTTAAAGGAGCATTCAAGGGTTCCTTTAGGCCTGTTTTTGGATGTTAGGGTGTAAACGCTGAAGGACCAAAACAACGTGAATCTAAGGAGTTTTGAGTGAGAACAGAAAGTGTTTGTAGCAAATTGGAAAAAAATGGTAGGCCAAAATAAAAATCAATTTTAAGCCTTTGAAAAGACTCAAAAATGTTATTTGACTTCAGTGATAGTGTGGATAATGTGTCCAAAAGCAAGTCTAAGGGCTGTCTGGACAGGAATCTCCAGCTAGTCACTGCTATCCTGTTTTCAGTCTGTACGAGTTGAGGACCAACTGCACAAACAATAGATATGCCAATAGATACAAAAGGAGTTCATGACCTCTGCTACCAAAGAACCCGACCACCCATCCACCCATCCATCCATCCATCCATCCATCCACCCATCCATCCATCCACCCATCCGTCCATCCATCCATCAATCCATCCATCCATCCATCTATCCATCCATCCATCCACCAATCCATCATCCATCCAGGTATCCATCCATCCATCCATCCATCCATCATCCATCCAGGTATCCATCCATCCATCCATTCACCCATCCATCCATCCATCCATGTATGCATCCATCCATCCATCCATTTATCCATCCATCCATCCATCCATCCATCCATGTATCCATCCATCTAGCCATCCTTCCATCCATCCATCTATCCATCCATCCATCCATCCATCCATCCATGTATCGATCCATGTATCCATCCATCCATCCATCCATCCATCCATCCATCCATCATCCATCCATTTATCCATCCACCCATCCATCCATCCATCATCCATCCATGTATCCATCCATCCATCCATCCACCCATCCACCCATCCATCCATCATCCATCCATCCATCCATCCATGTATCCATCCATGTATCCATCCATCTATCCATCCATCTATCCATCATCCATCCATCCATCTATCCATCCATCTATCCATCCTTCCATCCACCCATCCATCCATCCATGTTTCCATCCATCCATCTATCCATCCATGTATCCATCCATCCATCCACCCATCCATCCATCCATCATCCATCCATGTATCCATCCATCCATCCATCATCCATCTATTCATTTATGTATCCATCCATCTATCCATCCATCTATCCATCCATCCATCCATGTATCCATCCATCCATCCATCCATCCATCCATCCATCTATCCATCCATCCATGTATCCATCCATCATCCATCCATGTATCCATCCATCCATCCACCCATCCACCCAGCCATCCATCCATCCATGTATCCATCCATCTATCTATCCATCCATCCATGTATCCATCCTTCCATCCATCCATCCATCCATCCATCTATCCATCCATGTATCCATCCATCCATCCATCCATCCATCCATCCATCCATCCATGTATCCATCCATCCATCCATCCCATCCATCCATCCATCCATCCATGTATCCATCCATCCATCCATCCATCCATGTATCCATCCATTCATCCATCCTTCCATCCATCCATCTATCTATCCATCCTTCCATCCATCCATCCATCTTTCCACCCATCTATCTATTCATCCCCCATCCATCCATCCATCCATGTATCCATCCATGTATCCATCCATCCATCCATCCATGTATCCATCCATCCATCTATCCATCCATCCATCCATCCATCCACCCATCCATCCATCCATCCATCCATCTATCCATCCTTCCATCCATCCATCCATCTATTCATCCATCCATGCATCCATCCATCCATCCATCCATGTATCCATCCATCCATCCATGTATCCATCCATCTATCCATCCATCCATCCATCCATCCATCCATCCATCCATCCATCCATCCATCCATCATCCATCCATCCATCCATCATCCATCCATGTATCCATCCATCCATCCATCCACGTATCCATCCATGTATCCATCCTTCCATCTATCCATCCATCATCCATCCATCCATGTATCCATCCATCCATCCATCCATCCATCCATCCATCCATCCATCCATCCATCCATCCATCCATGTATCCATCCATCCATCCATCCATCCATCCATCCATCCATCCATCCATGTATCCATCCCATCCATCCATCCATCCATCCATCCATCCATGTATCCATCCATCTATCCATCCATCCATCCATCCATCCATCCATCCATGTATCCATCCATCTATCCATCCATCCATCCATCCATCCATCCATCCATCTATCCATCCATCCCTCCATCATCCATCCATCCATGTATCCATCCATCTATCCATCCATGTATCTATCCATATCCATCCATCCATCCATCCATCTATCCATCCATCCCTCCATCTATCCATCCATCCATGTATCCATCCATCTATCATCCATGTATCTATCCATCTATCCATCCATCCATCATCCATCCATCCATCCATCCATCCATCTATCCCTCTATCCATCCTCAATTAAATGAAAGGTCAGTAAGGACTACTGACATGGAACTATAGAGAGAAAAAGGTGAAAGAAGCATCTTTTTATTGTGAGTTATCCTTGAATTCATGGAAACATTTTGAATTTTTTTTAAATCTGTGTGGTTTCACTATACAACCCTGAATCATGTAACCCCTAAAACAATATTTCCACCACTGAAACGTCCAGTCATGATAATAAAAGGTTAAAGTGACTCCGAGTTGCTGTTTCCATAAACTCATCATCAGTCAAGAGTAAGTGTCAAAGATTAATTAAGCCCGTTAGACCTTATCTAACCTGTTAATGCTGCAGGTGTCTACCTTACTACAGCGCTAACCTGTCAGCGCTGCAGGTGTCTACCTACCTACAGCGTAGGGCTGGACGATTATGGAAAAAATAATAATCACGATTATTTTGATTAATATTGAAATCACGATTAATAAACACGATTATTCATTCACTTTCAAAAAAAAGTGTTTATTGCACCACCAAAACTCAACTTTAAATATAACTTTTAGAAAAACAACCAGTAATAAATTAGTAACAAGTAAAAAAGTAAAAATAATGATATATATAAATAAATTAAAAAAAGCAATTTAAAAAAAAACAATAAATAAAATAAATACCCAGTCTACATACACTCAGACTGTTCTGCCTACTTCTTCAGGCTTCAGTGATCGAATATGGTAATAGCAATACCAATGTAAAAACAATAAATAAAAATAAATAACCACAATCTACATGCACATCACTCCTGCAAAACTTGCAACATGGAAAAAACACTAATAACAGCCAAAAACAAAACCCAAACTACTTTTTAACATCTTTTCAAAATAGTTTTTTAAAAACAATAAAGGATTTGCCCTATACTCCCTGCAGTTTCCTTCCTACAGGTTTTTGGCCAGGAAAACCAGCCTGTTCACTTGGTCGGGCTTTAGCGATGAGCGAAGGCAGGTGACAACATTGCCACCTGTGCTAAAAACCCGCTCGGATGCAGCACTTGTGGCAGGGATGCAGAGGTATTTTCTGGCCAGTTTGGAGAGCAGTGGGTATAGTGTCTGTGATGCTTTCCACCACTCAAGTGGGTCAGCCTCAGAGTCGAGTGGCCTTGCCTGGAGGTAGGCTTGAAGTTCAAATGCTATGGCCTGGTCCTGTTGAGGAGATGGTCCTGCAGCTGTGTCTTCTGTGGCTTTGAAGAAGCTGCCCAAGCCCCTCTTCTTCTTCTGTGCTCCACCAGTAGGAGGATCAGTGTCGGCAGCTGGTGTCGTGGTTGACTCAGTAGAGGTCCTCTCCTTGAAGATGGGGAAACACATTAAGGACAATATGAATTTCATGTTTCACCTGAATGAATGGTAGTTACACATTATTGTATTATTCTACATTTCAAGTTCACATTATAGACATATTACATTGAGTAGTGTCAAAAATATGTATTTTTAATACAATCATTACTACTACTGCTAAAATAGTAATAATAAATTATTATTATAATTATTATTGTTATTAGTAGTAGTATTACCATGACAGTCTTCATTTCAGACGTCAGTCTGGCTTCAATTGATTCTCTGTTCTCTTCGGCCACATATTTCAGCTTGAACCTTGGGTCCACTGCAGAGGCCATGTCGAGGAGCTCTTGTGTTTTAGAGTCTCCATATTTTTCGTTGAGGTAACCCATGATCGTCTGCTTTATGGTCTTTGAGAGGTCTGTGTCATTGTCCTCTACTGCAAGTATTGATGTGTTAAAGAGGTGGAGAGTTGGCTTCACAAGCGATATACTGACATATTGCTCCCCAGAGAGCGCATCTGTGAACTCAACTAGAGGACTTAGTGAGTTGTTGATAGCCTCTAGTACCTCAATGTCCTGCCACCTTGGGGTCAGATTTCTGGTCTTACGGTCACTGGAGAGGACCTGGACGATGGCTTTCTGCTGCTCAAGGACCCTGTTGATCATCGCTTGTCGAGATCCCCATCTGGTGGGACACTCCGTCTTCAAGGAGTGCTCAGGTAGCTTTAGTTCCCTTTGGGCTTTTGTTAGCTCCTTTTTCTTTTTCCAGCTATAGGAAAAGGTGCTGACCACTTTCTTACAGACCCCCATTGCACGGCCAATTCTGCTGTCTTTCATTGCATTCTCTAGGATGACAAAAAAAATACATGAATGGTTATCACACCATTTATTTTTGACTAATATTACTTTAATCAACAAATCATGCTGTAAAACAGAGTGTGATGATAGTGTGGGTCACATGAAATATGTTATCTCTTAATAAAATCAATGAATGACATGTCACAGGTTATTGAGTGATTCAGAGGAAAATTACCACACATTATTTTCAGTTATGGGATTAGTATATTTTCCAATGTAATGTATTTACTAACTGTACTTCAGTAAAACTTTTAACATTTATGTAAAATATTAAGGTGACTTTTACTTTCACCACAGTAATATTTGAACATACTATAGGGAGGCCTACCCTTACTTTTGCTACAGTAGTGCTGTTTGATTTCTTTCTAATGTATCATTTAATAAATAACATCACACATGTCACACAGTCAGGAGAAAATAAAATGTCTCCCCTATGGCCAAGTGGAGTCTGTGCCCAAAGCACTGCAGCCTTACCCAGCCATTAATTTCAGCTGCCAGCTTGACGTTTGAGGCGTTGTCTGTTGTTATGCACACATGGTTCTCCTCTTTTAAGTCCCATGCAGCCATAGCTTGCTTCAACCCATCAGCAATATCAACCCCTGTGTGGTCATCAGGGAAAAATGCTGTCTGGAGACATTTTGTCTTCATGGTGAAATCTGCATCGATGTAATGCACGGTGAGAGATATGTACGGCTCCATAGTTCGGCTTGACCACAGATCCATTGTGGTGGCAAAATACTCGGCAGTGGAGATATCTTTTTCAACTTCAGCGCGACATTTATCATACAAAGCAGGCAGTGCAACTCTGCTAAAGTATTTGCGGGATGGCAACACGTACCGCTTGTCCATAGTCTTCATCAGTGCTTTGAACCCTGGGTCGTTAACGGTGCTGATGGGGCACATATCCTTTGCTAGCATGAACGTCACCGCCTCCGTTATCTCTCGTTGTCGCCGGGAGCCGGTGGGATATGGAGCGGCATTGTAAAGAGTGTCCTCAATGGAGGACTGTGTTGTGGCGGTGGCTGAAGTTGACATTCTTGCACTTTTTTGGGTCTTTTGCTCCGTCAATACTTTGTCGTAGATCACTTTATGGCTGAACTTTAAGTGGTTAAACAAATTTGTCGTGTTGCCCTGGGGTGCAGACACGACGGCGTGACACACTTTGCAAACAATTTCTTTCTGCTCTACGTCCGACGATTTGAAGCCAAAATGTCTCCAAATGACCGAACTTGTCCTACCTTTCTTTTCAACTAAAGTCTCAGGCTGCTTTTCTGCCATGTTGTCAATCGCTCGTTCCACAATTGATCCACAAACTCACTGCTATTGCTGCATGCGACACAGGTGCGTTCACTGTGCGTTTACAGCGCAGTAATTTGCATACACGCCGCGCGGCGGCACATTACTGTAATCGTTTTTCTTCGATTACAGTGTTTTCATGATCGTGAGAAGCCAAAATCGAAATCGTGATCAAAATTCGATTAATCGTCCAGCCCTACTACAGCGCTAACATGGCAGCGCTGCAGGTGTCTACCTACCTACAGCTCTAACCTGTTAGTGCTGCAGGTGTCTACCTTACTACAGCGCTAACCTGTCAGCGCTGCAGGTGTCTACCTACCTACAGAGCTAACCTGTTAGTGGTGCAGGTGTCTACCTTACTACAGCGCCAACCTGTCAGCACTGCAGGTGTCTACCTACCAACAGCGCTAACCTGTCAGTGCTGCAGGTGTCTACCTACCTACAGCGCTAACCTGTCAGCGCTGCAGGTGTCTACCTACTTACAGCGCTAACCTGTCAGCGCTGCAGGTGTCTACCTACATACAGCGCTGACCTGTCAGCGCTGCAGGTGTCTACCTACCTACAGTGCTGACATGGCAGCGCTGCAGGTGTCTACCTACCTACAGCTCTAACCTGTCAGCGCCTCAGGTGTCTACCTACCTACAGCGCTGACATGGCAGCGATGCAGGTGTCTACCTACCTACAGCGCTAACCTGTCAGCACTGCAGGCGTCTACCTACCTACAGCGCTGACATGGCAGCGCTGCAGATGTCTACCTACCTACAGCTCTAACATGGCAGCGATGCAGGTGTCTACCTACATACAGCGCTGACATGGCAGCGCTGCAGATGTCTACCTACCTACAGTGCTAACATGGCAGCGATGCAGGTGTCTACCTACCTACAGGGCTAACCTGTCAGCACTGCAGGTGTCTACCTACCTACAGCGCTAACCTGTCATCGCTGCAGGTGTCTACCTACCTACAGCTCTAACCTGTCAGCGCTGCAGGTGTCTACCTACCTACAGCGCTGACATGGCAGCGATGCAGGTGTCTACCTACCTACAGCGCTAACCTGTCAGCACTGCAGGTGTCTACCTACCTACAGCGCTAACCTGTCATCGCTGCAGGTGTCTACCTACCTACAGCTCTAACCTGTCAGCGCTGCAGGTGTCTTCCTACCTACAGCGCTGACATGGCAGCGCTGCAGGTGTCTACCTACCTACAGCTCTAACCTGTCAGCGCTGCAGGTGTCTTTCTACCTACAGCGCTGACATGGCAGCGCTGCAGGTGTCTACCTACCTACAGCTCTAACCTGTCAGCGCTGCAGGTGTCTTCCTATCTACAGCGCTGACATGGCAGCGCTGCAGGTGTCTTCCTACCTACAGCGCTGACATGGCAGCGATGCAGGTGTGTACCTACCTACAGCGCTAACTTGTCAGCACTGCAGGTGTCTACCTACCTACAGCGCTAACCTGTCAGCACTGCAGGTGTCTACCTACCTACAACGTTGACATGGCATCGCTGCAGGTGTCTACCTACCTACAGCTCTAACCTGTCAGCGCTGCAGGTGTCTTCCTACCTACAGCGCTGACATGGCAGCGATGCAGGTGTGTACCTACCTACAGCGCTAACTTGTCAGCACTGCAGGTGTCTACCTACCTACAGCGCTAACCTGTCAGCACTGCAGGTGTCTACCTACCTACAACGCTGACATGGCATCGCTGCAGGTGTCTACCTACCTACAGCTCTAACCTGTCAGCGCTGCAGGTGTCTTTCCTACCTACAGCGCTGACATGGCAGCGCTGCAGGTGTCTACCTACCTACAGCGCTAACCTGTCAGCGCTGCAGGTGTCTACCTACCTACAGCTCTAACCTGTCAGCGATGCAGGTGTCTACCTACCTACAGCGCTAACATGGCAGCGCTGCAGGTGTCTACCTACCTAAAGCGCAAACATGTCAGCGCTGCAGGTGTCTACCTACCTACAGCGCTGACATGGCAGCGCTGCAGGTGTCTACCTACCTACAGCGCTGACATGGCAGCGATGCAGGTGTGTACCTACCTACAGCGCTAACCTGTCAGCACTGCAGGTGTCTACCTACCTACAGCGCTAACCTGTCAGCACTGCAGGTGTCTACCTACCTACAGCTCTAACCTGTCAGTGCTGCAGGTGTCTTCCTACCTACAGCTCTAACCTGTCAGTGCTGCAGGTGTCTTCCTACCTACAGCGCTGACATGGCAGCGCTGCAGGTGTCTTCCTACCTACAGCGCTGACATGGCAGCGCTGCAGGTGTCTTCCTACCTACAGCGCTAACCTGTCAGCGCTGCAGGTGTCTACCTACCTACAGCGCTAACCTGTCAGCACTGCCTGCCTACCTACCTACAGCGCTAACATGGCAGCGCTGCAGGTGTCTACCTACCTACAGCGCTAACATGGCAGCGCTGCAGGTGTCTACCTACCTACAGCTCTAACCTGTCAGCGATGCAGGTGTCTACCTACCTACAGCGCTAAACTGTCAGTGCTGCAGGTGTCTACCTACCTACAGCGCTAACATGGCAGCGCTGCAGGTGTCTACCTACAGCGCTAACCTGTCAGCGCTGCAGGTGTCTACCTACCTACAGCGCTAACCTGTCAGCGCTGCAGGTGTCTACCTACCTACAGCGCTAACCTGTCAGCGCTGCAGGTGTCTAACTACCTACAGCGCTAACATGGCAGTGCTGCAGGTGTCTACCTACCTACAGCGCTAACCTGTCAGCGCTGCAGGTGTCTACCTACCTACAGCGCTAACCTGTCAGCGCTGCAGGTGTTTACCTACCTACAGCAGCTCAGACTCAGAGGATGATCCAGTCACCTCCAACTCTCAGCTGCAGCTCACAAACACACTTTATTCATTCAGCTGCATTATTTATTCATTTAAAACATCTCTGCAGACAAAACTTCCAAAACCCTGAGCTGACTAATGTCACAATTCTGATTGTATTTTCTAGTTTTCAAGGTTTCACACATCATTGCTCATCACTATTATTACAAAAGCTAATAAAAGTTGGTGAGCCTGGTTTTAGTTCAGTCCAGATCACAGCTCGCCTCCTCTTCACCTCTTCTGTCATTTCGTGTCAGTTTTCCTTCAAACAGCCAGCTGAGCAGAAGGACCACCTGCTGCTCTCAGATCAGTTTCCCCTCACTGATCTAAATCACAGTCATGGGACCAACGCTCCGGGAGACAGAAATGGACTGGACAGAGACTGTACAGCCTGGGTTTTACTTCCTGTTGCAGAGAGAAACGTGTCATTCTGTCTGAGATGAACCGATAAAACTGCAGGTGAATGAAAAATATGACGAAGACCTCTGGTCTCTGGTCACCTGCTTCCTCCGATAGACGATCAGATCAATGTTCACATTTATTAAATCATGTTAAATCTAAAGTTGGCTCTTCCCAGGGTTGACATGAAAATCTAATTAAAGCAAAAAGCACCAACAATCTGGGGTAATAAAATGAAATGATCAGGAATCAGAGCCACGGATACACAGACTCAGTGTTATCCAGGTGATCACATATAGTGATGCTGCTGAGCAGCCAGGTGAGTCTGAGCACTGAGCAGCCAGGTGAGTCTGAGCCGTTCACCTGGCAGCTACTGCTGCAGCTCCTCTTCAGGAAGCCTCCCGTTCACCCAGAAGAAGCAAAGCATTACATTTCTCCTGCTTCTATTAGCATCTTTGCAAACGAGCTTAACTGCTTCTAACAGCAACGTGCAAGGCAGGATGGATGTGCTCGTGGGCGTGACGTGACGGTTTGACATTATGGAGTTGTCAACTATCTGACAGGTTTTTGGCACAATTATCCCCACGACGGTTGCTGCATCTTGTTCTCCAGTGATTTTATTCACAATGAGAGAGAGAGAGAGAGAGAGAGAGAGAGAGAGAGAGAGACAGGAAGGGCAGAGAGAGAACGGGGAAGACATGCAGCAAATGGTCACGGGCCGGGAATCGAACCTGGGACCGCTGCAGGAGGCCTGTAGGCTCTTTACATGGGCCACCTGCCCCAACCACTGAGCAAAGAATTCATGCTTTTTGCAACAAAAACATTAACTCTACAAAGTGGTAATATTACAACAATTTGTGATTTTTTGGTGAAAAAGTAAATTATGTGATGATTCGGTGTCAAACAGTCTTTTGAGATTTTATTGTAAAAATGTGCTTTTTAGCTGCAATATTGCGATTTTTACAACAAAATGTGGCATCAGCCGCAGCTTGGCTAAGTACATGGGCTCCACTGTGCAGCCAGTGTTAGCTCCCCCTACTGGAACTGGCTGGAACTGGTCCGTGCATCCCAGCATAGCTCCGCCCACCCTCGTCTTTCATCAGACACCTGAATGCCGTTTCAGTAGCCGAGGATGCATGCACAGGTTTGATCAGAATGAACGTAAAGTAACCGTGGGCTAGCATGAGCTTAGCCAGCCAAGTTTAAGTTCAATGCCATGAAACGGCTTGTTGATCCTCAAATGTTTGCACACTAATGCTCACATTATTTTAACTGCAAATACAAATGTGGACTCTTGTCTTTTACTGAAATTTAACTGTATATTAGATTTTTTTTATTTTGAACCCTTACATTTATTTCAGAGTGCCACTGAACGACTGGAGAAAGGACCACCCATGACCATTAGCCTTTCAGCTCTTTACAGCGCAGTTATTTGTTATTTTGATATTGATTAATGCCCATTGTCCCTCTTCAAATGAACAAATTAGTAACTCTTTGGAAACCCATGTATGAAATCACGGAGGGTTTGTCCAGTTCTTCACGTAGAAGGAGGGTTCTGTCATCAGCGACCAATCACAATCATGAACCTGGTGCTGCATGTTTTCATATTTACAGCCGGTAGAAAGAAACAGAAATGTGTAAATGAATCCACTGAACTGGTATTCTTCAGCATTATTAAACCATGAGTAGATCTAATTATTTAGAGTATTTTATCAAATGAAGTGTCTGCAGGTGCAGCTTGTTCAAAGGTAAAAATGTTTGAGTTTGATTCTGATCCAAAACAGGCTGATAAACAGTTCTAAGTCTTAAAAAAGTCATCATGGACAGGCTTCAGAGCTAGCTGTGCACTGCAGCTCTACTGAGACTCGTGCAGAAATGATTGCTTGGGAAGTGGATCTTTTTCACATGTGGATCTTTTATCTAGGAAGTTGCCATGGTGATGCAGTGCTGAAAGAGAGGGAAGCATCTTTGTGACACGTAACTCCTGACTGAACTTGAAGTTACCTGCAGGGACGCTGATCTGTGGCCCCAGGTTGAGACGATGTCTCCAAGGAGGGAAAGTTGACTTTCACTTGGAAGGTTAAAAGTCACAGAAACATCCGGCGGGCTAACGCAGTGCAGAGCGGTTAAAAAACAGATAATCAGGCGGATAAATGGATGCAAAGATGGCGTGATGAATGAGTGGTGGCAGGCGGGGAGTAAAGGCACTGCAGGGTGAGGGGATCAGTGGGATCCAGGGAGGGGAGGAGGCGGGGCCAAACAGGTCAGCAGGGTTGAAGCGCCAAACAGGGAGTGACCAAGGGAATAAACTTTGAGTCATTTTATAGAAAAAAAAACTGAACAAAATAATGAAGTATTTCAGGGAACAAAAGCATTTCAGGTCATGACTACAGTAGCCGTAACATGAGACAACTAAAACTAAAACAGGATCTAGAAGCAGGAAGCTGGACTCATCGAGGCTGCAGAGATGTCCTTTCATATCAGTTCAGACCGATTCTCAACTCAAGGACGATCCAGACTCTGAGCCAGATTAGATGGTTGAGATTAAATCACACTTTAATGACAATATCATGTCCTTTATTAACAGTATTATAGTGAATATTTGTGTTTGTTCTGGTGGATGTGAAATCCTAATGCTGCCGTTGAGGCGTACTCCTGGTTCCAGCCAGTTTACCTGCAGATCAGATGAACCAGTCATCTAAATAAACCCAAAGAAATAACATTAATCACTGAGCAGTTTCAAAGACGGGTCTCCAGCTTGGGACACGTCCTTATCTGGAGGACAGACAAAGTTCCACATGTCTGTGGGCAGAAAATGAAACTGACATGAATGCCCACAATGAAATGAGAAACACTTGGATGTTTAACAACCCTCTCTGATCAACTGGGCCACTGACCACTGGACCACTGGACCACTGGACTACTGGATCACTGGGCCACTGGGCCACTGAGCCACTGGATCACTGGACCACTGGATCACTGAGCCACTGGACCACTGGATCACTGGACCACTGAGCCACTAGACCACTGGACTACTGGACTACTGGATCACTGGGCCACTGAACCACTGGACCACTGGACCACTGGATCACTGGACCACTGAGCCACTGGACCACTGGATCACTGAGCCACTGGACCACTGGATCACTGGACCACTGAGTCACTGGACCACTGGACTACTGGACCACTGAGCCACTGGATCACTGGACTACTGGATCACTGGGCCACTGATCCACTGGATCACTGGACCACTGGATCACTGAGCCACTGGACCAGTGGATCACTGGACCACTGAGCCACTGGATCACTGGACCACTGGATCACTGAGCCACTGGACCACTGAGCCACTGGACCACTGGACTACTGGACTACTGGATCACTGGGCCACTGAGCCACTGGACCATTGGATCACTGGACCACTGGATCACTGGATCACTGGACCACTGAGCCACTGGATCACTGGACCACTAGATCACTGAGCCAGTGGTCCACTGGACCACTGGATCACTGAGCCACTGGACCACTGGATCACTGGACCACTGAGCCACTGGAGTACTGGATCACTGGGCCACTGAGCCACTGGACCACTGGACCACTGCGCCACTGGACCACTGGATCACTGGATCACTGAGCCAGTGGTCCACTGGACCACTGGGCCACTGGACCACTGGATCACTGGACAACTGAGCCACTGGACCACTGGACCACTGGACTACTGGACCACTGAGCCACTGGACCACTGGACCACTGGACTACTGGATCACTGGGCCACTGGACCACTTGGCCCACTGGGCCACTGGACCACTGGCCTACAGGACCACTGCCCCCCCCCGGCCCACTGGGCCCAGCTGACTCCTTGTTGTTCCCCCAGGCCCACTGTTACAGGCCGGCCTGGGCCTGTTACACCCAGTTTGGGTCGATCCAGACCCTTTAATGTGCTCTGCAGTCTTAATTGTGCACATCACCAACGTGCTGTTGATTCTCACTCGTTTCACTTTGTTTTCTCCTATAAACAGAGGAAGCAGTTGCCGTGACGACAAAGCCTCACATCTACTACTGCCGCTCTCCAAACATGGAGGACTTCACCTGCTGGTGGCACCCGCTGGACAACCTGACGGCCGGCCACGAGGTCACCTACATCCTCACGTACTCCAAAGAGTACGTACATCCAGAAACGGAAAACACATGAGCGCTCAGCGCACGTACGACCTCGCTGAGGCGGTCTGATACAGATTACAGATTACAGCCCGTCTCCGTGGTCACCCACAGAAAGACCATTCAGCTATTTTATTCTGTTCTTTTTAGAGCATAGAGGTCTCCTGAGACCAGGTCCTAATCAAAAACCACAAACTTAAACTGCTCAAACTTGGATTAAATCATAGTAACGTCATCATCAAGTGGATACAAAACACAGATTGTCTTCTGTGAAACCTTGCTGCTGTTTGTGAAACTAAAAAAGGGGTTTCCTGTGGTGTTTTTTATTCTTGTGGCTCAAACAACAGATTAAATTTACAACGAAAACTCATAATTTTACAACAAAAACACACAATTCCACAACAGTCACAATTTTTCTAAAAAATTTCCAAACAAAAGTTTTAGTTTTTGATAAAAAGTCAAAATTTTGTCAAATTATCTCGTTTAAAACAAAGATGTCTGATTTTAGAATAAAATGTATTTAACTATAGAAAACTTGCAATTTTATGACTGTTGTAATTTTATACAAAAGTTTAAATCTTTTGAAAAAATTGTAATTTTAAGATAAAAACAAAAAAGGGCACAATTTAAGGATTAAAGATTAAAAGTCACAAAAGAGAAATTAATTGTTTTATGGATAAAAGTCTACTTTTTATGATTAAAAAGCAGATTTGAGATTTTATAACAACATTTTGCTATTAAAATTTTAAAAAATTGAACAAAAATTCCTGACTTCAGGACAAAAAGTTGTAAATACATAAAATGTGCAATTTTACAACAAGTTCATAATTTTGCATAAACAATTTGTGATTTTGCAAAAGTTCATATTTTACAACAAAAACATTGTAATTTTAGGTGTAAGTCACGATTTTGAGAAATATTTGATTTTTAGAACAAAGTCAAAAAGTGATTAAAAAAAAAAGAAATTCACTATTTTACAAAAGAAATTCATGATTTAAGGATATAAAGTTATTTTGATGGCATATGCTAACGTAGTGGTAGCCCTCTGTCACCAAACAAGGAGCTACGTCAGCTAACATTAGCCACCAGAGCAACAGAACAACCAAGACCTGGAAATGGATCCACATCTGTCAGGAACATCTGTCTGATCCGAGCGTTCTCTTTTCTAATTTTCAGCTCAACGTTGCTTCACACTGGGTTAAAACTAGGGCTGAACGATTTTGGAAAATAATCTAATTGCGATTTTTTTCCTCATAATTGCGATTGCGATTTAATATGCGATTATTTTTAAGGTCCTCTTCTCATGTATTTTTCAAACACTGTCATAATAAACAATATCAGATTTATTTAAAGTGCAGATTACAACAATAAAGCAAACAAATCTGTGGCTTTACCTCTTCAACATCTAACTTTTCACGTTTCATGAAACATGTGTAACATTTATGTAAACATGTGGACTGCACTTCTTAAACACTGTCTGAAATTGACAGCACAGTGTATGAATAAATAAATAAAATATACAGATATAAAAAAAAATAAAGCTTACTGATCTCCAGTCAGTAACATCACACAGGAAAATAAAGAAGAACAAATATCTGCTCTAACCAATTGGACATTTTCAAAAAAAAACTTTTTGAACACTAATAGAAATATTATATTTACTCAGAAACAGCAGCACACAACATACTGAAGTGCAAAATGAGTATGGCACTGTTAGCCATAAAGATTCTTCTGTATAGATCTCAGGAGCTCACAGATTTTTTGCCAGGAAAAGGGGGTGGGGGGGTGGAGAGGAGCTCGAGTTGTCTCGCGCGGCGGGCGGGGTGTTTGTGGCTGTGCACTGTGCCTGCCAGAGAGAGAGAAGCGCGGTCGCGAGGCGGACAGCAGCCAAGGGATGGCTTCAAACCTAGCGGTTTGAGTGCACGTGAGTCTCTAAATCACCAGAAAAAGTCGCTAGATTTGTCGCTAGTCGCTTTTTACAAATTAAGTCGCCAGGGGGGTCTGGAAAGTCACTAAGTTGGCAACACTGCTTGCCCTGTCTGCTCTGCTCAGCTCAGCTGGGCTCACTCGCAAGTCATGTGACGTCGCCAAATCACGTGACAAGTAATATCGCGGCCTTTGCGGTTAGAAAATCTCGTTTTATGATATCGCGAGATTATCGCAAATTCAATTAATCGTTCAGCCCTAGTTAAAACCAGAGTTGGGCAACGTGTGCTGTGAGTTTTGTCTGAGGCCCGATGCACACGCCTTCATCCGCTCTACGGTCTCCCTCCTCCGTGACCAGAGAATCAGCGCTGGTTCAGCAGCTGGCACAAGTTTCTGGGTCACCACAGCTCCGCTGTTTAAATGCAGTTTGATTTCTGGTGCTGCGCTCCAGCTGAAGCTTTTAAAGCGTCGATATGTGAGAGGAGCTCTGAAACGCTGAGCGCCGCCTCACGTGGCCGTCTGCGAGGCCCCACCCCCCCGTCACAGAAAATACTCCCCGTAATCGGGACATATTGGATTGTACCTTTGACCCGTCTGGCGCCAAACAGCCACAGCAGCATTGATTGTTGGCCCTCTCCTGCTGCACTGTGGTGAAAACAGCGTTAAATCTTGGATTATCTGTTCAAAAATGACTAAAGTAGCGGAGAATAAACGAGCCGACTCAACAGTTACACACATTCATAGAGGAAACATAATTAAATATGTTTTCCTTGTCGTGACTGTTGTCTCAGTCGTGACCTTGACTCCAGCAGCCTCTCAGCAGGGTTCTGGAGGAACTCTGATCATCCACAGCTCTCTGAGGGTCCCATCACAGTGGTTCAGGCTGTTAGCACACCTGAATGCTCCTGACCAGCCAACTGCCAAAGCGGCTGCTTTTTTGGGGGGGAATGAGATGATTTCTGCTCTGTTTGGAACAAAGAGTTAGTTTGGGACACGACTCTGAGTCAGATGTGTTTAACTAGAGGCTCATTTTATCTGGATGAAAAGAGCAGACGTAGATCCATTACACACGGACTGAAGCACATCTTCATTTTATCACCAGCGCTGTTACCAGGTGTGCCCGGTGGGTTAGAGTTAGTAGGGTTAGTAGGGTAAGTAGGGTTGGTAGGGTTAGTAGGGTTGGTAAGGTTAGTAGGGTTAATAGTGTTCGTAGTGTTGGTAGGGTTAGTAAGGTTGGTAGGGTTAATAGGGTTGCGAGAGTTGGTAGGGTTAGTAGGGTTGATAGGGTTGGTAGTGTTGGTAAGGATGGTAGGGTTGGTAGTGTTGGTAGGGTTAGTAGGGTTAATAGGTTTGCGAGAGTTGGTAGGGTTAGTAGGGTTGATAGGGTTGGTAGTGTTGGTAAGGATGGTAGGGTTGGTAGAGTTAGTAGGGTTGGTAGGGTTAGTAGGGTTAGTAGGGTTGGTAGGGTTAGTAGGGTTGGTAGGGTTGGTAGGGTAAGTAGGGTTGGTAGGCTTAGTAGGGTTGGTAGGGTTGGTAAGGTTAGTAGGGTTAGTAAGGTTGGTAGGGTTAATAGGGTTGGTAGTGTTGGTAAGGATGGCAGGGTTGGTAGTGTTGGTAGGGTCCGTAGGGTTAGTAGGGTTGGGAGGGTTAGTAGGGTTAATAGGATTGATAGTGTTGGTAGGGTTAGTAGGGTTGGTGGGGTTGGTAGGGTTGGTAGGGTTAGTAGGGTTAGTAGGGTTGGTAGGGTTAGTAGGGTTGGTAGTGTTGATATGGTTGGGAGGGTTAGTAGGGTTAGTTGCGTTGGTAGGCTTAGTAGGGTTGGAAGTGTTGGTAGGGTTGGTAGTGTTGGTAGGGTTGGTAGGGTTAGTAGGGTTGGTAGAGTTAGTAGGGTTGGTAGTGTTGGTAGGGTTGGTAGGGTTAGTAGGGTTAGTAGGGTTAATAGGGTTGGTAGTGTTGGTAGGGTTGGTAGGGTTAGTAGGCTTGGTAGGGTTAGTAGGGTTATTGAGGTTGGTAGGGTTGGTAGGGTTGGTACGGTTAGTAGGGTTAGTAGGGTTGGTAGGGTTAATAGGGTTGGTAGTGTTGGTAAGGATGGCAGGGTTGGTAGTGTTGGTAGGGTCCGTAGGGTTAGTAGGGTTAGTAGGGTTGGGAGGGTTAGTAGGGTTAATAGGATTGATAGTGTTGGTAGGGTTAGTAGGGTTGGTGGGGTTGGTAGGGTTGGTAGGGTTAGTAGGGTTAGTAGGGTTGGTAGGGTTAGTAGGGTTGGTAGTGTTGATAGGGTTGGGAGGGTTAGTAGGGTTAGTTGCGTTGGTAGGCTTAGTAGGGTTGGAAGTGTTGGTAGGGTTGGTAGTGTTGGTAGGGTTGGTAGGGTTAGTAGGGTTGGTAGCGTTAGTAGGGTTGGTAGTGTTGGTAGGGTTAGTAGGGTTAATAGGGTTGGTAGTGTTGGTAGGGTTGGTAGGGTTAGTAGGCTTGGTTGGGTTAGTAGGGTTATTGGGGTTGGTAGGGTTGGTAGGGTTAATAGGGTTGGTAGGGTTGGTAGGGTTAGTAGGGTTAGTAGGGTTAGGGTTAACCGTATCTCAGTTGAAGCCATTTCATACATCAGGTCTGTGGTTAAACTATAAGAAAAGGAAAAATGTAGGAAGGAGGACAGTGATTGAAGAGATGAGCTGAGAGGCAGCACTGATCATCAGGAAGGCATGTTTGTTAGTATTTGTTAGTGTTGATTAGTAATTGAGACGACTCAGTGATTTACAAAAGCATCAACATGAAAAGAGCAAAAAAATTAATAACAGCATCTTAAGATACTGAATTAAAATAATGACAATTAAAAGGTAATTCATATTAGACAATTAGTTTTTAACTTATATAATAATAAAGATAATATATTATATATATTATCTAGTTATTTATACTTATAATTAAAATGATGTAATACAAAATAAAAGGGTTAGGGTTAGTAATAAACAATTCTATTATTTGCTTTATTATTATTTTTCAATATATAATGTTAAACACAATAATAATAATAGTTATTATTATAATTGTTGTGTTTATTATTATTTCTTGATAAAGTAAGGCTTGCATCTTTTCTGCTTTTGAACAATGGTCGTACCCAGAGAATATATTTAACGTCAACCTTTACCAGCAACAAGAGCAACAAAACCAGTATTTGATGTTTTTAGTGGCCTGAAGGCAGATGTGACTGCTGAACCTCTATAAAACTAATACAGTTCTATCAAGGTCTCTACAGAGGCAGTGATGGAACGTGAAAGTGCGATGCATTTAATCCGTCATGCAGATGCTGTACTAGGGGCCCTCTGATACCAGGGGCTCACTGACGCCAGCGGCCCTTTGACGCCAGGGGCCTTTTGACGCCAGGGGCCCTTTGACGCCAGTGGCCCTTTGACGCCAGCGGCCCTTTGACGCCAGGGGCCTTTTGACGCCAGGGGCCCTCTGATGCCAGGGGCCTTTTGACACCAGTGGCCCTTTGATGCCAGCGGCCCTTTGACCCCAGGGGCCTTTTGACGCCAGGGACCTTTTGACACCAGGGGCCTTTTGACACCAGGGGCCCTCTGACGCCAGGGGCCCTTTGACTCCAGGGGCCTTTTGACACCAGGGGCCCTCTGACGCCAGGGGCCCTTTGACTCCAGGGGCCTTTTAACGCCAGGGGCCCTCTGACGCCAGGGGCCTTTTGACACCAGGGGCCCTCTGATTCCAGCGGCCCTCTGATGGCAGTGGCCGTCTGACGCCCGCTGTTCACTGACGCCAGCGGCCCTCTGACGCCAGCGGCCCTCTGATGCCATCGGCCCTCTGAGGGCAACGGCCCTCTTACGCCAGCAGCTCACTGACACCAGCGGCCCTCTGACACCAGCAGCTCACTGAGACCAGCGGCCCTCTGACTCCAGCCGCCCTTTGACTCCAGCGGCCCTTTGACACCAGGTGCCCTCTGACGCCAGTGGCCCTCTGACGCCAGCGGCCCTTTGATGCCAGGTGCCTTCTGATACCAGCGGCCCTTTGACGCCAACGGCCCTTTGATGCCAGGTGCCTTCTGATACCAGCGGCCCTTTGACGCCAGGGGCCCTCTGACGCCAGGGGGCCTCTGACGCCAGCGGCCCTTTGACGCCAGCGGCACACTGACAACAGGGGCCCTTTGACGCCAGCGGCCCTTTGACGCCAGTGGCTCTCTGACACCAGCGGCCCTTTGATGCCAGGGGCCCTTTGACGCCAGGGGCCCTCTGATGCCAGGGACCCTTTTACGCCAGGGGCCCTCTGACACCAGCGGCCCACTGCAGCGCTGATCTACATGATTTCTCTTTATGTTTTTAATGTTTGCAGTAAAGGGCCCAAACATGAGTGTCCGGACTACGTGACCGCCGGCCCCAACAGCTGCCACTTCGACAAAAGCCACACCTCCATCTGGAAGTTGTACTGCATGAACGTGACGGCCGTCACCGCCAGCGGGAACTACACCTCCCCCGAGCACTGCCTGGACGTTGGAGAGATAGGTAAGGGGACAGACCCTGACCCTCAGACCCTGATCCCTACCCTCAGACCCTGACCCAAACCCTCAGACCCTGATCCCTACCCTCACACCCTGACCCAAACCCTCAGACCCTGACCCCTACCCCCAGACCCTGACCCCTACCCTCAGACCCTGACCCCTACCCTCAGACCCTGATCCCTACCCTCAGACCCTGACCCAAACCCTCAGACCCTGACCCCTACCCCCAGACCCTGATCCCCTACCCTCAGACCCTGACCCAAACCCTCAGACCCTGACCCCTACCCCCAGACCCTGACCCCTACCCTCAGACCCTGACCCCTACCCTCAGACCCTGACCCTACCCCCACCCAACCCTAACCCTGACCCCTACCCCAGGACCCTGACCCTACCCCATACCCTGACCCCCTACCCTCAGACCCTGACCCTGACCCCTACCCTCAGACCCTGATCCCTACCCTCGGACCCTGACCCATACCCTCGGACCCTGACCCCTACCCTCCGACCCTGACCCAAACCCTCAGACCCTAACCCACCCTGACCAGACCATGACCCAAACCCTCAGACCCTGACCCCTACTCTCGGACCCCAACCTCACCCCGCACCCTCAGACCCTGACTCAAACCCTCAGACCCTGACCCCAACCTCAGACCCTGACCCCAACCCTCAGACCCTGACCCCAACCCTCAGACCATGACCCAAACCCTCAGACCCTGACCCCTACCCTCAGACCCAACCCTCAGACCCTGACCGAAGCCTCAGACCCTGACCCCACCCCCCAACCTTAGACATGACCCAAACCCTCAGACCTGACCAGACCATGACCCAACCCTCAGACCCTGACCCCTAACCCTCCCTGACCCTGACCCTGATACCCTGACCCTGACCCTCAGACCCTGACCCGCAGACCTTGACCCCGACCATCAGACCCTGACCCTGACCCTCAGACCATGACCCTGACCCTCAGACCCTGACCCCTTCCCCTTAGACCCTTACCCTTAGACCCTGATCCTTACCCTCAGACCCTGACCCTGACCCTGACCCCTACCCTCAGACCCTGATCCCTACCCTCAGACCCTGACCCCAACCCTCAGACCCTGACCCCAACCCTCAGACCCTGACCCTGACCCTGACCCGCAGACCTTGACCCCGACCCTCAGACCCTGACCCTGACCCTCAGACCCTGACCCTGACCCTCAGACCCTGATCCTTACCCTCAGACCCTGACCCTGACCCTGACCTCTACCCTCAGATCCTGATCCCTACCCTCAGACCCTGACCCCAACCCTCAGACCCTGACCCCAACCCTCAGACCCTGACCCCAAACCTCAGACTATAACCCCTACCCTCAGACCCTGACCCCTACCCTCAGACCCTGACCCCCACCCTCAGACCCTGACCCAAACACTCAGACCATGACCCAAACCCTCAGACCCTGACCCCTACCCTCAGACCCCAACCATCAGACCCTGACCCCAACCCTCAGACCCTGACTCTGACCCTCAGACCCTGACCCTCAGACCCGACCCTCAGACCCTGACCCTGACCCTCAGACCCTGACCCTGACCCTCGGACCCTGACCCAAACCCTCAGACCCTGACCCCTACCCTCAGACCCCAACCCTCAGACCCTGACTGCAAGCCTCAGACCCTGACCCCAACCCTCAGACCCTGACCCCAACCCTCAGACCCTGACCCTGACCCTCAGACCCTGACCCTCAGACCCTGACCCCTACCCTAGGACCCTGACCCTCAGACCCTGACCCTGACCCTCAGACCCTGACCCCTACCCTCAGACCCTGACCCAAACCCTAAGACCCTGACCCAAACCCCCAGACCCTGACCCCAACCCTCAGACCCTGACCCCAACCCTCAGACCCTGACCCAACCCTCAGACCCTGACCCCAACCCTCAGACCCTGACCCAAACCCTCAGACTCAAACCCTCAGACCCTGACCCCAAATCTTGGACCCCAATCTTCAGACCTTGACCCTGAACCTCGGACCCTGACTCCAACCCTTGGGCCAAGACCCTCAGACCCTGACCCCAACCCTCAGACCCTGACCCCTACCCTCAGACCCTGACCCCAACCCTCAGACCCTGACCCCAACCCTCAGACCCCCAACCCTCAGACCCTGACCTCAAACTTCAGACCCTGACCCCTACCCTCAGACCCTGACCCCAACCCTCAGACCCTGAGCCCTACCCTCAGACCCTGACCCCTACCCTCAGACCCTGACCCAAACCCTCAGACCATGACCCAAACCCCAGACCCCTGACCCCCCAACCCTCAACCCTCAACCCTCAGACCCTCAGACCCAAGACCCCCTGACACCCTACCCTGACCCAACCCCTCAGAACCCTGACCAACCCTCAGACCCTCAAACCCTCAGACCCTAACCCTCACCCCACCCTCAGACCCGACCCAAACCCTCAGACCCTGACCCAAACCCTCAGACCCTGACCCCTACCCTCAGACCCTTACTGCAAGCCTCAGACCCTGACCACAAGCCTCAGACCCTGACCCCCCACCCTCAGACCCTGACCCAACCCTCAGACCCTGACCCAAACCCTCAGACCTGAACCCCTACCCTCAGACCCTCAGACCCTCAGACCCTGACCCCCCCTAGACCCTGACCCTGACCCTCAGACCCTGACCCCACCCTCACCCTCAGACCCTGACCCTACCCTCAGACCCTGACCCTGACCCTCAGACCCTCACCCACCCCAGACCCGACCCTGACCATGACCCTCAGACCCTGACCCCTACCCTCAGACCCTGAACCCTCAGACCTACCCCGACCATCAGACCCTGACCCCGGCCCCTGAGACCCTGACCCCTCCCCTTAAGACCCCCTGACCCTGACCCTCAGACCCTTAGACCCCTGACCCTGACCCTGACCCTACCCTGACCCTCAGACCCTGACCCTGACCCTAACCCTCAGACACCCTGACCCTGACCCTCAGACCCTCAGACCCTCAGACCCCCCTACCCTCAGACCCCACCCTCAGACCCTTACTTGAAGCCCAGACCCTGACCACAAGCCTCAGACCCTGACCCCAACCCTCAGACCCTGACCCAAACCCTCAGACCATGACCCCTACCCTCAGACCCCAACCCTCAGACCCTGACCCCTGACTCCTACCCTTAGACCCTGACCCTCAGACCCTGACCAGCAGACCTTGACCCCGACCCTCAGACCCTGACCCTGACCCTCAGACCCTGACCCCTACCCTCAGACCCTGACCCTCACCCTCAGACCCTGATCCTTACCCTCAGACCCTGACCCTGACCCTCAGACCCTGACCCCTACCCTCAGACCCTGACCCGCAGACCTTGACCCCGACCATCAGACCCTGACCCCACCCTCAGACCATGACCCCTTCCCCTTAGACCCTGACCCTGACCCTTAGACCCTGATCCTTACCCTCAGACCCTGACCCTGACCCTGACCCCTACCCTCAGACCCTGATCCCTACCCTCAGACCCTGACCCCTACCCTCAGACCCTCACCCCAACCCTCAGACCCTGACCCAAACCCTCAACCATGACCCCAACCCTCAGACCCTGACCCTCATACCCTCAGACCCTCACCCTCAGACCTGACCCCACCCTCAGACCCTGACCCCCACCCAGACCCTGACCAACCCTCCCCATGACCCAAACCCTCAGACCATGACCCCTACCCTCAGACCCCAACCCTCAGACCCTGACCCCTGACTCCTACCCTTAGACCCTGACCCTCAGACCCCAGCAGACCCCCCCTGACCCTCAGACCCCCCTGACCCTGACCCTCAGACCTGACCCCTACCCTCAGAC
Organism: Hirundichthys speculiger; assembly: GCA_018398805.1. Taxonomy (NCBI): domain Eukaryota; kingdom Metazoa; phylum Chordata; class Actinopteri; order Beloniformes; family Exocoetidae; genus Hirundichthys; species Hirundichthys speculiger. The sequence continues at coordinate 25,936 of JAGFBZ010002520.1, forward strand.
CCCTGACCCTGACCCTCAGACCCTGACCCCTTACCCTCAGACCCTGACCCCACCCATCAGACCCCTGACCCCAACCCTCAGACCCCTGACCCTGACCCAGACCTACCCCACCCTCAGACCCTGACCCTGACCAGACCTGACCCAAACCCTGGACCCTGACCCCACCCTGACCCCCTAGACCCGACCTGACCCTGACCCTGAACCCTGACCCTGACCCGACCAGACCCTGACCCTGAACCCTCAGACCCTGACCCCAACCCTCAGACCCTGACCCCACCCTCAGACCCTGACCCTGACCCGACCCGCAGACCTTGACCCCGACCCTCAGACCCTGACCCTCAGACCCTGACCCTCCCCTGACCCTGACCCTCAGACCCTGATCCTTACCCTCAGACCCTGACCCTGACCCTGACCCTACCTCTACCCTCAGATCCTGACCCTACCCTCAGACCCTGACCCCAACCCTCAGACCCTGACCCCAACCCTCAGACCCTGACCCCAAACCTCAGACCCTGACCCCTACCCTCAGACCCTGACCCCAACCCTCAGACCCTGACCCCAACCCTCAGACCCTGACCCAAACACTCAGACCATGACCCAAACCCTCAGACCGACCCCTACCCTCAGAACCTCAGACCCCAACCATCAGACCCTGACCCCAACCCTCAGACCCTGACTCTGACCCTCAGACCCTGACCCTCAGACCCGACCCTCAGACCCTGACCCTGACCCTCAGACCCTGACCCTGACCCTCGGACCCTGACCCAAACCCTCAGACCCTGACCCCTACCCTCAGACCCCAACCCTCAGACCCTGACCGCAAGCCTCAGACCCTGACCCCAACCCTCAGACCCTGACCCCAACCCTCAGACCCTGACCCTGACCCTCAGACCCTGACCCTCAGACCCTGACCCCTACCCTAAGACCCTGACCCTCAGACCCTGACCCTACCCCTCAGACCCTGACCCCTACCCTCAGACACCTGACCCAAACCCTGACCCTGACCCTGACCCTCCCCAGACCCTGACCCCCCAACCCTCAGACCCTGACCCAAACCCCACCCCTGACCCAACCCTCAGACCCTGACCCCAACCCTCAGACCCTGACCCAAACCCTCAGACTCCTCAAACCCTCAGACCCTGACCCCAAATCTTGGACCCCAATCTTCAGACCTTGACCCTGAACCTCGGACCCTGACTCCAACCCTTGGGCCAAGACCCTCAGACCCTGACCCCAACCCTCAGACCCTGACCCCTGACCCTGACCCTCAGACCCTGACCCCAACCCTCAGACCCTGACCCCCCTAACCCTGACCCATGACCCCCCCAACCCTCACCCTGACCCCAGACCCCCCCTCAGACCCAGACCCTGACCCTGACCCTCAGACCCTGAACCCATACCCTCAGACCCTGACCCCAACCCTCAGACCTGACCCTACCCTTCAGACCCGACCCAAACCCTCAGACCTGACCCTAAACCCTGACCTCAGACCCCTGACCCTCCCCTCAGACCCCCACCCTCAACCCTGACCCTCAACCCTGACCGACCCTGACCCAACCCTCAGACCCTGAACCCCCTACCCTCAGACCCTCACCCCAACCCTCAGACCCTGACCCAAACCCTCAGACCATGACCCAAACCCTCAGACCCTGACCCCTACCCTCAGACCCCAACCCTCAGACCCTTACTGCAAGCCTCAGACCCTGACCACAAGCCTCAGACCCTGACCCCAACCCTCAGACCCTGACCCAAACCCTCAGACCATGACCCAAACCCTCAGACCATGACCCCTACCCTCAGACCCCAACCCTCAGACCCTGACCCCTGACTCCTACCCTTAGACCCTGACCCTGACCCTCAGACCCTGACCCGCAGACCTTGACCCCGACCCTCAGACCCTGACCCTGACCCTCAGACCCTGACCCTACCCTGACCCTCAGACCCTGACCCCTGACCCTCAGACCCTGACCTCAGACCCTACCTCAGACCCTGACCCTGACCCCTCCCTTAGACCAGACCCTGACCCCTAGACCCTCCCTGAGACCCTGATGACCCCCCTCACCCTGACCCTCAGACCCTGACCCCAACCCTCAGACCCTCAGACCCTACCCTCAGACCCTGACCCAAACCCTCAGACCCTCAGACCCTGACCCCAACCCTCAGACCCTGACCCCAACCCTTACCTCAGACCCTGACCCCTACCCTCAGACCCTGACCCTCCCTCAGGACCCTCACCCCTTACCCTCAGACCCTGACCCCAACCCTCAGACCCTGAACCCTCAGACCCTGACCCCAGACCCTCACCCGACCCTGACCCTCAGACCCTGACCCCTGAAACCCTCAGACCCTGACCCTGACCCTCAGACCCTGACCCTTACCCTCAGACCCTGACCCTGACCCAAACCCTCAGACCCTGACCCCTACCCTCAGACCCTGACCCTGACCCCAACCCTCAGACCCTGACCCCCACCCTCAGACCCTGACCCTGACCCTCCCCAGACCCTGACCCTCAGACCCTGACCCCTACCCTCAGACCCTGACCCCAACCCTGAACCCTAACCTCACCCTGACCCCAACCCTGACCCCTAGACCCTGACCCCACCCTCAGACCCTGACCCCCCAACCCTCAGACCCGACCCTGACCCTGACCCCCCTCAGACCCTGACCCAACCCTCAGACCATGACCCTACCCTCAGACCCTGGACCCTCAGACCCAGACCCTGACCCTCAGACCCTGACCCCTGACCCTCAGACCCCTGACCCCTACCCTCCCTCAGACCCTGATCCCTACCCTCAGACCCTGACCCCAACCCTCAGACCCTGACCCTGACCCTGACCCCTACCCTCAGACCCTGACCCTCAGACCCTGATCCCTACCCTCAGACCCTGACCCTGACCCTGACCCCTACCCTCAGACCCTGACCCTCCCTACCCTCAGACCCTGACCCAAACCCTCAGACTCAAACCCTCAGACCCTGACCCCAAATCTTGGACCCCAACCTTCAGACCCTGACCCTCAGACCCTGACCCCAACCTTTGGTACACAACCCTCAGACTCTGACCCAAACCTTCAGACCCTGACCCTGAACCTCAGACCCTGACTCCAACCCTTGGGCCAAGACCCTCAAACCCTGACCCCAACCCTGAGACCCTGACCCCTACCCTCAGACCCTGACCCAAACCCTCAGACCCTGACCCCAACCCTCAGACCCTGACCAAAACCCTCAGACCATGACCCAAACCCTCAGACCCTGACCCCTACTCTCGGACCCCAACCCTCAGACCCTGACCGCAAGCCTCAGACCCTGACTCAAACCCTCAGACCCTGACCCCAAACCTCAGACCCTGACCCCAACCCTCAGACCCTGACCCCAACCCTCAGACCCTGACCCAAACCCTCAGACCATGACCCAAACCCTCAGACCCTGACCCCTACCCTCAGACCCCAACCCTCAGACCCTGACCGCAAGCCTCAGACCCTGACCCCAACCCTCAGACCCTGACCCAAACCCTTAGACCATGACCCAAACCCTCAGACCCTGACCCTACCCCTGAGACCCCAAACCTCAGACCCTGACCCCTGACCCCTACCCTCAGACCCTGACCCTCAGACCCTGACCCGCAGACCTTGACCCCGACCATCAGACCCTGACCCTGACCCTCAGACCATGACCCTGACCCTCAGACCCTGACCAATTCCCCTTAGACCCTGACCCTGACCCTTAGACCCTGATCCTTACCCTCAGACCCTGACCCTGACCCTGACCCTGACCCCTACCCTCAGACCCTGATCCCTACCCTCAGACCCTGACCCCAACCCTCAGACCCTGACCCCAACCCTCAGACCCTGACCCTGACCCTGACCCTCCAGACCTTGACCCGACCCTCGACCCTGACCCTGACCCTGACCCTGACCCTGACCTGACCCTGACCCTGACCCTCAGACCCTGACCCTACCCTCAGACCCTGACCCTGACCCTCACCCTGACCCTCAGACCTGACCCTCCCTACCCTCAGACCCTGACCCTCAACCCTCAGACCCTGACCCCAGACCCTGACCCAACCCTCAGACCCTGACCCCAAACCTCAGACCATGACCCCTACCCTCAGACCCTGACCCCTACCCTCAGACCCTGACCCCAACCCTCAGACCCTGACCCAAACACTCAGACCATGACCCAAACCCTCAGACCCTGACCCCTACCCTCAGACCCCAACCCTCAGACCCTGACCCTGACCCAACCTGAACCCCTGACCCTGGACCCCAGACCCTGACCCTCAGACCCTGACCCTCAGACCCGACCCTCAGACCCTGACCCTGACCCTGACCCTGACCCTGACCCTCGGACCCTGACCCAAACCCTCAGACCCTGACCCCTACCCTCAGACCCCAACCCTCAGACCCTGACCGCAAGCCTCAGACCCTGACCCCAACCCTCAGACCCTGACCCTCAGACCCTGACCCCTGACCCTCAGACCCTGACCCCTACCCTCAGACCCTAACCCTCAGACCCTGACCGCAAGCCTCAGACCCTGACCCCAACCCTCAGACCCTGACCCCAACCCTCAGACCCTGACCCTGACCCTCAGACCCTGACCCCAACCCTAAGACCCTGACCCTCAGACCCTGACCCTGACCCTCAGACCCTGACCCCTACACTCAGACCCTGACCCAAACCCTAAGACCCTGACCCAAACCTCCAGACCCTGACCCCAACCCTCAGACCCTGACCTCTACCCTCAGACCCTGACCCAAACCCTAAGACCCTGACCGAAACCCTCAGACCCCGACCCCGACTCAAACCCTCAGACCCTGACCCTGACCCTCAGACCGTGACCCTGACCCTCAGACCCTGACCCCTACCCTCAGACCCTGACCCTGACCCAAACCCTCAGACCCTGACCATGACCCTCAGACCCTAACCCCAACCCTCAGACCCTGAGCCCTACCCTCAGACTCTGACCCTGACACTCAGACCCTGACCCTCAGACCCTGACCCCGACCCTCAGACCCTGACCCTGACCCTCAGACCCTGACCCCTACCCTCAGACCCTGACCCAAACCCTAAGACCCTGACCCAAACCCTCAGACCCCGACCCCAACCCTCAGCCCCTGACCCCAACCCTCAGACCACACCCTGACCCCTGACCCTCAGACCCTCAGACCCTGACCCAAACCCTCAGACTCAAACCCTCAGACCCTGACCCCAAACCCTTGGACCCCAACCTTCAGACCCTGACCCTGAACCTCGGACCCTGACTCCAGCCCTTGGGCCAAGACCCTCAGACCCTGACCCCTACCCTCAGACCCTGACCCCAACCCTCAGACCCTGACCCCAACCCTCAGACCCTGATCCCTACCCTCAGACCCTGACCCCAACCCTCAGACCCTGACCCCAAACCTCAGACCCTGACCCCTACCCTCAGACCCTGACCCCAACCCTCAGACCCTGAGCCCTATCCTCAGACCCTGACCCCAACCCTCAGACCCTGACCCAAACCTTAGACCATGACCCAAACCCTCAGACCCTGAACCCTACCCTCAGACCCTGACCCCTACCCTGACCCTAGACCCCAACCCTCAGACCCTGACCGCAAGCCTCAGACCCTGACCCAAACCCTCAGACCCTGACCCCAACCCTCAGACCCTGAACCCTACCCTTAGACCCTCACCTCAACCCTCAGACCCTGACCCAAACCCTCAGACCATGACTCAAACCCTCAGACCCTGACCCCTCCCCTTAGACCCCAACCCTCAGACCCTGACCGCAAGCCTCAGACCCTGACCGCAAGCCTCAGACCCTGACCCCAACCCTCAGACCCTGACCCAAACCTTCAGACCATGACCCCTAACTCCTACCCTCAGACCCTGACCCTGACCCTCAGACCCTGACCCGCAGAACTTGACCCCGACCCTCAGACCCTGACCCTGACCCTCAGACCCTGACCCTGACCCTCAGACCCTGACCCCTACCCTCAGACCCTGACCCTGACCCTCAGACCCTGACCCCAACCGTCAGACCCTGACCCTGACCCAAACCCTCAGACCCCAACCCTCAGACCCTGACCCCAACCCTCAGACCCTGACCCCTGACTCTTACCCTCAGACCCTGACCCTGACCCTCAGACCCTGACCCGCAGAACTTGACTCCGACCCTCAGACCCTGACCCTGACCCTCAGACCCTGACCCTGACCCTCAGACCTGACCCCTACCCTCAGACCCTGACCCTGACCCTCAGACCCTGACCCCAACCCTCAGACCCTGACCCTGACCCTCAGACCCTAACCCCAACCCTCAGACCCTGACCCTGACCCAAACCCTCAGACCCTGACCCAAACCCTCAGACCTTGACCTTGACCCTCAGACCCTGACCCCAACACTCAGACCCTGATCCCTACCCTCAGACCCTGACCCAAACCCTCAGACCCTGACCCCTACCCTCAGACCCTGACCCTGACCCTCAGACCCTGACCCCAATCCTCAGACCCTGACCCTGACCCCAACCCTCAGACCCTGACCCAAACCCTCAGACCCTGACCCTGACCCTCAGACCCTAACCCCAATCCTCAGACCCTGACCCAACCCCTCAGACCCTGACCCTCAGACCCTGACCCCAACCCTCAGACCCTGACTCTGACCCTCAGACCCTGACCCAAACCCTTAGACCCTGACCCAAACCCTCAGACCCTGACCCCTACCCTCAGACCCTGACCCCAACCCTCAGACCCTGACCCAAACCCTCAGACTCAAACCCTCAGACCCTGACCCCAAATCTTGGACCCCAACCATCAGACCCTGACCCTCAGACCCTTGACCCCAAGCTTTGGTACCAAACCCTCAGACTCTGACCCAAACCTTCAGACCCTGTTCCTGAACCTCGGACCCTGACTCCAACCTTTGGGCCAAGACCTTTGGACCCTGACCCCAACCCTCAGACCCTGACCTAAACCTTCGGACCCCAAACATCAGACTCTGACCCTAACCCTTGGGCCAAGACCCTTGGACCCTGACCACAACTCTCAGACCCTCAGACCCTAACCCCAACCCCAACCCTTAGATCCTGACCCCAACCCTCAGACCCTGACCCTAACCCCAACCCTCAGACCCTAACCCCAACCCTCAGACCCTGACCCTAACCCCAACCCTCAGACCCTGACCCTAACCCCAACCCTCAGACCCTCAGACCCTGACCCCAACCCTTAGACCCTGACCCCAACCCTCAGACCCTAACCCCAACCCTCAGACCCTATCCCCAACCCTCAGACCCTGACCATAACCCCAACCCTCAGACTCTAACCCCAACCCTCAGACCCTTACCCTAACCCCAACCCTCAGACCCTAACCCCAACTCTCAGAATCTGACCCTAACCCCAACCCTCAGACCCTGACCCCAACCCTCAGACCCTAACCCCAACCCTCAGACCCTGACCACAACCCTCGGCTGTTAGAGAAGGATCTAATCCACTGTGCCCTGAGGCCTGGAGCCAGAGAGTTTTATTCTCTGCTCTGTTTTAGATCATTTACATCAGAGCTTGATGACGGGACCCAACACTATAAATATCCAGATGCACTGAGTGAAAAAAGCTCATCCTTTGAACTCTTCTCTGCTTTTGCTGAATAAACCGGTGGTATGCTCCAAACAGGAACAAGGCTGATGGTGATCCGCCACATCAGTTGAGAAGCTGTATTTCACTGAGCCAATGCATGTCGAGGACAGGTCAACTTTAAAAATCTGAAAGCTCTGATCAGAGATGGTCAGCATCAGCCCTCCTCCCCTCCAGACATGGATCAAGAGGCTCGTCTGTGTCTGGGTCCATCTGGAACCAGGTCTGAGCCTGGTCTGAGTAATGACCAAAGGAAAACATACAGCGCGGTCTCACCATTTGCTAATGCTGAGGATCCACTTGTTTAGCACCAGTTCACAGAACAGCGTTCTGGATCAGCATTCTGGATCAGCTGGCGGCAGTTCAGAGACACTTTAGGGCACCAAGGAGCTGCAGCGGTGTGATCTGGAAGTAACACATGCATGGACTCGTTTACCTGCATCACTCTGAGTCAGGATTTTTATGATTCTAGCAGTATTACGAAGGTGCTTTTAGATACTTTTTATATGACATTTAAGGGACAAATCCTGATCAACATGAACTTGTTCCTCACAGAAGAACTACAGTTGAACCCAAAATGAAGATTTGGTCTCGAGTTTGACACGTGTGGGCCAGATAGTCCAGTTAGTTTACTGGTCTTGTCTGGTTTCATGGATCGGTGTCGCTGCATACTGTCCGTGCAGAAATGATGTTCAAGTCTCTCACCTGGATCAAATGCAGCTCTCAGGTGCAGGGGAACTCCCTAAATCAGGGGTGTCAAACTGATTCCTGAAAGGGCCGCTTGGCTGCAGGTTTTTGTTCCAACCATGCAGAAACACAGCTGACTTGTTTCATTCAATCAATTGAACTGGTTCAGACCTTCAGTGAAGACAACTAGTTGATTGACTAAAACAAGTCAGCTGTGCTGCTGCATGGTTGGAACAAAAACCTGCAGCCATGCGGCGCTTTCACAGATCAGTTTGACACCTGTGCCCTAAATCCAAGGGGAGGGTTATCAAGGAGAACATAAGACTGGGCTTGAGCCAGACCCCATGTCCTTCAAAGGACCATTCCAGAGTAACATCAGCCCCAGGTCCATTAGTAGATGGTTAAGAGTGTAAACTTCCTTTAGGGACCAAAATCCCAATCCCATACAGTAGTTGAAACCCAGTAGTTGAAGGTTCATTGCATCTCTCTGCAGTGACAGTAAAGCTTCATCATCCTCTTCATCAAACGTCTCAGCTGCATCTACAGAAACAAAAACCTTCCGTTCATTCAGTCGGTTTTTGCAGAAAACTGTATCATCGGTGTAAAGTTGCTCTTGAACACTTTAAACCAAGCTGTGGACTTACTGTAAAAGCAGCAATAACCCACTATATGCTGTTGTGTTTATTATTATTATTATATTGTTATTATTCCTCAGGTTTGTCCACCAGATTGTCTCGTATGGAGCAAAGTCAGGGATATTAGTTTTGGTACTAGCAAACACAAACTTTCTGTTTCAAAGTCTAGTTTTTCAGCTTCAGGGTGTTTTTTTTTTAATTAGAGCTAATGTCCCTGACGCAGCTCCGTAGTCGCAGCTCTGGAGGTCCAAACGCGGATCCAACACCAGAACGGCTCAATCATGTGGAGTCACTTTTCTCAGATGAGCGTTGAAGCGTTTCTGAGAAAATCAGCGTTTTATCAGCAACAACCACCACAGATGTTTAAACTGCTCCTGATTCCAGAGTTTCCAGTGAACAGGAGTCAGTTTTGACTCCTGTCGGTGAGAGACTGAACTTCACAACATCAGAACCAAGTCCAGACTCCAACGGTGTTGGTTTTCAGTCTGAGTCGTCGACTCCTGTTCAGAGCTGCTGAACTGATGATCAGAAGGAAAAACCCAAAAAACCTTAACACATGTTAGCGCTAATAAATTACTGCTGATGTTCGGACAGTTTGCCTTTTTGTGCGTAATTGTGTTCTTCCAGTTTGGATTGCAGAGAAAACACAGATTTAGCTGTGAAGCTTCTCTGTCTAAAAGGTTCTGGATGAGTTGATTGACTCAGAAGCTGGTTTGGCAGCGGCCCGTTAGCAGCTGCTTCAGTAAAACATTCTCGAGAACGTCCATTCACTGAGCGGCCGTTTTGACAGATGAATGGATGAATTGAACAGCTCTTCAGGCCTGCGCTAATTCTGGTGCAGATATTTTGTCTAAACAGCACGAGCTCTTCTGCTTTTAATGTAGTTGGGACTGAACGTCTGTTATTATCCAGGAGCTGCTGATCTGGTCTGGTTCAGTCCTGACTGGATGTGATTTATCAGCACTAACATGTGTGAAGCCCCCATGTGACCGCCGGGCTGATGTTTTGTTCGTCTGGGATGTCGGAGCAGATCAGAGACGGGGCTCTTATCGTGGCGGTGCAGGAGTCGCGGCCCACGCCTACAGAGACGGCGGCGCGCAGGGCGGCGGCCTCGGCGTGCAACCGAAAGGTCACAGTTCCCTATTCTGAGAGCAAACGCACTTAAATGTCAGGGACTGAAGTGACATCCAGGGATCTGGCATGATAACAACGCTCGTAAAGATCAAACTCCACGGGCTGCCCGGTGGCGCGGCGGTTAGCACAGGCGGCCCACGTACAGAGGCTAACGTCCTCAACACAGCGGTCGCCAGTTCGACTCCCGGCCACTAGTGCCAAAAAAAAACCCCCAAAAGATCAAACTCTACATGCTCTGAGCCCGTATCAGGAAGATACGCGGACATGCACATGTAATATAGATGACATCTGGAAACTTAAAGCCATTCAAGAGCCAACTTTATTCTGGAACCAGTAAAGAAAAATCTCTCAAATTCATTCTCTTCCTCGAAAAATAAAATGTCATTACACTGATTTTTGTGGTGAGATGTTAATGGCATCCACAATTACATAAGAGTTCCCTTTCAACACCGGCTGGCGTTTCTCTAAAACATGAGACGTTCATGTTCTTTCTGAGGGCCAGTTTGGGTTCAGGGTTGTGCCTCCGACCTCAGGAATCTTTTCAGTCCACAGACGTTCATTGCCAACATAAACAAGAAGAAAATGCAAAGATGTATTAAAAGTCACATAAACCTGGTAGATGAGGAGCTTTTTCTTCTGACAACCACACACTTATAATCAGAATATTTAAATACTGAAGAGCCGCCAGCGTGGCTCTTTGAGTCGCTCTGGACGTCAAAATATGGCCGTTGTCATTTTACAACAAAACTTTGTAACTTTTACAACAAACCTTGCAATTTGACAATAGTCCCATTTTTACATCCAAAATTTGCTAATTTATGTCCAAACTTAGCAATTTTGGAAGAAAAAATATTTTATGGACAAAAATTGAAAATATGCAAAATTTGCAGTTTTGCAACAAAAGTTTTAATATTTGCAAAAGTTGACAAAAAGGTTTAGTTTTAAGTTAAAAAGTTGCACTTTTTTGAATTTGTGATTTAACAGCAAAGTCATGATTGTTCGACAAAAGACTTCTGAAATGTCAAATTTTTCAAGAAAAGTTGGACAAAAGTCTAAATTTTTTATCAAAAAGCTTACATTTTTGTACAATTTGGGATTTTATGACACAAAAACACTTATTTAGGAGACAAAGTCATGACATTGCAACATTCATAATTAAAGAACAAAAATGAGTGATTTCATGACAGAAAGTTGTAATCTTGATAGCACGTCCTTGTATCGCACTAGCGGTTTGACGCTTAGCACGGAGCTACATCAGCTAACATTAGCCACCACGAAAAACAACGAAAGGACTAAGAAGTTCCAGGACTCCAAGTGTCGTCGGAGACACTATCGTAGACCAGGTCCAGGAACTATCAAGAAAGCTGACAACACGGCTAGTTGAGAAAACAGAGAGTATCCGACCCTTTTAATGGTAACCATGGTGATGGTGTGACACCCCTGACGTAGAGTCACGGTCTGTGTTTTTGGTGATTGTTATTCCAGAATTTGGGCATATCTTACTCTTTGGAATACACTCAAATTATACTCTAATTGTGTTCTGGTGATGCAGTCAATTCGGTTGTTAAACAAAGCACTGACAACCTGACGGAGGTGCAAAACGGAGTTTTATTCTCCAAGTCTGCATGCAAATTCAGAGAGGTCATTACAGAATGCTGGATGGTTCAGAATGACAAAGTCTCAGTAAACAGTTGCCTTTAAACATCACATGAAAACATCAGGACCTTGGATAAGTTCTCTAGACGTCTACGCGTCAAAACTTAGCAGACTTGTTGGAGCCAGAATGATAACAAAACTGTGGCCTTCGAACACGCAGGAATCGAGACCAGAAGTCATGGACTCATGACACAGCACTTTAGCTCAAAATGCAATTTCTGACACAACAATCCCTACTTTTGTATTTGCACCTCATTTTCTTTGCATATATGAAAAGCTTATCTAGATCACAGCAGTAGAGCGTGCGGTTCCCACCCAAAGGGCAAAGCCCACAACTGCGAGCTAAACAGGGAATAATGAAGCACAGTCTACTCTATTGAATGTGACCCTCTAGTGGCCAAACACCCGTCCCCAGCTATGTTTCACGGGTTTGCAGCTCAGATTGGAATCAGTTGATTGGTTAAAATGATTAAAGTGATGAATTTAGAGTTTGAATTTTAGTACAATTTAGATTGTCAGATTCCGAAAATAAGGGGAATGGCAAAAGACCCCTAGAGACTATCTACTCTAGACTAGGCCAAAAACCCAGTGGGAAAAAAGGCCACAAGACTATCTAAAGCAAAGAAGAACATTCAATTCTCAGAAGCACCCGCAGGTGCACCCCCGCTGTTGATGTCGGGGAACAAATCAGACCTCTGATCATGCAAGAAAGATGTTATCATTGCTTTTAGCATCATGTGGCATAAACATGGAATCACACATGAAAATAAAAAACAGAACTAAAACAATCAGAAATGGAGTAAACACTTTCAAAAACACTGAGTACCAGGAGCCTGAGGTCAGCCATGTCCACAGATCAAACCCCCAGGGCTCCACTGAGCCCCTGTGATGCTGCGTCTCCATTGTGACATCCCAAACCCCCTCTGAGGCTAAGGATGTACGGTTCAAAGGTTCAATCAAATGCCAGACCGTTGACCTGGTCGGCCAAATTTATAGTACCCCTCCGAGGGACCAAACCCCTAAGAACTTCACCCCACTGAGACGCGATTAACATGAGACCAGACCTCACGCTTGGAAACAGATAACAGGGATAATTAACATAATGATTTAACGTGATGAGTCACCAAATCATAAATACCCACATTGGAAGAGGTTTTGATAAACCTGAGGATTATCAGTAACACCCAAATTATTAACCTAAATGAGAAGCTCAGAGATATTTACAGATGACAAGTAAGGGACCCTCTCCTGATGAAGACACCACTCACTATCGTCCCGACGTCGAACTCCGCACGTGACATTCCTAGTGAGACCACAAACCCTTTTCCCAAGAAACCGCCCACGTGGAGAACACGAACGAGGAAAACAACAGGAGCTTCGTAAAGTGTTGCACTTTACGAAGGACTTGCTGTAAACAAAGATGCAAAACTCTCTGATCCTGAAGCGGACCTGCAACATTTGAATTTCATATTATAAATCAAATCCCAGAATAATCAAGAATGGACACGTTTCGAGCAGACCATGGCTGACGCACATGCTCCTGGCACATGAGTATGAAACCAAAAACACAGGAAAATGAGAACATAAACCAAAATAACATTAATGAATCAAAATCAAAATCCATATTATATTCATATTTCCTATTACATTCACCCCTCCCGGACCCCCCCCCCCCCCCCCCCCCCCCTGTCGTGGAAGACTCGGAGGATCCAACTTCTTCTTGATCAGCAGGGAGACATGAAGAATATGTGATGTAACAGCCTCTGGTTGGAAAAACATCAGTCTCTCTTTTTCCTCATTTTTATTTTCTAGTACCTCCTTCCTGTCCAAGCTCAGTGGGTGTGTGTGTGTATGTATGTGTACGTGTGTGTGTGCTCAGAGGTGCAAACAGGCTCCAGATGCCTGAGAGACCAAAGAGCCTGGGGATCCAGCGATCCAGAAGCTGGATCAGGAACCTTCTAGCAGTGGCTGGTGTGAATCCAGGTCGCCCGCTCCGCTATGTTAACAGCAGTGTGGGTCGTCAGCAGAACCTGGAAAAGACCTTTCCACCGCTCCGTTCCTCTAGCGCCTCTGAAGCAGGTCTCGCACCAGGACCCACTCTCCTGGCTGAGTCCCGTGCAGGGGTCCACTGGCTGGTACAGGCTGGGCTCCTTCACCTGTGAGTTAATCTGTGTCAATATAGAGTGCAACTCTTTGCAATACGACACACAGAATTCTCATACAATTCAGATGAAATTCAGATGAATTCAGAGAAACACTCATCTGGTGCGTCCACTCTGCCAAAGAGGATCTCGAACGGACTCAGAGTAGCCCTCGATCCCACTCGCATCCTCAAGTCCACAGCACGACAGGTAGCCTCCAGAGCCTTCAGCCAGGACACCCTGTTCCTGCACAACGCTGTACCAACTTAAACGTCAAGACACCATTCTCAACAGCACCCCCACTGGCAGGATGGTAGGCACAGTGTCTCCTGAGGCCAAACCCCAGAACCTCCCCTACCTGCACCAGGGCTTCGTTAACAAAATGAGTGCCGTTGTCACTGGAGATTTCAGATGGAATTCCACCGTGGCAGGATCTCCTTCAGCCAAGCTTCCGCCACTGTGGAGCTGACATCCTTAGAAAAGGGAAAACCTCAACCCCCTTAAAACATGTCAACACTGATGTCAACAAGGAACAGACAAAACATCTTCCCCTCACAAGGAGAGAGCTCAATAAAATCTAGCATGATGTATTCAAACGGTCTGTCAGGCTGCGTATGGGCAGCCAGTGGCATTTTCACCCCCCCCCCCCCCCCCCCCCCCCCTGCGTTGTGGGCAGCACAGATCACACAGGACCCGCAGTACTTTTGCGAATAAGAGGAAAAACCCCTCGTGAACCAGTACTTAGCCAAGGTCGACAGCATGACCCCCGGGGATGCGTGGTCCAGCCCGTGCGTCAGCCTAGCAAAGTGGGAGAAAAAATGTTTAGGCAAACACGGCCTTGCGTCACCTGCACGCCACACGCCATTAACCAGACCACCGCCGTCCCGCTGCCAGAACCGTTTCTCAGCCGGGGAGGAGAATGACTGCATCGCACGTAGGGATGCGACCACATCGTCTCCCTCTGGGGACGCCACTGCAGAAACGAGAGAATAGTTAACAGGAGAACGAGCAGCCACCTTCGCAGCCGCATCTGCACGGGCGTTGCCTGTAGAAATCAGATCAGGCCCGTTAACATGAGATGGACATCTGCACCCAGCAATGGAGGTGGGCAGGAGGATGGCCTCCAAGAGAGCATCCACCTTATCTGCATTCAGGACAGGCTTTCCATCTGACTTCAGAAACCGCCTACACTTCCAAATCGCCCCAAAAACATGACAGACCCCAAATCCATACCTGATGTCCGTATAAATCGTGACGCTCTTCCCCTTCGCCAATCTGCATGCTTCAGTCAAAGCCACCAGTTCAGCTGTTTGGGCTGAACAGTGATGTGGAAGCGAGCCGGATGCCAGAACCTCATGGTCTGACACGACCGTAAATCCCACCCTGTTTCTTCCTGTACGCTCGTCTCTAAACGCTGAGCCGTCCACGTACAGAATCAGGTCCGGATTCACCAGAGCTGTCTCTTGAAGGTCCGGTCGCGGAGAGCACACAGTCATGAGGCTCGCCGTCCTCTGGACCTGGCAAAAGCGTAGCTGGATTTAAGACGTTACATCATTTTACAGTGATGTTCGGCAAGTCAAGGAGAACCGTTTGGTACCGAAGCCACCTAGCAGCAGACAAATGGGATGTTTTCTGCTCCAGCAGGATCATAGACACTACATGCGGTACCAAAAGAGTCAGAACAGCCTAACCTACCAGATCACGTGAGCATAGACAGGTTTCTCAGCCGCAGCCCCAGCTCACAAACAACGTGGAGATCCACGCCGGGTCTGGATCCAGCTTGCCAGAGAAATAAGCCACAGGCCTCAGCACCTTCATAGTCCTGCAACAGAACAGATATCATGAACCCCCCCCTCTCACTCACTGTTTATGTGAAAGGGCATGGGGTCCGGCAGGCCCAGGGCAGGTGCAGTCTGAAGGACCCGCTCCAGGCAGCAACTCAGCAACTGCTGGAAGGCCTCTTCTGCCTCAGGTGTCCAACTGACCTTATCCTGCGCAGACAACCCTCGTCCATGGATGAGGGAGGTTAAAGGAGCCTCAAGCTCCACACAGCCTACGATAAACACCTGACAATAAGAACACATCCAAGAAAAGACATCACCTGTTTCTTTGTGAGAGGTCTAGGAACTCGCTGGATGACCTCCACCCGCTTCGGTGACAACGATCTGCCATCAGCTGAAACAGAGTGTCCCAGAAATTTCACCTGCTGTTTCACTAACTGCACCTCAGACAGGCTGGCTTTATGGCCCTCCTTTTGCCAGGTGCTGAAGAAGAGCAACAGTGTCGGTCTCACACTGCTGCTGTGTGGGACAAGCCAGCAACACATCATCTGTGTACTGCAGCAGGACTGACCCAGGGGACAGGGTCAAAGGTTCAAGGCTGCGTCTCAGAGCAGCATTGTAGATCATCGGTGATTCACAGTAACCTTGACACAGACAGGTGAATGTCCAAGGCTCACCCTTTAAGCTCAACACTGGAAAAACATTAGCCACATCGACAACAGAAAACCATTTAGCTGAACTAGGAAACCTGTCCAAAATCCACTCTGTTGGCTGGACATTTTCACAATTCTTTATGATAGGAAAAAATCAGTGTTAGGAGAATCAGGGCATGGACAATCACACCTGCAGCGCGCAGAGATTTAAAACAGGTGTAACTCCCATCACTGCCTCCACATTCAATATTGTTGAAATACTGTTGGATATTATCGCTGACACAGCCTAACATCAGATTTTTTAGAGTGATCACAACCGGTTCGACATTCCTGATCAAACCTACATCGCATGGACCTTTTGCTCCCAACGTCGTTATCGTAACGTTCTGGAATGTTGATATTTGGCCCAATTCAATCACGGTCAGCAGGCAGAAATCCATATCGCCCTCCAGGTGAACACAGCGCGACACGTGAGCACCTAGAATAAACGACACACGAGATGCATTTCTGTCTGCACTGTAAAAAAACAGTCAGGTCTCCTGCTCTCACACATTCAGTCAAAAGGAGCCCACGTTGTCGTCAAAGCACTTCAAGAGTCGGAGTCGTCTGAAACATTCACACTCCTGCAGACAACACATAATGCACAACAATCACAAGCAGTAACCAATTTCCCTGACTCAGAGTCAGTGCCACTGGCACGCACTAAGATGCGTAGACCAGTATAAATATTGTGATTTCAGTTTCTTCCTTTACTATGTTCCTTCTGATAAACATAAAATAGACAAAAACACAAAAAATTGGTTGTTGTTGGCAGAGGAATGGACAAACCAATTGATCTTCATCCACATCCAGCTTAATTACCTTGAGGCAGAATTTACAAATTAATTAACTCCGGTATGGATGCAGTCCACTAGCAAGGTGGCTGAGGAATCAGAGACAGGCAAAATAATTTGAGCCAACTATTATGACTGAATGACTAAGTCTTGGATCATAAATTGAATTGGTGAAAAAGGTGTAGTACCTTTTCCCAGACACGCAGTGTCGACAGAAAACTTTAGCAAGCAGTTCTTCATTGCAAGGGCCAAGGACAGAGGAAAAAAATGTGTTGCGATGTGTTATCAGTATTTGTAATTCTTGTGTATCAGTAAGTGTGGTAATGACGTGTCACCTGGCCCCACCCCTCGTCCACGGCAGAGTCCAGATGGCGTCACTCCGTCAATCCGCTGCCGGCGCCTCCCACTTTTCCAGCACACTGCCGGACTGCTGAACACCGCTGAACAATGTCCCACCACATTGAAGACGGACGGCAGAGCCCTCATCTCTGCCCAGATCCACCACGGCCGTGTTGGCTGTCCGCTGTTGGGCTGAGAGACATTGTTATGCACAGCAAAATCAGTTCAGTTCCTCGCCAAACGTGAGCGCGCTCAGGCGCAGCAGCAGTAGTCTCTGGAGCGCGCAGGAGGCTGACTCTCCCCCGCGCGTCTTCAGCGCAGCGCCTCCGAAACAGTTAACTCCCAGAACTTCTCGGGGTGAAGCAGATGTGCAGTTGTCATGTTGTATCTGCTATGTACACGCGAGTGAAGGGTTAAGCCAGATTAGGGTAAGAAAGGGAGAAGAAATGAAAGAAGAAGGCCGGTCAAATTCCGCACGCGGGACTTACTGCGCCAGACAGTTTTCCCAATCAGTCTGATAACACTGTTACATGGAAACTCCTACAATGTCTAAATTTCTGAACGAATAAATTTGCCTCTTTCCCAAAAAACTACAGTGCCTCCGGTTCCCCAGTGCTTGCTCAGACCGCGGCGCTAATCAGTCCCTTTAACCGCCGCTTGTTCGCTTCGCGCACGCGCAAGGTCTCCCCAGATCATCGAGAACGCGCGTCGTCAATAATCTTTAATTCATGTTTGTACACTCAACTGCCAAACTTCATAACATCAAACAGGTAATCATCTAAAGCCATAGCCTATTGCTTTAACCAGCATCATACTTTAAATCAGGAATTATTCCACAAACAGCCCGCCCCCATGAGCCCAGCGCCTCCGTCCGGTCCAAACACAACTAAAACTTAACCCACAAACTTAAGTCCGCAACTGCTCACTACTTCTGGTTCCGAGACCTCGTTATCCGCTCACACTAGATCCGATCGTCACTGGACCGCGGCAACAGCTTATGTTCCATCTCCTTGCCTATAGAGCTATAGATAGCTCCACTTCTCCACACATAAACTCCCACTTCTGTCATCGAGGTGCTGCCCCACGGCGCACACTCAAGCAGCCTAGCTCACCGGCTAGTAACACCAGAAAACGGCAGTTTGACAGGCTGTCCAACACGACACCTGTTCCAGGGGTCGGCACCCAACAGCGACAGAAAACTTCGGTGCTCGCACCCCACGGACCAGAGACCCACAGACGAGGCCGTGCGGCTCACAGGGCACAGAACAGCTCGGAAAACACCACGCAGACGAACACAAACCAAAACAAACCCCCGGGGTACCCCAAACAGACAAAACTCCGCACCGCTCCGCCGCAGCTCAGTGATCAGACAGACAAAGTAAATACCACTCACCAGAACAGTGGTCCGGTCGTTCATCCGTCCCTGTCCCCGTCCAGTCGCTGCGGCTGTCCATCACGAGACCGGATTCCTCAAAACCTATGGAATTTGCGGCCAAAAAGAGCTAATCTCTCACCGATCAGGACCGCAGCGAGTGGAACCAGCAGACAAAGCACAGAAAAACAAGTAAAAGCCAAAGGGACGCCAACTGTTATGCCAGAATTTGGGCATATCTTACTCATTAGAATACACTCAAATTATACTCTAATTGTGTTCTGGTGATGCAGTCAATTCGGTTGTTAAACAAAGCACTGACAACTGACGGAGGTGCAAAACGGAGTTTTATTCTCCAAGTCTGCATGCAAATTCAGAGAGGTCATTACAGAATGCTGGATGGTTCAGAATGACAAAGTCTCAGTTGGAAACAGTTGCCTTTAAACATCACATGAAAACATCAGGACCTTGGATAAGTTCTCTAGACGTCTACGCGTCAAAACTTAGCAGACTTGTTGGAGCCAGAATGATAACAAAACTGTGGCCTTCGAATACGCAGGAATCGAGACCAGAAGTCATGGACTCATGACACAGCCTCTTTAGCTCAAAATGCAATTTCTGACACCAGTCTGACACCATTTCTGACACAGGTGATCACCTGTCTTGTCAGACAGGTGTTGGTTTACGGAGACCTCCTGGAGGCACGAGACAACATTGTAAATGAACGTTGTAAAGTAGAGTTCCTCAGGAGTGGGTGGGGGAGGGGGGGTTGTAAACTGAGGAAACATGAACTGACATGTTTTTAATCATGTCAACAGTGACGTCTTTGTGGCCGCCTCAAAGATGACGTCGGCGTGAGGCCACGGTGGACACCACAGAGACGAGAAATGCCCCAAGTAACTTCACAACATGCTGCGTTTGTGCTCCACAGTTCAGACTGAAACGCCGGTCAACCTGACCTACATGCTGACGTACGCCGGCGAGGACGAGATGGGCCACAACGTGCGGCTGTCCTGGGTGTACCCGGTCCCCGAGGACCTGCAGTATGGCTGGATCACGCTGGAGTATGAGCTACAGTACCGACGGGTCACTGAGCCGGACAAGTGGAAGGTAGCAGTATCTGATTCAACTTTAATATCTGTGATCAGTGGTCTGAGCCCCGATGGTGTGACCTAACAGAGCCAGGAACCTACAGCGCCCTACAGTCGAGTCAGGCTCCGCCCCCTCCCTCCTCCTCCAACCGTAACAGCCGTCTGACATTCTGATGACTATCTCAAAGACTCATGACCCACTGATGGAGAATCACAGGTGTAGAGTAGTTTAAACATCCAGAATAACTCCACCAGTCTGCAGCTATTTCTGAACAGCAAAGACGAGAATCTCCAGGAAGGATCCTCCTCAGACTGGTGGAGATTCTCTTCGGACTGTTGGAGATTCTCCTGGGACTGGTCGAGATTCTCCTGGGACTGGTCGAGATTCTCCTGGGACTGGTCGAGATTCTCCTCTGACTGGTTGAGATTCTCCTCGGACTGGTCGAGATTTTCCTCTAACTGGTCAGGATTCTCCTGGGACTGGTCAAGATTCTCCTGGGACTGGTCGACATTCTTCTCGAACTGGTCGACATTCTCCTCGGACTGGTCGAGATTTTCCTCGGACTGGTCGAGATTTTCCTCGGACTGGTCGAGATTCTCCTCAGACTGGTCGAGATTCTCTTTGGACTGGTCGATATTCTCTTCGAACTGGTCGAGATTTTCCTGGAACTGGTCAAGATTTTCCTCGGACTGGTCGAGATTATCCTCGAACTGGTCGAGATTCTCCTCGGACTGGTCGAGATTTTCCTCGGACTGGTCGAGATTCTCTTCAGACTGGTCGAGATTCTCTTCGAACTGGTTGAGATTCTCCTGTAACTGGTCGAGATTTTCCTCGGACTGGTCGAGATTCTCCTGGGACTGGTCGAGATTCTCTTCGGACTGGTCGAGATTCTCTTCGAACTGGTCGAGATTCTCCTGTAACTGGTTGAGATTTTCCTGGGACTGGTCAAGATTCTGTTCGGACTGGTCGAGATTCTCTTCGAACTGGTCGAGATTCTCCTGTAACTGGTCAAGATTCTCCTGGGACTGGTCAAGATTCTGTTCGGACTGGTCGAGATTCTCTTCGGACTGGTCGAGATTCTCTTCGGACTGGTCAAGATTCTCCTCGGTCTGGTAGAAATTCTCCTCCGAATGGTCGAGATTCTCCTGGGACTGGTCGAGATTCTCCTTGGATAGTCGAGATTCTCCTCCGTCTGGTCGAGATTCTCCTCGGTCTGGTCGAGATTCTCCTGAGACTGGTCGAGATTCTCCTTGGACTGGTCGAGATTCTCCTCGGACTGGTTGATATTCTCCTCAGACTGGTTGATATTCCCCTGGGACTGGTCGAGATTCTCCCTGGACTGGTTGATATTCTCCTGGGACTGGTTGAGATTCTCCTCAGACTGGTCGAGATTCTCCTCAGCCTGGTCGAGATTCTCCTCAGACTGGTCGAGATTCTCCTCGGACTGGTCGAGATTCTCCTCGGACTGATCGAGATTCTCCTCGGACTGGTCGAGATTCCCCTCGGACTGGTCAAGATTCTCCTCGGTCTGGTCGAGATTCTCCTCCGACTGGTCAAGATTCTCCTCGGTCTGGTCAAGATTCTCCTCCGACTGATCAAGATTCTCCTCAGACTGATCGATATTCTCCTCGGACTGGTCGAGATTCTCCCCAGACTGGTCGAGATTCTATCCGGACTGGTCGAGATCCTGGAGACTTGTCAGCCGGCTGGGCTGGTCGAAATTCTCCTCCGACTGGTCGGGATTCTCCTCCGACTGATCGAGATTCTCATTGGACTGGTTGATATTCTCCTCGGACTGGTAGAGATTCTCCTCAGACTGGTCGAGATTCTCCTCAGACTGGTAGAGATTCTCCTTGGACTGGTCGAGATTCTCCTCGGACTGGTCAAGATTCTATCCAGACTGGTTGAGATCCTGGAGACTTGCCAGCCGGCTGGGCTGGTCGAAATTCTCCTCCGACTGGTCAAGATTCTCCTGGGACTGGTTGAGATTCTCCTCAGACTGGTTGAGATTCTCCTCAGACTGGTTGAGATTCTCCTCGGACTGGTTGAGATTCTATCCGGACTGGTCAAGATCCTGGAGACTTGCCAGCTGGCTGGGCTGGTCGAAATTCTGCTTTTTTAATGGCCAAACAGACACCACTGGAATAGACATTCAGCCAATCAGGGAACTGAAACGTGATGAAGTCAGAGCGACAGACTGGCAGAGACATCCAGAACGTCTGCAGTGCAGCTGGTGAACAACTGCTGTCGGTTTACAGTAAAAACTTGTTGTTTAAGGTGTTATTAGCACTTCTGCAGTCATCTTGGGTTTTTTTTAGAAGAGTGACTCTTGAAAAGCTCCTGTACGAGTCATCGCACAAAGCCCGCCCCTGGTCTTCTGTGATTGGATTGGTATATTCTGTACCAGTGGAAATGGCTTTGAATAGGAGGGGTCACTAGACCCATTTTACAAGAGACTATAGTTTCAAGGTTATTGAGAATAAGTCTGGACAAGAAACTCCTGGCCTCTGTGTCTTAGTGCAGCCCAGAAATGTAGACGTACTGCTACCATGTTTAAATGTGCTGGGCAGGTCCGTCTAGCTACCACCCCTCATTAACTAGGACCATAAGTCTTGGGGGACCAATCACATCCTTGTCTGTGGGCGGGCTTAAGACGATGACAACAGAGCTGGGATTTTGAAGTCTGTATGGTGATGAGTGAAGACAGTGAAGCAGCAGAGACCTGGACAACCCCCTCTGTCTCATCGTCTACCATCTCGTCAGTCTGAATACGTCACCTTGTTCCTTCTCTGACTGGTTGTAGTGCTGTCCAGCAGTTGCAGAGACCTACATCTGTCCAGATGTGGCTCTCAGACTAGTCAGACTAGTCAGAGGGAGCAAATGATGGGGAAAAAAAGATTCCCCTAAAAGGAAAATTATACAAAATTACCATAATTACACCTTTTATCAGAGAAGGGAAGAATAAAGAAAATTAAATGTTCACTTCTTGAACTTGTTATCCCAGACAGTTTGGTCCATCAAAAAAATAAGAACATCGAAGATGCAAAAATGATATTTTCTCAAACATATTTCTCTTCACAGTGATGTAGAAACAGAGAGTTTCTAAGGTTTTCAGCATCAGGACGTAATAGAAGAATCACTGTATTCCAAGTATCGATTTAAAAAAGAAATATAGTTAAAAAAGAAGATTGAAACATAGGACTTGTATTTTTATTTTTCCACTGCAGAGCTTCTCAGTCTTTAAAGAAACTATTAAAATGTGTTTGTACACTGAAATATCTGACAGACTGAAGCACATGTTGATCAGGTTGTGAGGACGATCAACGGTTTTATTCTGTACCTCTACAGTCCAGTCTGCTTCCCAGAAAAGTATCGTTGATTGCTTGATTGTTGGCAGGTGAAGCATCCTCTGCGTGAGCCTCACCTGGAGCTGCTCGGTCTCCGCTTCGGCGACTACATGGTCCAAGTTCGCTGCCGCTCCCACAACTACGGCCTCTGGAGCAAATGGAGCAAGATGCTGTTGATGAGCATCCCCACCAGGGTGCCCGCAGGCACACCTGCAGGTACACCCACAGGTACACCCACAGGTACACCCGCAGGCACGCCCACAGGTACACCCACAGGTACACCCACAGGCACACCCGCAGGTACACCCACAGGCACACCTGCAGGTACACCCGCAGGCACACCCACAGGTACACCCGCAGGCACGCCCACAGGTACACCCGCAGGTACACCCGCAGGCACGCCCACAGGTACACCCACAGGTACCCACCTGCCTCAGCCTCCCACGCATCTCATCTATCCCTCCATCCATCCCTCCATCCACCCATCTATCCATCCATCCCTCCATCCATCCATCCATCCATCCATCCATCCACCCATCCATCCATCCATCCATCCATCCCTCCATCCCATCCATCCATCCCCATCCATCCATCCATCCACCATCCATCCATATCCATCCACCCATCCATCCATCCATCCCTCCATCCCCCATCCATCCATCCATCCCCATCCCCGCCATCCTCCAATCCATCCCATCCATCCATCCCTCCATCCATCCCATCCTATCCATCCATCCATCCATCCATCCCTCCATCCACCTCCATCCATCCATCCATCCATCCATCCCTCCATCCATCCATCCATCCATCCACCCATATCATCAATCCATCCATCCATAACTTCCACTTATCTGAGTTTGGAGATAGATGGAGAGTTCTGCCCCTATTGTGCATTGATGTTGTCTTTTTGCAGGTCATCTGTGTGTTTAGGAATACAGACTAAATGAGCAGGACCACCAGAGGTCATGGGGGCTTCTGGTCTCTGGCTTCCTAATAATCAAACAAATGCAAATAGCTCACAAAAGCATGTGAATATGTGACAGAAACAATGAGATGTACGCACACTGGAGCAATCCCAGACCACTTTCACATTCTTTCTGCTGCTTTCATACTGGCACAGGCCGACATAGACCGGTACAGACTGGCACAGACCGACCCAGACTGGTACAGACTGACGCAAACTGGTACAGACCGATGCAGGCTGGTACAGACCGACGTAGACTGGTACAGACCAACGCAGACCAACGCAGACTGGTACAGACCGGTACAGACTGGCACAGACCAACGCAGACTGGTGCAGACCAGCACAGATCAGTACAGACCGGTACAGTCCTGCAGAAGCTGCTCCTATCTGTCTCCTGCTCCAGTCTTCCCACTCTGATGAACCAGCACTGCCTCAGACCTGAAAAGCACCTTCCACCCTTTTCCAACCCTTATTCACTGTGAAACATCTCTGATTTTGTGATTAAAGCTGCAGAAGAAGAGCTGATGTTTAACTGTGCTGTATTTGTGCAGGTAAAGTCCTGGTGCTGATTCTGGTGGTGGGAGTCGGTCTCGTGGCTCTGTTGATCATCTCCTTTGGCATTATTCCACACAGTAAGAGGTGAGAGAAAGCACACTCGCTAAGTTATGCACCGAAATGAGGTATTTTATGGCACAGTCTTTCGTCTGCCACAGCCCAAAGTAGTGCAGTGTATAGGAGCTGATGTCTTCCCCTCTTGGCGTTGTGTACATCTGTATGCGCCAGACCAGGTGTGCACACCTGCTGATGATCAGTTTGGTCTGATGATTAGCAGCTCCTACACCTTCTTTTGTCCTGTGGTAGGGTGTACTCACATTACCAATTATTTATTTATTTTTTGCCATCAATTCTGGTGAAAAAAGTCATTTTTTTAGTTGTTTGTTGTTTTTTGTATTCACTACCACGTACAGATTTGTTTGGCCAGTCCTCGTCCTGTTAATGCCTGGGGTCACTTTACTGGCACCGTGTGAGCCATCACAGCGCGACTGGCTTCAAACTTCAATCAAAGCTGCGGGTTTCAGAGATTTTAAAGGTTTTACAGCGCATCAGTGGAAAGTGTTCAAACAGCTCTCGTCACGTCTCACCTCAACCGCTCCAAGTTTTTCCAGGTCAGAGCAGGATTTCTGTCCCAGACCTACTTTTGTTTTCCATCTGATCCACATAGAAAGGCTGAGCTGCGTTATGATGGATGCCACAGAAGCAACTGTCGGCTTGTGTTCATACTGTCAGAGCCGCTCTAAAGCCACTGGCTTTCTAAGCTCCGCCCACAAGCTCCTCACACCTGTCACACACCTGTCTGATGGCAGCTCCAGCCTTCAAACGCTGTATAGATGTAGCGTCACGTACAAAAGAGCTCCAGAGGAACCTTCCACACACAAACAGCCAGTGTGAAGGCAAAATTATTTTGTGTGACGTCAGTAAATGCACCAAGTGGGTTCATGTTGGGGTCTCCCTACAGCCGCTGAAAGCTTCTTTCTGTTTTCAACCTTCAGAATAAAAGAGTTCTTCCTGCCGCCCATACCGAAGCCGCGGATCATCGGTATTGACCCGCTGCTCCTGAAGGTAACACGCCTCAGTGGCATCTGTCTGTTTTCCTTCCTCCTGTTATCTCAGTCATTGTTCTGTTTTTTCTCTTTACCTTTCCTCCTTATCAGGGTTGTGAACAGACATTTATAGTAGCAGGTGCTCAAGAACCTATTTATATAATATAATTCAATATAATATGGTATACGGTACCTTGCAAAAGTATTCATGCCTCTTGAACCTTTCCCCCTTTTTGTTACGTTACAAGTACAAACTTAAATGTATGACTATCGTCTGCATAGAAATAAAAAATGTATGCCTGATAAAGGAACCTAATGGAAGCATGTATAAAAAAGAGGAGAAAAGAAAAGTAATGGTCCAAGTAATGGTCCAAGTACAGAGCCCTGAGGAACACCATGACAAACATGGTGAATAATAGAGACTCCCTGTTTACATAAACAAACTCTAACCATTTAGATAAAAACGACCTGAACTAAGCTTATGCTGTTTCCTTTCATTCCAACATCTCCAATGGATCGTGTTTGATCCTATTAAATGTCTCACTTCCTGCTCCAGGTTTTTTATTGTCCTTCCTTAGTTTTTTTTTTCTTCTGCCCTCAGAAGGGGAACTTGGAGGAAATCAACCATCACTTCAGCAGCTTCCACAGCTACAGACCTCCCAGTTACTCCGAGGAGGCGTGGGACCAAGTGAGTGCCAGCGACATCTATCTTACCACACCGAAGGACTACAGCGTCCCCCCCAGGTGCATGGAGGTGGACGGCGGCGCCTTTAAGGTTCTGGACGGCCAGCATCCGGTCGGCGCCCAGCCTCAGTTTCTAGCCCAGGACCTGACATCGTATGTCCAGAGCGTACTGCCCAGCTGCACCTTGCCTGCGCGAGCATTCCCCCCGCTGCTGGACGCGCCGCCCCCGTGGCTGGGGCCGGAGGTCACGTCGGTGCCGGGATCGGACTACAGCATGATGGAGCACGCTGGCCTCCCCAACGCCGTCCCCACCACCGACCCGACCACATTCACCCAGAGCCACCCACCGCAGAACTTCTACACTTGTGTCCAGCTCTTGAACGACACCGGCGAGGTGCACCTGGTGCCGTGCCTGCCACCGCCTTACTGCCGAGAGTTCCCGCCTTTCCCTTCTGTCGGTTCTGTGGAGGAGGAGAAGAAGAAGCAGCTTGGCGACTACCAGACCAGGAAGGAGACGACGAACCGGCTGAGAGACGACGTGCCGTCTGACAGGAGCGAGTCCACCGTCCCTCTGCTGCCTGTGAACAACTCCGGCTGAACGGCGGGAAACGCTGAAACCAGACTGTTGCCTCGAGCACAGGGAGTCTGTGACCCAAAAAACCTGCTCCTGTTCTGTTCAGTTTCCTGCCATCTGCTCGACTTTGCAACAGGAGTTTGATCTTCAGTACTCTAGACTTAAAAGAGAGACGTTTCAGCTCACAAAGCCCTGACCTCGCTTTGTCAAGATGTTTGTGCAGTCATACTTATTACTGATACATTTGTGTTTCGGCCACCGACATGATTTCTTTTTTTAAAGAACAAAGAAAGGAAGAAAAAAAACTCTTCAGTACTTGTTGGATTTCTTTCTGTTTGGATGCAGTTTTGCTCCAGAGGACCTTCTATTGAGTCTGGTGTCCATCTGATGTCCTTGTCCATGAAGCCTGAAGGAAGATGTGCTTCATGCAGTGCAACTCAGAAAGCTTCAGAAGCAGAGGAGTCTGCTTCTCAGTCCGGTACATTTGTGTCCAGATGCTCCCTCGTAGGGGCACTTTTTCCTTTTCTCTCTTCAGAGATTCACAATAAGGTTCTTTGTGTGTTTTAAACCTGTAAAATTGTTATTGGCTACTTTCTGCACACTCATCCCTGTAATATGCTCGTTCCAGTCCCAATGTGAGATTAAGCGGTTTTCCTGAACATTAGTGGAGTCAGTGTGGAGATTAAAAGCAGAAACGTGTTCTCCCACTGTTTTAGCTTCGGCAGATTTTTTTTTCCACAAAGAATCTAAACAAAATGACTTCAGAAAATCGTTATGAGCCACGGCTTTAAGGTCCCGTCACAGAATATCTTATTGTTTCTGTTCATTATACTTCTGTAATATTACAGTTTATATGTCTATTTTAAATTCCAGAAATTATACATTTTTATTCTGATATAGGAAAGAGCTTGCCTGCTTACCTGACCATTATGCAAACGCTTCTGCACACATATATATTTTATAAAAGATTATTGAAGTCCTGTCTAACACTGTACGTTTTAAAAATGTTGAATGACCAATCTCAGGTAGTGTTTTCTCACTGTCTCATGTAAAACTAACATCTGGCTGACAAAGTAATCAACTCAAAACTGAGCGGATCTCTGCAGCTGGCTTCTCTTTGGTGCTGGACGGTTTCATGCTGACAAAGAAGTCATCAGATTGTGTTCTGATGTTGTTCCAAAAACCCAATCAGCTCTGAAGGTCCAGAGCCTCCCGTAATCCAGACTACTTCAAAGTGCAAAAGCTATGCAGCCGTTGGTAGCTTTCAAAAATCAACATTCCCGTCCCATTCTCCTAAACTGCTGTTTTTCAGGCACCACATTGGCAGGAGATGACCAACCCAGCTAATCCAAAACTGGGCAAATGGGTGGAATGAACAAGTCTGGCAACTGCTTGGAACATCCCCACCTAAACTCAGGATCCATGATTTACTGCGACTGAATCTTTCCACTGTTTTCATCTCATTTCTGATGCTGTTAAAGAAACATTTGAAACAAGGTATGGAAAAGCTCCCCCAGGCGTAGCAGTTGCCATGGAGCATGATTGCCTACCTTTTGGACCGTTGTCCAGTCGGTCAACCTGGAATGGTCCGAGGTGAAGGCCACTCGGATGGAAAGCTCAGCTCTTCCATTTGTTGCAAGTAGGAAGCAGCCACCGAGCTACAGGTTGTCAGGCCAAAGGTCCTTCGGTTAGCTGGCTATAGTAGCCTTCAGCTGGGGTGAAGGTAGCATCACCCCAACCAAAGACCACAAGCCATCCTGTCTGTTAACACCATTAACAGCACAGCAAGCCATATCTTTAACATAGAATATTTTTTTCATTTACAGCTCAGATGTCAAACTCACTGAAAATGCTAAGTGCTAACTGGCTTAAGTGATGACAAACTAGCTGTTAACACACCAATACAACTGTTTCTCAAAAAACAGACTCTCCTATTTATGCATAAGTTTGTGAAATAGTACCTGATTAGATAAAAACTACCCCTCGTACAGTCATGGATGTGAAATCTAGCCTCGGACGCCAAAACTGTTTCTGTACCAGGCTGTAAATGTGTTTAATTCTGCTGTAAAGTTGACCATTTTAATATGAAAGTCAACGGAGGTTGAGTCTTTTTTGCAGCCAGCCCCCCAGTGGTCAGTTGAGGAACTGTGTCAGTTTTACAAGTGGGATGTCGCCCCCTGATTAAACAGCTGATGCTAACCACAGCGACGAACCGCAACGCTGGACCCTGCCATGCACCTCTCCCCAAATGTAACAACACGTTGCATCGACGTGGACCATAACAAATGTAATATTTCCTGCTGCTGCTTCTTCTTTGTCATTTTCAAGTCGGGTTGAACAATAATTTGCTGCAATGTCTGTAAAAATTACAGCACCAACACATGTAAGATATACTTATTAGATTCACTGCTACCTCGGAGTGATATAAAGGAAGCACAGCACTACTGGCTACAGCGCTGCAGAAAAGAACCCGCACTGCCCTCTAGTGACTGATGGTGGAATTACAGAGCGACACAACTAACAACGCACGAGTATAAACGCCAAAGAGGACTATGCAGAAACATAAAAGGTCACATAACCGGTTTAACATTCGGTTAATGTCAGCTAAGCTAGTTTATGTTTAACTTCGCTACATGACAGACGTCATCATTGGCGGATCAAGAATATGATTGACAGATTAATCATTAGTTACATTCTTCAACTCCTCCTGCCACCGCTGCTGGTTGTGTATTGGAGATCTCCATTCTGGGCAGGTTTTCATCCATCTTCCTCATAAATCATGTTTTCTTGCTTCAAGCATGTCTAAATAGTGCCAAAACCCCCTCCACGCACCAAAGACGAGCCCCTGTAGGTCAGCTGTAGGTCTAGCAGTTGATCCCAGCGCTGATACGAGTCCTGGAACATCCAGATGTTTGTGTCATCTCACTGTAGAGTTTGTTGAACCGCTGACCAACGGGCCTGAGGTGCTAAATGTTCTTGTCATGCCCCCCCCCCCCCCCCCCCCCCCCCCCCCCCCCCCCCCCCCCCCCCCCCCACGTACTGGGAACACATCCAGCAGCTATGTTGTTTTGTTGTTGTTTTCCCTCCCTTTGCTGATGTTTTTGTCTCTTTGTGCGTGCCTTTTCTCCCGACGCAGCGTTAGATTTTTATCTCTAAAGCCCTAACCCTGCAGGAGTCCTCTGCTAAAAGCACTTTGATGGAGAACAGAGCGAAACTATATTTAACTACATTTAACTCCTCAGTGGTTGAAGCGGTGGCCGGCCGCTCACTGCTCTGTTAAGAGGTGACATTTTTGTGCCAATAAATGCAAAAAGTAGTGATTTTTAAAGAACCTTTAAAGAAAAGTTTGATGGCACTAATCTTTTGAAATGAACCAAAGTTGTCCTTAAAGGCAACTGAACCTTAAATGACCTGTACTGAGACTCAGAGACTCAGGAGGGAGAATGTTCTGGCATCGTGAAGACAGATATCAGGCATCGTTCTCTAGCTGTTGGCAGTGCTGGAAAGATTCACTCTTTATAACAATGCAGAGCTGATTTCCTCATGTAGAAATGTTTTTTTGAACAGTTCAGAGCTCCGTGAACTTGTATTTAAAGTGGTCTGTTTCTAGTTTGCCTGTCAATTTTACCTCAACGTCTTCACTCACTGTTGTTATCTCTACTTTCCCTTCACAGTAAATAAAGTCTGTTCATACTCTCCTCGTCATGAGTTTCTTTCTAGCGTGCACACACACACACACACACACACACACACACACACACACATTATCTTTACTGTAACGAAGAAAAACAGGAGATGAAAGCATCATAAACAATGTTTTATCAACTGGAGTCATGACATGATTTAAGCCATGAGTTCATTTCTGCTGTAAACCGTGACCTCAGTTGATGTGTGTGAGTGTGTGTGTGTGAGCGTGTGTGTGTCTGAGTGTGTGTCTGAGTGTGTGTGTGTGTATGAGTGGGTGTGTGAGCGTGGGTGTGTGTGTGTGAGCGTGTGTGTGTCTGAGTGTGTGAGTCTGAGTGTGTGTGTGAGCGTGTGACTTAAATTAGCCACAATCTGAGGACAGAAATAGCAGCGGTGATTGTCAGCAGACTGCAGATAAACAGAGCTGCAGCCTTCCAGCTGCCGGTCCCATCGGACCGAGGAAATCGGGCCCTGAAACCGCTGGTCATGTGCTTCGTGATGGAAACAACCGTGGAGATGTGGACTCATGTGAGTGAAGGTCCACAGAACCATCAATATAAAACGACCAAAATAAAGGAGACGAGGAAGGAAGAGAGTGTCGGGTCAAGGGTGGGAGGTCTGAAGGGAGAAAGGATGGATGAAACTAGGAAATGTTTGGGAAATGGAGGGAAAAGTGACAAAGAAGAGATGTAAAAACAACTGAGATGAAAGTCAAAGGAACAGGATTTAAAAAAGAATGGATAAAAGGAAGAAAGGATGGGTGAAAGTTTAACCTCCAGTTCACTTTTATTTAGATTTTTTAGCACCAGTTGATGACAAAGTTGTCTCAAGGCTCTTTATACAAGAAGTAGTTCAGTTCATTCAGACTGGGTTCAGAGACGGGGCGACCCAGCAGAACACCTGGTCCTGGAACACCAGGACAGGTACCTTGGCACCCAGGTACCCTCATCACTGCCCCCCCACACAGACAAGCTGATCCAAATCCTCCTACGTGTCGACGCCGCTCTCAGGTGAGCAGCGTCTACATTCCTGAAGCTTCTCTGGGGTGCATCCATCCAGTTTCTTCTTCTGTGGTTGTGGTTGGGGGGGCAGACGGCCCCTGACCCCCCTCTCTCCGATGCCCGAACCATCTCAGGTGGTTGCCTCTGGGACACCTGAACTTCTCACCTGTCCCTGAGAGTCCAGCAACTAACCTGCAGGTACAGAAACAACCATATAAGGAGGTGTAAGTCAAAGTTTTAAGACCTTTGTGTCACACGTTGTAAAAAAAATAAAGACTACAGTAGTTGATTTCCAGTCAGGAGGTCTGATGTTGAAGTCTGATGTCCACTTTAACCAGCAGCTTAACATCTGAAGACCCTGTAGGAGAGACTGGAGGAAGCAAAGAAGGACAGGCAGGTAGGACAGAAAGGAGGGAATGAAGGAGAGAGAAAGACATGAGGTGGAAAAGAGAGACAAGAAGGACAAAAGAGGAATGAAAGGAAAGAAAAAGAATGATGGGTAATCAAAACAGTATGAACAGATAAGTAAGTAACAAAATAAAAGAAGATAAAATAAAGAATGTAAAGGGAAGGAAACAAAGAGGCAGACAAAAGAAAAAAACTCATGGAGGAGGAAGGAGAGTAGAAAAAAGGAAAGGATCTGAAATGATTGAAGGACAGCAGGTGCAGCAGAAGTACTCTGCTACTCCAGTAGAAGTACTCGGATACTGCAGCTGCGGTGTCGGGTGTCCACAGACCCTGTGGGGGGGGTGGGGGAGGACCGGCTCTAAGTTTAGGAGGGAGCGTCAGAGCGGCCGGCGTCGCCTTCAGAGGAGCACACGTCCAGCGGAGGTGAGCCAACACAGACGTCCACAGACTCTCAGACAGGTAGGTCCACGCCTCCTACTCACCTGACGGCAGCTAACGCTAACCCTCTGCTCTCAGATCTGCTGCTCTGCTGGTTCAAACCTCAGCTCCCAGCGGCTCTGAGGCCTGCAGGCTGAGGCAGCTGTCATCGCCTTAAAATAGACCTGCTGGAGGCCTCGAACACGCAAACACACTCACAACATGGAGCCAGATTCATGTTCCTGGTCCCAGCCCTGCTAACCCTAACCCTCGCTGTGGTCCTCTGTGTTTACCAGACAACGTCACAGCTTTAACTCACAGCTGCTGTTTAAACCCAGTTCAGTCTTTCCCAGTGTGGTGATTTTAAAGGAGATGACCAAGAAAACACAGTTGAAGTTGTGAATGTTCCACTTCAGGCTGACGACGCAGCGCTCTTCCACATCTGACATCCAGCTGTGAGTTAGCCGTAGAGAAGCAGGAACGCGTAAAACGGGCCTGAAATCACGTGACTTCTTTTAACTCTCCCTCATAGCTTAGATTTGCGTCAGATGGGGCGCTTAACGTGTTCGTCGAGGTAATATTTCCAACTGTTGGGAGGAAAAGTGACGCAATAACGAGCCCTTACTAAGGTGATGTGATGCAGGGATTTAAAGATCAAAGATGGTCGTGCTGGTACCTACCAAGGCATGATAATGATGTTTTGAACAAATCTTCCCAGGAGTGGACGATCAGAGCCCCCAGCTCCGTCTCAGAGCCTCCAGGCCTCCCTGAGCACATCCATGACAGCAGAACCAGAAGAAGACTGAACCAGTACGGTTTGTTTGGAGGTCTTTCCAGGAGAAAACCTCTTCTGTCTCAACAGGACTGAGGTTCACAAACCAGCAGCCTCGTGGAACAACGTCCTCTGGACAGATGAGACCAGAACCATGCTGGAGGACACCAGCAGGAACACCTCAGACCCACTGTGAAGCACGGTGGTGGAAGGATGATGCTCTGCTGGTCCTCATTTCATCTCTGGCAGCCCTTGTTTCAGCCGTCGCTTGAGTAGCGACACTTGAAATGAGGACGTTTGAACAGATTTAATCAGCGTGAATTCAAAGGAACATTAATTAGAGTCACGGGTTAGCTGATGCTAAGGCAGCCATGCTAAAGTAGCTAACTGTAGCTGAACTGAGGTGGGCGTGTTCTCAGCAAGGCTCGTTCCACTCTTTCACAGCATCAATACGAGGAAATGAAGGCTTCAGAATTACTCTGTAGAAAACTTTTGATGACATCACAGAGGGTTTAAACCTGTGGATGACATCACAGAGGGTTTAAACCTGTGGATGACATCACAGAGGGTTTAAACCTGTTGATGACATCACAGAGGGTTTAAACCTGTGGATGACATCACAGAGGGTTTAAACCTGTGGATGACATCACAGAGGGTTTAAACCTGTGGATGACATCACAGAGGGTTTAAACCTGTGGATGACATCACAAAGGGTTTAAACCTGTTGATGACATCACAGAGGGTTTAAACCTGTTGATGACATCACAGAGGGTTTAAACCTGTGGATGACATCACAGAGGGTTGGGGGGGTACTTAGTATTTCACACTGCTTCTTCTTCAAGATGTGACACGTTGTTGTTCATCTGAGGCTTATTCACCTCGGTTTTAGACCTGATGAGGACCAGATGGTCTTCGTTTTTCTTTGAAACATAATCTAATTGTGCTTTTTTTTTTGTGGTCCACCTGCATTTTCACTTTTGACTTTTTCTCCCTTCATCGTCAGTGGTGATAAGCGGTTGCCATGGCATCGGTCAGCGACAGCGGGGAACAGGGAGACCAGGCGGTCCCTGACAGTGGCGAAGAGGACAAGAACATCAGAGGGATCCAGTCTCAGTACCTGCGCTGCCCCTCCCCTAGGTGACTTTAGGCCCCGCCCACCAGTGCCTGGTTTAATGTTGGTCATATGTTTATACATAAGATGAAGTAACTAACAGGATGTTTGACTGTGAATGCACAACAGCATCATGGGATTTGCCGGTGCCTAAAAATGCATCTATTTACCATTTCCATGTGGTATTTTTGACCAAAACATGTCCCAAACCATCCAAAAATACAACAAGAAAAATGTCAGCTTTTGTCCCCTTCAGAGAGAAAAAAACCATCTTGTTAAATTTGACATTTGCTTCCTTTTCTTTGTGTTAATGACCGACAAAAAACATTTCTTTGGCATTTCAATTTGAAAGTGTCACTGAAATATCAACGGAAAACACAACGTGGATACATGAAAGGGATGAGCTCATGGACGTCACCATCCTGTGGACGCACACTGACATGTGTCAATCACAGCGTAGCCACGCCCCGAAAGGACACGCCTCTTTCTAGTGGAGTTTCGTCTGATCAGGACTTTTATTTACGAGACACGAGCTGTTAAACTCAACAAAATGTTCATCATATTCATTATATTTCAACATAAAGTTAAAGTCTTTTGCGATAGTCTCAATTTTAATACACAATTGGTGTTTTTTTTTTTAAACAACAAAAACGGGCCGTTCTCCAAAAGTTACAATTTTACAACAAAACGTTTTTTGGCAATATTTTTGTCAGAAAGTATCAGTTTTTAAAATTTCATTATTTTATGACTGAAAGTCATGATTTGGTGTTAAAAAGTTGTGAGTTTGTGACAAAAATGAACTTGTTAACAGCAAAGTTGCGATATTACAAAATGAGCAGTCTAACAACTAAAATCTGTGTTTTAAGGACACAAAGTTGTTATTTTTGTTTTAAATGCTGCAATTTTGCAGAAGTTGATATTTTATGACAAAATTCTAATTTTATTTGTCACAAACACAATTGTTCTCAATAAAATGTAGCAAAGTGTTTCAAATGGTTGTCTCTTGTTATATAAGAACAGTAATTTAATTAAATTATATTTATTAATTATATATATATATATATATATATACCGTACCGTACCGTCTTCTTCCGCTTATCCGAGGTCGGGTCGCGGGGGCATCAGCCGGAGTAAGGAAGCCCAGACCCCCCTCTCCCCGGCCACTTCCTCCAGCTCCTCTGAGGGGATCCCAAGGCGTTCCCAGGCCAGCCGAGAGACATAGTCCCTCCAGCGTGTCCTGGGTCTTCCCCAGGGTCTCCTCCCAGTGGGCCGTGCCCGGAACACCTCACCAGGGAGGCGCCCAGGAGGCATCCTAACCAGATGCCCGAGCCACCTCATCTGGCTCCTCTCGATGCGGAGGAGCAGCGGTTCTACTCTGAGCCCCTCCCGGATGACCGAGCTTCTCACCCTATCTCTAAGGGAGAGCCCGGCCACCCTGCGAAGGAAGCTCATTTCAGCCGCTTGTATCCGCGATCTTGTTCTTTCGGTCACTACCCAAAGCTCATGACCATAGGTGAGGGTGGGAACGTAGATCGACCGGTAAATCGAGAGCTTCGCCTTCCGACTCAGCTCCTTCTTCACCACAACAGACCGGCGCAGCACCCGCATCACTGCAGATGCCGCACCGATCCGTCTGTCGATCTCCCGCTCCATCCTTCCCTCACTCGTGAACAAGATCCCGAGATACTTAAACTCCTCCACTTGGGGAAGGACCTCATCCCCAACCCGGAGAGGGCACTCCACCCTTTTCCGGCTGAGGACCATGGTCTCGGATTTGGAGGTGCTGATTCTCATCCCAGCCGCTTCACAACCGGCTGCGAATCGCTCCAGCGAGAGCTGTAGATCACGGCTCGATGAAGCCAACAGAACCACATCATCTGCAAATAGCAGAGACCCAATCCTGAGGCCACCGAACCGGATCCCCTCCACACCTCGACTGCGCCTAGAAATTCTGTCCATAAAAGTAATGAACAGAATCGGTGACAAAGGGCAGCCTTGGCGGAGTCCAACCCTCACTGGAAACGAATCCGACTTACTGCCGGCAATGCGGACCAAACTCTGGCACCGGTCGTACAGGGACCGGACAGCCCATAAGGGAGTCCGGCACCCCATACTCCCGAAGCACCCCCCACAGGAATCCCCGGGGAACACGGTCGAACGCCTTCTCCAAGTCCACAAAACACATGTAGACTGGTTGGGCGAACTCCCATGCCCCCTCCAAGACCCTGAAGAGGGTGTAGAGCTGGTCCACCGTTCCACGGCCGGGACGAAAACCACACTGCTCCTCCTCAATCCGAGATTCGACTATCCAACGGACCCTCCTCTCCAGGACCCCTGAATAGACCTTCCCAGGGAGGCTGAGGAGTGTGATCCCCCTGTAGTTGGAACACACCCTCCGGTCCCCCTTTTTAAAGAGGGGGACCACCACCCCAGTCTGCCAATCCAGCGGTACTGTCCCCGACGTCCACGCGATGCTGCAGAGGCGTGTCAACCAAGACAGCCCCTCAGCATCCAGAGCCTTGAGGAACTCCGGGCGGATCTCATCCACACCCGGGGCCCTGCCACCGAGGAGCTTTTTAACCACCTCGGCAACCTCAGCCCCAGAGATAGGAGAGTCCACCCCTGAGTCCCCAGACTCTGCTTCCTCATTGGAAGACGTGTCGGCGGGATTGAGGAGGTCTTCGAAGTATTCCCTCCACCGATCCACAACGTCCCGAGTCGAGGTCAACAGCTCCCCATCCCCACTGTATACAGTGTTGATGGAGCACTGCTTCCCCCTCCTGAGACGCCGGATGGTGGACCAGAATCTCTTCGAAGCAGTTCGGAAGTCGTTCTCCATGGCCTCTCCAAACTCCTCCCATGTCCGAGTTTTTGCCTCAGCAACCGCCAAAGCCGCGTCCCGCTTAGCCTGCCGATACCTGTCAGCTGCCTCCAGAGTCCCACATGCCAAAAAGGCCTTACAGGACTCCTTCTTCAGCTTGACGGCATCCCTCACTGCTGGTGTCCACCAACGAGTTCTGGGATTGCCGCCACGACAGGCACCAACGACCTTACGGCCACAGCTCCGGTCGGCCGCCTCAACAATAGAGGCCCGGAACATAGCCCACTTGGACTCAATGTCCCCTGCCTCCCTCGGAACATGATCGAAGTTCCGCCGGAGGTGTGAATTAAAGCTCCTTCTGACAGGAGACTCTGCCAGACGTTCCCAGCAGACCCTCACAACACGTTTGGGCCTGCCAGGTCTGACCGGCATCCTCCCCCACCATCTGAGCCAACCCACCACCAGGTGGTGATCAGTTGACAGCTCCGCCCCTCTCTTCGCCCGAGTGTCCAAGACATGCGGCCGCAAGTCCGACGATACAATTATGAAGTCGATCATCGAACTGCGGCCTAGAGTGTCCTGGTGCCAAGTGCACATGTGGACACTCTTATGCTTGAACATGGTGTTCGTTATGGACAGTCCATGACGAGCACAGAAGTCCAACAACGAAACACCACTCTGGTTCAGATCAGAGGGGGCCCTGCCTCCCAACCACACCCCTCCAGGTCTCACTGTCGTTGCCCACGTGAGCATTGAAGTCCCCCAGCAGAACGAGGGAGTCCCCAGATGGAACATTCTCCAATACTCCATCTAAGGACTCCAAAAAGGGTGGGTACTCTGAACTGCTATTTGGTGCGTAAGCACAAACAACAGTCAGGACCCGTCCCCCCACCCGGAGGCGGAGAGAGGCTACCCTCTCGTCCACCGAAGTAAACCCCAATGTACAGGCGCCAAGTCGGGGGGCAATAAGTATGCCCACCCCAGCTCGGCGCCTCTCACCCGGAGCAACTCCAGAGTGGAAAAGCGTCCAACCCCTCTCAAGGATACTGGTTCCAGAGCCCAAGCCGTGTGTTGAGGTGAGTCCAACTATATCTAGCTGGAACCGCTCGACCTCACACACCAGCTCAGGCTCCTTCCCCGCCAGAGAGGTGACATTCCACGTCCCTAGAGCTAGCTTCTGCAGCTGGGGATTGGACCGCCAGTGTCCCCGCATCCGGCCACCGCCCAGCTCACTGCGCACCCGACCTCTATGGCCCCTCCTGAGTCCACTGGAGTGGGGGCCCATGTTTTCCTTTCGGGCTGAGCCCGACCGGGCCCCATGGGCAAAGGCCCGGCCACCAGGCGCTCGCCTCCGAGCCCCACCTCCAGGCCTGGCTCCAGAGGGGGGCCCCGGTGACCCGCGTCCGGGCAAGGGAAATCTTGGGCCTCGGTTCTTCTCCATCATAAAGGTCTTTATAATGGAGGTCTTTATACATATATATATATATATATATATTAGGGATGTCCCGATCACGTTTTTTGGGTCCCGATCCGATTTCCGATCTTTAATTTTGATGATCGGCCAATTTCCGATTTTTCCGATCCGATTTCACTTTTTTTGAGTGGGCAAACAGAGTTTAATTTCCTATGCATTTTATTTCCTGTGTAC
Source organism: Hirundichthys speculiger (assembly GCA_018398805.1). NCBI lineage: Eukaryota > Metazoa > Chordata > Actinopteri > Beloniformes > Exocoetidae > Hirundichthys > Hirundichthys speculiger. The sequence goes on from JAGFBZ010002520.1 coordinate 64,897, forward strand.
ATTAATAAATAGGCCTGCATCCAAGCTGAGATTAATAGCTTTTATCATCTCATAAAATAAACAATAACTTATTTAAACACTCTTCTTTCTTTCTTTTTTGTTTGGGAGAATTATTATAAAACACATTTAGTTACAGAACAGTGACTGTTCAACAGTCTCAGTACTAAAGAACAAAGCACTTCCATTTAAATAGCAGCAGGTGAACTTGGCTAGCAGTTTAAGGCCAATGAAAAACACTAGCAGAAGTCTTTGCAATCAATGAAATCACATCAGAATAACAATAACATAATATATTAACTTAACTTCTTTCAAGACCCGCTGCACATGTTCGTGTATCTTTGTGTCCTTTGTCGTTCATGTAATGACGGGAACGAGGCTCGAGGTAATTAATGAGCCGGTTAAATGCCTTGTAAATGTGCTGGTCATCCTCGGTAATACATTCCGCGATTAGCTCGGTGATTTTTCTGTATTTCTCCGAGTCTTTCGGGAGTTTGTCTTTCTTTTAAAAGTTTCACAGAGCGTTTGCTGCCGAAGCAGGTGCCGACGGCAGAACAGTGACCGCAGCCGACGCTGCGGTGATCGGTGCTGCGTGCTTTTTTAAGTGTCTGATTAAATTGGTGTTATTGTAAACTCTCTTCTTACTTACCCCTCATGATATATCAGCCTTCCACACGTTGCAAGTCGCAGTCGAAGCGTCGGTCTTTGTAATTTTATAGCGCTGCCACACTGCTGATATTTTTGCTAAAGTTTATCCTGACGCCGCCGGTCGTAAAACTTTTAAGGTGGATACAAGACAGCGCTGCTGGGAAACCTCATTTCAGTGCAAATTATTAAATGTATATAGTTTAAAAAATATTTTTGTTTGTGTAATATGATTACTTTATTAATTTGTGTTAAACAGGATCACTTTTTGAGGAAAAAAATAATGAAAAAAAGATCGGCGTGTTATAATGATGTTGATCGGCCGATCCGATCCACCTTAAATTTTTAAGATCGAAGGCCGATCCGATCAGGGGATCGGGATCGGGACATCCCTAATATATATATATGTATATATATATGTGACAGTGTGGGGGTCCTGTCACTATACCTCCAATTGATCACGTGTCCTGGCCACTTGGCCAACAGGATATCCCTTTGGCTGACTGGTAAGAACATGTGACTTTCACCTTAGAGTCTGGAGTTCAAATCCTGCCCGGGCCCTCTGTAGTTCCACCTTGCCACATATATATATATATATATGTATAGTCATGGACAAAATTATTAGACCACCATTTTTTCTTCACTTTCTTGTTCATTTTAATACCTGGTACCACTAAACGTCATCATGTGACTAAAACAGACAGAAAAGAAAACACTGAATGCATAAAAGCAGTGTTTTTGGCAGTACAACGCCATAGCTATTGATGTAAAAACTTAAGTGATTTAGGTTATAATCAAGAAAACCATGGAAAATGGTAACATATCAGCTCTTAAATAAAACTCTTATGAGCAATCTTTGTGGTTATCGTTATGTTTGTCCAAACAAATGTACCTTTAGTTGTACCAGGCATTAAAATGAACAAGAAACTGAAGAAAACAAGGGTGGTCTAATAATTTTTTCCATGACTGTATATAATATATATATATATATATATATATATATATATATATAATATATATATATATATATATATATATATATATATATATAGATATATATATATATATATATATATATATATATCTATCTATATATATATATATATATATATATCTATATATATATATCTCTATATATATATATATATATATATATACATATATATATATATATATATAATATATATATATAATTTAATTCAGGATAAGGTGAAAAGTGAAATAAAGTAACGATTTGGAATAAACAGGTTGCTGCCTTTAACTAAAAAAAAAAACAACTTTATCTCTGCAGAAAAATGTCTGAACTGTTGAAGTGAAATAGTGGTCAGGTTCATATTGATTTTAGGATGGTGACATACATGTCCTTATAGAGATTTTTAGGAACCTTTTCTGTGTTTTTGACTCCAGGAAAAGCACCAGGAAAAGGACTTTTAATGTTAAAACATAAAAAAAACTTCAGTTTTAGATGAAACTTCGTTAGTTGAGTTGGTAAATGAGATTTGCTGCTGAGTTTCATCATGGAAACTGTCCCTCTCTCCTCCCTTTGTCCAGTTTCTCCATGGTGTCTGAGTCCAGGTTTTCCATGATCTCTGGATCTGAAGCTGACAGCATCTTCATGGAGCCCATCCACCTCTCCTCAGCTATCGCTGCCAAGAAGATCATCAGCGAGGGTGAGACGAGCGTAAAGCACAGTGAAGCTGAGCTTCCCATCTTTTCTTGGCTTGTGAGGAAGACTTCCGAACTTTGACAGATGTGTAATGTTTAAGATCAGCTAATAACTTCAGATTCATAACCGTATGTTTTTATCAGTCATGGTTTTGACAAAAACAAGAACAAAACACCCACCAGCACCCCTCTGGAGCCAGACGCTATTTAACGCATATTTGACGCATCACCATTTCTGCAATGCTGACAATATGGCGAGCCCCATCTCCAGATGTAGCCCTATCTCCAGGATGTAGCCCTATCTCCAGGATGTAGCCCCACCTCCAGGATTTAGCCCCACCTCCGGGATGTAGCCCCATCTCCGGGATGTAGCCCCACCTCCGGGATGTAGCCCCATCTCCAGGATGTAGCCCCACCTCCAGGATTTAGCCCCATCTCCAGGATGTAGCCCCATCTCCAGGATGTAGCCCCACCTCCGGGATGTAGCCCCATCTCCAGATGTAGCCCCATCTCCAGGATGTAGCCCCATCTCCAGGATGTAGCCCCATCTCAAGGATGTAGCCCCATCTCCAGGATGTAGAGCCATCTCCAGGTTGTAGCCCTATCTCCAGGATGTAGCCCCATCTCCGGGATGTAGCCCTATCTCCAGGATCCAGCCCTACCTCTGGGATGTAGGCCCATCTCCAGGATGTAGCCCCATCTCCAGGATGTAGCCCTATCTCCAGGATGTAGCCCCATCTCCAGGATGTGGTCCCATCTCCAGGATGTAGCCCCATCTCCAGGATGTAGACCCATCTCCAGGATGTAGCCCCATCTCCAGGATGTAGGCCCATCTCCCGGATGTAGCCTCATCTCCAGGATTTAGCCCTATCTCCAGGATGTAGCGCCATCTCCAGGATGTAGCCCCATCTCCAGGATTTAGCCCTATCTCCAGGATGTAGCCCCATTTCCAGGATGTAGGCCCATCTCCCGGATGTGGCCTCATCTCCAGGATGTAGCCCTATCTCCATGATGTAGCCCCATCTCCAGGATTTAGCCCCATCTCCCGGATGTAGCCCCATCTCCAGGATGTAGCCCCATCTCCAGGATGTAGGCCCATCTCCAGGATGTAGGCCCATCCTCAGGATGTAGCCCCATCTCCAGGATGTAGAGCCATCTCCAGGATGTAGCCCCATCTCCAGGATGTAGCCCTATCTCCAGGATGTAGCCCCACCTCCGGGATGTAGAGCCATCTCCAGGATGTAGCCCCATCTCCAGGATGTAGCCCTATCTCCAGGATGTAGCTCCATCTCCAGGATGTAGTCCTATCTCCAGGATGTAGCCCCATCTCCAGGATGTAGCCCCATCTCCAGGATTTAGCCCCATCTCCAGGATGTAGGCCCATTTCCAGGATGTAGCCCCATCTCCAGGATGTAGGCCCATCTCCAGGATGTAGCCTCATCTCCAGGATATAGGCCCATCTCCAGGATGTAGCCCCATCTCCAGGATGTAGGCCCATCTCCAGGATGTAGCCCCATCTCCAGGATTTAGCCCCACCTCCGGGATGTAGCCCCATCTCCGGGATGTAGCCCCACCTCCGGGATGTAGCGGTATCTCCAGGATGTAGGCCCATCTCCAGGATGTAGCCCCATCTCCAGGATGTAGCCTCATCTCCAGGATGTAGCCCCATCTCCAGGATGTAGGCCCATCTCCAGGATGTAGCCCCATCTCCAGGATATAGGCCCATCTCCAGGATGTAGCCCCATCTCCAGGATGTAGGCCCATCTCCAGGATGTAGCCCCATCTCCAGGATTTAGCCCCATCTCCAGATGTAGGCCCCATCCTCCAGGATGTAGCCCCATCTCCAGTATTTATCTCCAGATGTAGCCCCATCTCCAGGATGTAGGCCCATCTCCAGGATGTAGCCCCATCTCCAGGATGTAGCCCCATCTCCAGGATGTAGCCCCATCTCAGGATGTAGGCCCATCTCCAGGATGTAGCCCCATCTCCAGGATGTAGCCCCATATCCAGGATAGCCCCATCTCCAGGATGTAGGCCCATCTCCAGGATGTAGCCCCATCTCCAGGATGTAGCCCCATCTCCAGGATGTTGCCCCATCTCCAGGATGTAGCCCCATCTCCAGGATGTAGCCCCATCTCCAGGATGTAGCCCCATCTCCAGGATGTAGCCCCATCTCCAGGATTTAGCCCTATCTCCAAGATGTAGCCCCATTTCCAGGATGTAGGCCCATCTCCCGGATGTAGCCTCATCTCCAGGATGTAGCCCTATCCCCATGATGTAGTTCCCCCATCTCCAGGATTTAGCCCCATCTCCCGGATGTAGCCCCATCTCCAGGATGTAGCCCCATCTCCAGGATGTAGGCCCATCTCCAGGATGTAGCCCCATCTCCAGGATTTAGCCCCATCTCCAGGATGTAGGCCCATCCTCAGGATGTAGCGGTATCTCCAGGATGTAGGCCCATCTCCAGAATGTAGCCCCATCTCAACATATCAACTAAAACACATAGACGTGACCTATCTGTGTGGAATAAGACTGTGTTCCAGAGCACATGTCATTCCCAAAGCTGAGGGGAACAGAACCGACTCATTCATCCTGTTCAGATGAATGTTCAGGGGCCAAACAAAGACCCAAGTTTGTGGATCACATCAAGTCACGGCGTCTTTACTGAGAAACAGGGTTCTTCAGAAGTCTTCATTGATCATTCAGATGAAGCTGGTGGAATATTAAAGTCTAAGTTGCTCAGACACTCTTCAGTTACAGCCGCTCCATTCCTTCAGATCATTAATGGACCTAAGCAGGACGAGGACACGGGTCTCGCTGGAGGTACAGACTGATGCTGATTGAGGAAATTAGCCTCGATGACACGTCTCACATCAGCTCCGGTATCAGACACTAGTGGCAGCTTAATGGATGATTCATGTTTCCCCGGCAGGCCGGTGATCTCTGCTGCTGTGTGCGTCCCTCACAGCTGGTTTCTGCCTGACTGGAGTGATCCAGTTGAAGCTGGAAGGCTGGTGTCTGGTTGGATGTGCTCCTCAGGCTGACAGCCAGAGTGGTTCCAGCCCCTCTGGGAGCTGGTTTGTAAGGCAGCATGTATTATACCAGTTATACCAGGGGTACATTATCTTCATCATAATGGAGATTTCAGGCTCTCCATAATTAATGTGTGCTGTTTGGAGAGATGAAATGTGCACAGAGCAGCGCATGACGGAGAAGCGCTTCTTCTAAAGGAATGAGATGTTTAAGTGGAGGCGGGGCCAAAAGAAGTCAAGAAAGTTATTAAGAGTTTCAACCACCAGACTAACTTTTCTCAGCAGTTAAAGCTACGTCAGTCATCAGGATCAAATTTGTCCATCCAGCCTCAGTTCTCATGTCACTGCTGAAACGAAATCTGATGAAAGTCCTGGATGGAGTCCTGGAAGAGCTGCAGGGAGGAAGAGCGGCTCTTCTGGTCAATTCTGGACCCCAGAAGTGACCCAGTCAGGGGTGAAAATCCCATTTCATTTGGGGGGGGGCAATAAACAGTAAAATTTCAGAGAGTAATTCCTGGGGGGGACATGAAAAAAAATGCTCTTTCCCTCTCTCTCTCTCCTGCTCATTTGGAACGTGCCTTGCAGGGTTGAGCCCACAGCCTGTTGAATGTTAGAAAAAGTAATAATAGTAGTTGTAGCATTTTTGTGTATCAGTGCATATCCTACCTGTATACAGGTTTTTCAATGTTCAAACTGAAAAATCAACAATGGTATTAGGTGGTATTATTGTATTGTAGTGTTGTATTTTTTAACAAACAAAATACACCAACATATTACAACTACGCCATTAAATATGGCAACTTAAAAATGCAAAAATAAAATACAATTAAAAATCCCTTCTACATTTAAATGACACACTCGCTGACACACAGAGCTGCCGGTAGCCCCGCCCATTAGAAACAGCATGTGGACTAAACCACTTTGAGAAATAGGGGGGTCGCAATGTTTCAACAATTAAAAAAAAAAAGGGTTTTTACGTTTATAATTTGCAGCGCTTGTGTTGTACTTTTATTGAACATGACTATATTATTATTCAATTGTTTTTGTGTGCTTACAATGATTTTTTGGGGGGGACAACTTTATGGAAGGCCGGGACACGTCCCCTCTGTCCCCCACGGGATTTCCGCCTATGGACCCAGTTACACCCCTGGTGGCTGGTGGTCCAGCTGGTGAACCCAGAAGGGTTCTGAAATGGACCAGGCCGCTCCAGCTAACACAACAGGTAGCAGATGACGGGCTAGAGGCCCAGCATGTTCGAACCAACCAGTCAAAACCAGTCTGTCCCAACCAGTCTCTTCCAGCCAGTCTGTCCAAACCAGTCTGTTCAAACCACTTTGTCCCAACCAGTCTGCTCCATCCAGTCTGTCCCAACCAGTCTGCTCCAACCAACCAGTCTCAACCAGTCTCTTCCAGCCAGTCTGTCCCAATTAGTCTCTTCCATCCAGTCCGTTCAAACCACTCTGTCCAAACTAGTCTGCTCAAACCAACCAGTCCCAACCAGTCTCTTCCAGTCAGTCTGTCCAAACCAGTCTGTTCCACCCAGTCTGTCCCAACCAGTCTCTTCCATCCAGTCTGTCCCAACCAGTCTCTTCCATCCAGTCTGTTCTAACCAGTCTCTTCCATCCAGTCTGTCCAAACCAGTCTGTTCCATCCAGTCTGTCCCAACCAGTCTGTTCCATCCAGTCTGTCCCAACCAGTCTCTTCCATCCAGTCTGTTCTAACCAGTCTCTTCCATCAAGTCTGTCCAAACCAGTCTGTTCCATCCAGTCTGTCCCAACCAGTCTGTTCCATCCAGTCTGTCCCAACCAGTCTCTTCTATCCAGTCTGTCCAAACCAGTCTGTTCCATCCAGTCTGTTCTAACCAGTCTGTTCAAACCACTTTGTCCCGACCAGTCTGTTCCATCCAGTCTGTCCCAACCAGTCTGCTCCAACCAACCAGTCTCAACCAGTCTCTTCCAGCCAGTCTGTCCAAACCAGTCTGTTCAAACCACTTTGTCCCAACCAGTCTGTTCCATCCAGTCTGTCCCAACCAGTCTGCTCCAACAACCAGTCTCAACCAGTCTCTTCCAGCCAGTCTGTCCCAATTAGTCTCTTCCATCCAGTCCGTTCAAACCACTCTGTCCAAACCAGTCTGTTCCATCCAGTCTGTCCCAACCAGTCTCTTCCAGCCAGTCTGTCCAAACCAGTCTGTTCCATCCAGTCTGTCCCAACCAGTCTGTTCCATCCAGTCTGTCCCAACAGTCTCTTCTATCCAGTCTGTCCAAACCAGTCTGTCCCAACCAGTCTCTTCCATCCAGTCTGTTCTAACCAGTCTCTTCCATCCAGTCTGTTCTAACCAGTCTCTTCCATCCAGTCTGTCCAAACCAGTCTGTTCCATCCAGTCTGTCCCAACCAGTCTGTTCCATCCAGTCTGTCCCAACCAGTCTCTTCCATCCAGTCTGTCCAAACCAGTCCGTTCCAACCAGTCTCTTCCATCCAGTCCGTTCTAACCAGTCTGTTCCATCCAGTCTGTCCCAACCAGTCTCTTCTATCCAGTCTGTCCAAACCAGTCTGTTCCATCCAGTCTGTCCCAACCAGTCTGTTCCATCCAGTCTGTCCAAACCAGTCTGTCCCAACCAGTCTCTTCTATCCAGTCTGTTCTAACCAGTCTCTTGGAACGGTTCATGATTTGCTGTTTTGTATGGAATTTGAATTGTGCATTAATTTGTGGCTTTATGTAATTCTACCTGAGATGGTGCATAAAAACTCAGTTGTCATGGATGTGAAGTCCGGCCTGGGAGACCTAAACTGGTTTTTTGACCAGGCAGCAATTTTCTGCAGGAGAGTAAATTCAAAAACTGGCTATAAACCAGGGTGATAACTCACTTTAGGTACCAGCCCCCGGTGGTCACTAGAAGAACCACACGTTTCAACTATTCCTGTCACTTTAACAAGCCGGATGTAGCCCCTTGATTAATCTCACTACAGCCCTGTTTCAGTTCATAAATCCTTCTTCTTAGGTGTGACGTCAACAGACAAAACTGGATGTTTTTGGAAATGATGATGTTGTTGGACACATTCCTGACTTGCTCTTCTGGGTCACTACATATCCCTTCCTGGTTCGCTATGATCCTTCCCAGAAGAAAAGAATAACAGACAAGCTTCAGCAGTGGAGACAGAGCAGGAAGTGCTTCTGACGTTGTTGCCTTTGCTATTATCACCGAGAGCGCAGGAGGAGAGATGTTAAAAACCGATGTCCGGTGGAACTTAGAGGGTCATGTGACATCTGACGATGGATGGTGCGCTCCTTTGATGGTGCGCTCCTTTGTCCAGGCTCCACTTTAACAGTTTCATGAAAACCTGTTAAAAAAGCCAGGAAAACAAGCAAATGACAGTTATTGCATGACAAATCAAGTCTTTCAGATCCATCAGTAATAATAATAATAAAGATAATAATAATGTTGAATAACTGTCTCTCCTCAGAGTTACCACTTCGTGGAGTACGCAGCGAGTCCATCCCAGAGTCCATGCTGGAATCCGCCGACCAGCTGATGGTGGAGGACCTGTACAACCGCGTACGGGACATGATCGACGACCGCAGCCCCTACAACACCCCCTGTGTGCTGGACATCCAGAGGGCCATGGTACAGGACCGCCTGGAGGCCCCCGTCAACCCAGTGGACGAGGTGTGGCCCAACATCTTCATAGCTGAGAAGTGAGTTCAGCAGAAGGAAAACTAGGAATTGTTCCTATTTCAAGAGAGTCAATATATTTTTAGTTTTTACACAAAACCGCATTTGTCTTTCAAATTTACAACTTGAGGCCAATTGAACTCTCCACCTGTAAACCTTAAACTTCTTCTTCATGTTGAGCGTGATCTTAGAAGCAGCTCTTCGGCTGAACCAGGGGTGTCCAGACTCGGTCCTGGAGGGCTGCTGTCCTACATGTCTTAGATGTGTCCCTGACACAAGTCAGTTAACAACCCGTTCATCTGAATCAGGGAAACATGAAAATGAAATGAAATGAAATGAAAAATACTTTATTTATCCCATAAAGGGAAATTCAATGTGTAGTAAGGGCTCTCTCCCTCTCTCTCTTTTTTTTTTTTTTTTTTTTATAAAAAACAGACAGAAATAATAATAATAATATAATAACAGGTGTTAAGTCTTGTTGTGGAGGCTGATGGCTGCTGGCAGGAATGATCTTCTGTATCTTTCCGTCTTGCAACGGACCTGAAGAAGCCTCTCACTGAACACACTCTGTTGTTTGATCACTGTGTCGTGGAGAGGGTGTGAAGAGTCCTTCATCATCTTCATCAGCTTGTGCAGCATTCTTTTTTGTACAATCAGTTCCAGCGGCTCCAGAGTTACACCCAGCACAGATCCAGCTTTCCTGATCAGTTTGTTGATTCTCTTCAGGTCTCTGGTTCTGATGCTGCTGCCCCAGCAGATGGCTGCAAAGCTGATTGCACTTTCAACAACAGACCTATAGAAGATGTGCAAACATCTTGGTGCAGACATTAAAAGATCTCAGCTTTCTTAAAAAGTAGAGTCTGCTCTGACCTTTCTTGTAGATGTATTCTGTGTCGCATTTCCACTCCAGTCTGTTGTCAAGCTGAACTCCAAAATACTTGTATTCCTCCACCACCTCCACCTCCTTTCCCAGGATGGAAACACTGCTGTGTTGATTCTTGCTCCTCCTGAAGTCGACAATCATCTCCTTAGTTTTGCTGGTATTTAATACGAGATGATTGTTACTACACCATTTCACAAACTGACAGATCAGTTCTTTGTACTCTGCTTCCTGTCCGTTGCTGATACACCCAACAACTGCAGAGTCATCAGAGTATTTCTGCAGATGACAGGACTCAGAGTTGTACTGGAAGTCAGAGGTGTAGAGCGTGAAGAGAAATGGTGAGAGAACAGTTCCTTGTTGTGCTCCAATGCTGCTGACTGGTCCAGATGAGAGTGGGCTCTGTGAAGCAGGTAGATGATGGCGTCTTCAACCCCAAGCCCATTACGATATGCAAACTGTAATGGGTCCTGAAAGGTGCTGACCTGCTTATTGAGGTGGACCAGTACGAGTCTCTCCAGGATTTTCATGATGTGAGATGTCAGGACAACTGGTCTGTAGTCATTAGGTTCAGCTGGTTGTGGTTTTTTAGGCACTGGAACAAGGCAGGATGTTTTCCACAGCACAGGAACTGTTCTCTGTCTCAAACTGGTGTTGAAGAGGTGCTGGAGAATCGGACATAGTTGCAATGAGCAGGTCTTGAGAACTCTGGGACAGACACCGTCTGGACCTGCAGCCTTGTTCTGGTTCAGTTTCTCAAGTTGTTTTTTGACCTGATTGCAGGAGACAGACAGAGTGGAGGGGGAGGCAGAGGAGGTCTCTGAGGTGGAGAAAGATGATGCTGTTTTCTGGTCCATGACTGAGCTGCAGGGTGACAGAGTGGAGGTGTGACAGGAAAAGCTGTGGGCTCACGGAGGGTGTGTGGTCTGTTGGGCTGGAGGCAGGGGGGGAACTGAACCTATTGAAGAACGTGTTCAGTTCATTAGCTCTGTCCAGACCTCCATCAGTCTGGTCCCCCTTTGCCTTAAAGCCGGTGATCTTCTTCATTCCGGACCACACATCCCTCACGTTGTTCTGGTGGAGCTGACTTTCTAGCTTCTTCCTGTAGTCCTCCTTGCACTTCCTGGTTTGTTCTTTAATTAGTTTTTGTGTTGTCTTCAATAACTCCCTGTCTCCATCCCTGAAGGCTTCCTTTTTGATGTTCAACATCAACATCTAAGATGTGCTGGACAGCTAACCTGTCCCCTCCTGAGGTCCAGCTTCTTCTGGAGCATCAATGTTAAATAAAGCTTTGCCTTCATTTTTGTCTCATTTGAGTCAGCTGATAAATCTGAAGTGAGCGTATCGCTCTGTCTCAGGTCCGTCGCGGTCAACAAGGCCCGTCTGAAGCGAATGGGCATTACTCACGTCCTGAACACCGCCCACGGCACAGGAGTGTACACCAACGCGTCCTTCTACGCCGGCATGAACATCCAGTACATGGGCATCGAGGTGGACGACTTCCTTGACGCCGACATCTCAACGCACTTTCGACCCACCGCAGAGTTCTTGGACGAGGCTCTGCTCACGCACAAAGGTGGGAGGTGATTGGTTTGCCCCGTCATCTGGGTTTGGGTCTATTTCCAGGACAGAACTGCAAAAAACACCAGCTAAAATACAAGAAATAAACACTAAATTCTGGGTGGAAATGATTCGGAGATAGAGAAATGATCAATTAGGATATTTTTAATTGACGAGAAATCATTTAATTGACAGTTTAGATCTGGTAGACGTTCAGGGGTTTGAAACAAGTGAAAAAAAGCTGAATTTTACAAAATATTACTTAAAAAAAAGACTTTTTCTAGCACAGTAACAAGTGAAAGACCCTGAAAATGAGCAAATAATTGTTCATTCTAGGTCACTGAAAAATAAAGACCCAGGAATGTACCAAGTAAAAATAAAAATAAAATAAAAAAAAGTAAATATATTTTAAAAAGAAAATGAATACAGATACATTAAATACATAAAATGAATAGGGAAAAATAAAAAATATCTTTCTGCATGGACAGATACACTATATTGCCAAATGTACTTGCTCACTCATCCAGATGATCAGAATTTGTTTCTACAAACATCTGTGAAAGAATGGGTCTCTTGCAGGAGCTCAGTGAATTCCAGGTGAACTGTGATAGGATGACACCTGAGAAACAAATACAGTCGTTAAATTTCCTCTCTCCTAAATATTCCACAGTCAACTGTCAGCTGGATTATCAGGAAATCAAAGTGTCTGGGAACGACAGCAACTCAGCCATGAAGTGGTAGGACACGTAGACTGAGGGGGCGGGGTCAGAGGATGCTTAAATATAGCATGGACTTAACAAGTCAATTATATTTAAAAGAAGATAAATAATCTCTTCTTTCCAGATCTAAGAGTTTAAATCATGACAAGAACAGAACAAATATCAATGCAGCTGCCACATACTGAATGATAGAGATAAAACTGAAATAGCAGAACCTCCAGCTATGTAGACAGCAAATTCAGCTGAAGCAACAAATAAATAAACTAGATAACATTTCTGTTTGTTAGTTTACTTCAGTGATATTTCTTCTGGTTCTGTGGTTCCTGGAGATTTTGAAGCAGAAATAGGGACAAAGACACAATGCATTTATTTCACTGGAATAAAAGCACTGTTTTACTTGTATGTCTCTAGGCAGTAGGCATCAATGACGTATTAAGAGATACAAACAAAAGATCAAGAGCCTGGACTCTCCCACAGAGAAGCTTTGTGTTCCTGGAGGAGGATGGTGGTCACAAAGACCACTGTTTCTCTAAGTCTCTTTAGCTGCAGCTGCTTTAGAAAGTTTCGCCTCAAGGCGGTCAGCAACAAGCATTCAAAAAGTCATTCAGCAGCCGCGGGCGTAAACTTAATGTTTGCTATCTTCGTCATATGCTAGTAAAGTTGTAAGAAAGTCATAAAATGGGTATCAGATATTAACAGTTCACTGGCCTGAGAAATCCAGCGTTGCTCATGTGTTATTGTCACAAGCCTGCTGGAAAGCCATGACAAAAAGGGAGATACTTTAAAATAAATCATTTTGATTGAACAAAACATCAACTCAAAGCAAAAGACTAGGACAGCTATGAAATGTAATGATTACTGAGATCAGCAGAAGTGTAAAAACAACTCATGTACCTTAAATCACTTCTCGTCTTCATTCAGTGACTGGCAGTGACCAAAAAGACCTCTTTAACCTGACCAATCTGACCTCTTTAACCTGACCAAACAGACCTCTTTAACCTGACCAATCTGACCTCTTTAACCTGACCAAACTGACCTCTTTAAACCTGACCAAACAGACCTCTTTAACCTGACCAATCTGACCTCTTTAACCTGACCAAGCTGACCTCTTTAACCCTGACCAAACTGACCTCTTTAACCCTGACCAAACTGACCTCTTTAACCTGACCAAACAGACCTCTTTAACCTGACCAAACAGACCTGTTTAACCTGACCAAACTGACCTCTTTAACCTGACAAACTGACCTATTTAACCTGACCAAACTGACCTCTTCAACCTGACCAAACTGACATCTTTAACCTGACCAAACAGACCTTTTTAACCTGACCAATCTGACCTCTTTAACCTGACCAAACTGACCTCTTTAACTCTTGTCAAACTGACCTCTTTAACCTGACCAAACTGACCTCTTTAACCTGACCAGACAGACCTCTTTAACCTGACCAAACTGACCTCTTTAAACCTGACCAAAAGGACCTCTTTAACCTGACCAATCTGACCTCTTTAACCTGACCAAAAAGACCTCTTTAACCTGACCAAACAGACCTCTTTAACCTGACCAATCTGACCTCTTTAACCTGACCAAACTGACCTCTTTAACCTGACCAAACAGACCTCTTTAACCTGACCAATCTGACCTATTTAACCTTGACCAAACAGACCTCTTTAACCTGACAAACAGACCTCTTTTAACCTGACCAAAGTGACCTCTAACCTGACCAAACTGACCTCTTTAACCCTGACCAAACTGACCTCTTTAACCCTGACCAAACTGACCTCTTTAACCTGACCAACAGACCTGAACCTGACCAAACTGACTCTTTCCTGACCAAACAGACCTCTTTAACCTGACCAAACAGACCTGTTTAAACCTGACCACACTGACCTCTTTAACCTGAAAATGACCTATTTAACCTGACCAACTGACCTCTTCAACCTGACCAACTCTTTACCTCTTTAACCTGACCAAACTGACCTCTTTAACCTGACCACCTCTTTACCTGACCAAACACCCTGTTTTAACAAACTGACCTCTTTTAACCACCTGACCAACAGACCTCTTTAACCTGACCAAACTGACCTCTTTAACCTGACCAAACGACCTCTTTAACCTGACCAAACTGACCTCTTTAACCTGACCAAAGACCTCTTTAACCTGACCAACAGACTCTTTAACCTGACCAAACTGACCTCTTTTAAACCTGACCAAACAGACCTCTTTAACGACCAAACAGACCTTTAACCTGACCAAACTGACCTCTTTAACCTGTGACTGACAAACACCTCTGACCAACTGACCTCTTAAACCTGACCAAACAGACCTCTTTTAACCTGACCAATCCAACCTCTTTAACCTGACCAAACTGACCTCTTAAACCTGACCAAACAGACCTCTTTAACCCCGACCAACTGACCACCAAACTGACCTCTTTAACCTGACCAACAAAACCTCTAACCTGACCAAACTGACCTCTTAACCTGACCAAACTGACCTCTTAACCTGACACACTGACCTATTTTAACCTGCCAAGCTGACCTCTTCACCTGACCAAACTGACCTCTTTAACCTTACCAACAGACCTCTTTAACCGACCAAACTGACCTCTCTTAACCTGACCAACTGACCTCTTTACCTGACCAAACACCTGTTTAACCCTGAACAACTGACCCTTTAACCTTAACCTGCCAACTGACCTCTTTAACCTGACCAAACAAACCTGTTTAACCTGACAAACTGACCTCTTTAACCTGACCAAACTGACTGACCAACAGACCTGTTTACCTGACCTCTTTACCTGACCAAATGACCAAAACTACCTCTTTAAACCTGACCAATCTGACCTCTTAAACCTGACAACAACCTCTTTAAACTGACCAAACAGACCTGTTTACCGACCAAACTGATATATTTAACCTGACAAACTGCCTATTTAACCTGACAAACTGACCTTTTCAACCTGACCAAACTGACCTCTTTTGACCAAACCTCTTTACCTGACCAACTGACCTCTTTAACCGACCAAACTGACCTCTTTAAAAAACCTACCAAACTGACCCTCCTTTTAACCTGACCAAACTGACCCTTTAACCCCCCCCTGACCTATTAACCTGAAACCTGAAACTGACTTTTTAACCTGACCAAACAACCTTGTTTACCTGACCAAACTGATCTCTTTACCTGACAAACTGACCTATTTAACCTGACCAAACTGACCTCTTCAACCTGACCAAACTGACCTCTTTTAACCTACCAACTGACCTTTAACCTGACCAAACTGACCTCTTTAAACCAAACCTGACCAATCTGACCTCTTTAACCTGACCAACTGACCTCTTTAAAAACCCTGACCAAACTGACCTCTCTTTAACCTTTTAACCTGACCAAACAGACCTGTTTAACCTGACCACTGACCCTCTTAACCTGACAAACTGACCTATTTAAAAAACCTGACCAACTGACCTCTTAACCTACCAAACACCTCTTTAACCTTACCAAACTGACCTCTTTAAAAACCTGACCAAACTGACCTCTTTAACCTGACCAAACTGTTTAACCTAACAAACCTCTCCTCTTTAACCTACCCAACGACCTCTTTAACCTGACCAAACGACCTCTTTAACCTGACCAAACTGACCTCTTTAAACCTGACCAAACAACCTCTTAACCTGACCAATCTGACCTCTTTAACCTGACCAAACAACCTTTAACCCTGACCAAACTGACCTCTTTAAAACCTGACCAAACAGACCTCTTTAACCTGACCATCTGACCTCTTTAACCTGACCAAACATACCTCTTTAACCCTTTGACCTCTTAACCCTGACCAACCTGACCTCTTTAACCTGACCAAACTGACCTCTTTAAACCTGACCAAACAGACCTCTTAACCTGACCAAACCAAACCAATATATTTAACCTGACAAACTGACCTATTTAACCTGACCAAACTGACCTGACCAAACTGAACCTCTTTAACCTGACCAAACTGATCTCTTTAACCTGACCAAACTGACCTCTGACTGACTCTTAAACCTGACCAAACAGACCTCTTTAACCTGACCAATCTGACCTCTTTAACCTGACCAAACTGACCTCTTTTAACCCTGACCAAACTGACCTTTTAACCCTGACCAAACTGACCTCTTAACCTGACCAAACAGACCTCTTTACCTACCAAACCAGTTTAACCTGACCACTGACCTCTTTAACCTGACAACTGACCTATTTAACCTGACCAAACGACCTCTTTTAACCTGACCAAACAGACCTGTTTTTAACCTGACCAAACTGATCTCTTTAACCTGAACCTATTTAACCTGACCAAAACCTCTTCAACCTACCTCTTTAACCTGACCAAACAGATCTCTTTAACCTACCTGACCAAACTGACCTCTTTAAACCTGACCAAGCTGACCTCTTTATACCTGACCAACGACCTCTTTTAACCTGACCAATCTGACCTCTTTAACCTGACCAAACTGACCTCATTAACCCGGACAACTGACCTCTTTAACCTTTAACCTGACCAAACAACCTGTTTAACCTGACCAACTGACCTCTTTAACCTGACAACTGACCTATTTAACTGACAAACTGACCTCTTCAACCTGACCAAACTGACCTCTTTAACCTTACCAAACCCTCTTTAAACCTGACTGACCTCTTTAACCTGACCAAACTGACCTCTTTAACCTGACCAAACAAACCTTTTTAACCTAAACAAACTGACCTCTTTAACCTGACCAAACAGACCTCTTTAACCTGACCAAACTGACCTCTTTAACCTGACCAAACAGACCTCTTTAACCTGACCAAACAGACCTCTTTAACCTGACCAAACTGACCTCTTTAAAACCTGACCAAACAGACCTCTTTAACCTGACCAATCTGACCTCTTTAACCTGACCAAACATACCTCTTTAACCCTGACCAAACTGACCTCTTTAACCCTGACCAAACTGACCTCTTTAACCTGACCAAACAAACCTCTTTAACCTGACCAAACTGACCTCTTCAACCTGACCAAACAGACCTCTTTAACCTGACCAAACTGACCTCTTTAACCTGACCAAACAAACCTGTTTAACCTGACCAAACTGACCTCTTTAACCTGACCACCCGAAACCTGACCACTGACCTATTTAACCTGACCAACTGACCTCTTCAAACCTGACCAAACTGACCTCCTTTCTTTTAACCTGACCAAACAAACCTCTTTAACCTGACCAACTGACCTCTTTAAACCTGACAAACAAACTGACCTCTTAACCTGACCAAACTACCTGTTAACCTTTAACCTCCAACCCTGACCAACACCTCTTTAACCTGACCAAACTGACCTCTTTAACCAAACAGACAACCTGACCTAACCGGACCTGACCTCTTTACCTGACCAAACTGACCTCTTTAACCGGACCAAACTGACCTCTTAACCTGAAAAACCTTTAACCTGACCAAACTGACCTCTTTAACCTGACTAAAACCTCTTTAACCTTGACCAACATGTTTTACCTGACCAAACTGACCTCTTTCACTCGACAAACTGACCATTTAACCTGACCAAACTGAACCTTTAACCTGACCAACTTTTAAACCTGACCAAACAAACCTGTTTAACCTACCAAACTGACCTCTTTAACCTGACTGACCTCTTTAACCTGACCAAACAGACTCTTTAAAACCTGACCCAACTGACCTCTTTAACCTGACCAACAGACCTCTTTAACCTGACCAAACTGACCTCTTTAACCTGACCAAACAGACCTGTTTAACCGGACCAAATGAACCTCTTAACCTGACCAACAGACCTCTTTGACCTGACCAAACTGACCTCTTTAACCTGACCAAACAGACCTCTTTAAAACCTGACCAAACAGAAACACCTCTTTAACTGACCAACTGACCTCTTTAACCTGACCAAACGACCTCTTTAACCTGACCAAACAGACCTCTTAACCTGACCAACAGACCAACTTTACCTCTTTTACCTGACCAAAACAGACCTCTGACCTCAACCTGACCAAACTGACCTCTTTAAACATTGACCTATTTAACCTGATCAAACTGACCTCTTTAACCTGACCAAACAGACCTGTTTAACCTAACCAAACTGACCTCTTTAACCTGACCAAACTGACCTCTTTAACCTGACAAACTGACCTATTTAACCTGGCCAAACTGACATCTTTAACCTGACCAAATAGACCTCTTTAACCTGACCAAACTGACCTCTTTAACCTGACCAAACTGACCTCTTTAACCCTGACCAAACAGACCTCTTTAACCTGACCAAACTGACCTCTTTAATTTGACCAAACAGACCTCTTTAACCTGACCAAACTGACCTCTTTAACCTGACCAAACAGACCTCTTTAACCTTACCAAACAGACCTCTTTAACCTGACCAACTGACCATCTTAACCCTGACCCAAACAGACCTCTTTAAACCTGACCAAACAGACCTTTTTAACCTGACCAAAACAGACCTTTTAACCTAACCAAACTGACCCGTTAACCCTGACCAAACTGACCTCTTTAACCTGACCTGACCAACTGACCTCTTTAACCTGACCAAACTGACCCACTTTTAACCTGACCAAATACCTCTTAAACCTGACCAACAGACCTCTTTAACCTGACCAAACAACAACCTTAACCTGACCAAACTGACCTCTTTAAACCTGACCAAACAACCTCTTTAACCTGACCAAACCAAACCCTTAACCTGACCAACTGACCTCTTTAACCTGACCAAACTGACCTCTTTAACCTGACAAACTGACCTATTTAACCTGACCCAACCTGACCAAACCTGACCAAACTGACCTCTTTAAACCGACCAACCTGACCAACAGACCTCTTTAACCTGACCAAACTGACCCTTTAACCTGACCAAACTGACCTCTTTACCTGACCAAACAAACCTGTTTAAAAACCTGACCAACTGACCTCTTTAACCTGACCAAACTGACCTCTTTAACCTGACCAAACAAACCTGTTTAACCTGACCAAACTGACCTCTTTAACCTGACCAACTGACCTCTTTAACCTGACCAAACAGACCTCTTTAACCTGACCAAACAGACCTGTTTAACCTGACCAAACTGACCTCTTTACCTCCAATGACCTAAACCTGACCAAAACAGACCTCTTTAACCTGACCAAACTGACCTCTTTAAACCTGACCAAACGACCCTTTAACCTGACCAAACAGACCTTTAACCTGAACAACTGACCTCTTTAACCTGACCAAAAACTGACCTCTTTTAACCTGACCAAACTGACCTTTACCCTGACCCAGACAAACAATCTCTTTAACCTGACCAAACTGACCTCTTTAACCCTGACCAAACTGACCTCTTTAACCTGACCAACCTCTTTAACCTGACCAAACTGACCTCTAACCTGACCACCCTGAACCGACCAACAGACCTCTTTAACCTGGACCAAACTGTTGAACCTGACCAAACTGACCTCTTTAACCTGACAAACTGACCTATTTAACCTGACCAAACAGACCTCTTTAACCTGACCAAACAGACCTGTTTAACCTGACCAAACTGATCTCTTTAACCTGACAAACTGACCTATTTAACCTGACCAAACTGACCTCTTCAACCTGACCAAACTGACCTCTTTAACCTGACCAAACAGATCTCTTTAACCTGACCAAACTGACCTCTTTAACCTGACCAAACTGACCTCTTTAAACCTGACCAAACAAACCTCTTTAACCTGACCAATCTGACCTCTTTAACCTGACCAAACTGACCTCTTTAACCCTGACCAAACTGACCTCTTTAACCTTTTAACCTGACCAAACAGACCTGTTTAACCTGACCAAACTGACCTCTTTAACCTGACCAAACTGACCTATTTAACCTGACCAAACTGACCTCTTCAACCTGACCAAACTGACCTCTTTAAAAACCAAACTGACCTCTTTAACCTGACCAAACCTGACCTCTTTAACCTGACCAAACGACCTCTTTAACCTGACCAAATGACCAAACCCTCTTAAACCTAAACCTGTGACCAAACAGACCTCTAACCTGACCAAACTGACCTCTTTAACCTGACCCTCTTTAACCTGACCAAACCTGACCAAACTGACCCTTTTAACCTGACCAACTGACCTCTTTAAACCTGACCAAAACACCCTCTTTAACCTGACCAAACTGACCTTTTAACCTGACCAAACTGACCTCTTTACAAAACCTAACCTGACCAAACTGACCTCTTTAAACCTGACCAAACTGACCTCTTTAACCTGACCAATCTGACCTCTTTAACCTGACCAAACTGACCTCTTAACCTGACCAAAACTGACCTCTTTAACCTGACCAAACAACCTCTTTACCTGACCAAACAAACCTCGTTAACCTGACCAAAACTGACCTCTTTAACCTGACCCACTGACCTCTTTAACCTGACCAAACTGACCTCTTTAACCTGACCAAACTGACCTCTTTAACCTGACCAAACTGACCTCTTTAACCTGACCAAACTGACTGACCTCTTAACCTGACCAAACAGACCTCTTTAAACCTGACCAAAAACTGACCTCTTTAAACCGACCAAACTGACCTCTTTTAACCTGACCAAACAACCTGTTTAACCTGAACAAACTGACCTCTTTAACAAACCTAACCAAACAGACCTCTTTAACCTGACCAAACTGACCTCTTTTAACCTGACCAAAACAGACCTCTTTAACCTGGACCAAACTGACCTCTTTAACCGACCCAAACAGACCTCTTTAAACCTGACCAAACTGACCTCTTTAACCTGACCAAACAACCTCTTTAACCCTGAACCGAAACTGACCTCTTTAAACCTGACCAAACTGACCTCTTTAACCTGACCAAACAGACCTCTTCTTTAACCTGACCAAACTGACCTCTTTTAACCTGACCAACAGACCTCTTTAACCTGAACCAACGACCTTTTAACCTGACCAAACAAACCTGACTTCTAACCTGACCAAACTACCCTCTTTAACCGACCAAACTGACCTCTTTAAACCTGACCAAACTGAACCTCTTTTAACCTGACCAAACAGACCTCTTTAACCTGACCAAACTGACCTCTTTAACCTGACCAAACTGACCTCTTTAACCTGACCAAACTGACCTCTTTAACCTGACCAAACTGACCTCTTTAACCTGACCAAACAAACCTGTTTAACCTGACAAACTGACCTCTTTAACCTGACCAAACTGACCTCTTTAACCTGACCAAACAGACCTCTTTAACCTGACCAAACAGACCTCTTTAAAACCTGACCTGAAACTGACCACTTGACCTAAACCGGACCAAACTGACCTCTTTAACCTGACCAAACAGACCTCTTTAACCTGACCAAACCTTTTAACCACCTGACCAAACAGACCTCTTTAACCTGACCAAACTGACCCTCTTTAACCTGACCAAAAAACCTCTTAACCTGAACCAAACTGACCTGTTTTAACCTGACACCTCTTTCACCTGACCAACTGACCTCTTACCTGACAAACTGACCTACCAACCTGACCAAACTGACCACTCTTTAACCTGACCAAACAGACCTGAGACCAAACTGACCTCTTTAACCTGACCAAACAGACCACTGACCTCTTTAAAACCTGACCAAACAGACCTCTTTAACCTGACCTCTTTAACGACCAAACTCTTTAACCTGACCAAACTCTTTACCTGACCAACGACCTCTTTAACTGACAAACTGATAACCTCTTAACCTGACCAATGACCTCTTTAACCTGACCAAACTGACCTCTTTAACCTGACCAAACCTGAGACCTCTTTAACCGACCAAACAACCTCTTTAACCACCTGACCAAACAAACTGACCTCTTTAAACCTGACCAAACTGACCTCTTTAACCTGACCAAACAGACCTCTTTAACCTGACCAAACTGACCTGACTTTAACCTGACCTGACCAAACTGACCTTAACTAAACCCTGACCTCTTTAACCTGACCAACAGACCTCTTTAACCTGACCAAACCTGACCTCTTTAACCCTGACCAAACTGACCTCTTTAAACCTGACCAAACAGACCTCTTTAACCTGACCAAAACCCTCTTTAAACCTGACCAAACTGACCTGACCTTTTAACCCTGACCAAACAGAACCCTCTTTAAACCTGACCAAAACTGACCTCTTTAACCTGACCAAACTGACCCAAACTCCTTTAACCTCTTTAAAACTGACCAAACAGACCTTTTTAACCGACCAAACTGACCTCTTTAACCTGACCAAACTGACCTCTTTAACCTGACCAAACGACCTCTTTATAACCTGACCAAACTGACCTCTTTAACCTGACCAAAACAGACCTCTTTAACCTGACCAAACTGACCTCTTTAACCTGACCAAACTGACCTGACCTGACCTTACACCCTGACCAAACAGACCTCTTTAACCTGACCTGACCAAACTGACCTCTTTAACCTGACCAAACAATGACCTCTTTAACCTGACCAAACTGACCTCTTTAACCTGACCAAACAGACCTCTTTAACCTGACCAAACTGACCAAACTGACCTCCATGACCTTTAAAACCTGACCAAACTGACCTCTTTAACTGACCAAACTGACCTCTTTAACCTGACCAAACAGACCTCTTTAACCTGACCAAACCAGACCTGTTTTAACCTGACCAAACTGACCTCTTTACCTGACCAAACTGACCTCTTTAACCTCTTTAACCTGACCAAACTGACCCTGTCTTTAACCTGACCAAACTGAACCTAAAACTGACCTCTTAACCTGACCAAACTGACCTCTTTAACCTGACCAAACTGACCTCTTTAACCTGACCAAACTGACCTCTTTAACCTGAAACCTGACCAAATGACCTCTTTAAACCTGACCACCAAACAGACCTCTTTAACCTGACCAAAACCAGACCTCCTTTTAAACCTGACCAAACAGACCTTTTAACCTGACCAAAACCTAGACCTGAACCTCTTAGACCTGACCAACAGACTGACCTCTTTAACCTGACCAAACTGACCTCTTTAACCTGACCAAACAGACCTCTTTAACCTGACCAAACTGACCTCTTTAACCTGACCAAACTGACCTCTTTAACCTGACCAAACAGACCTGTTTAACCTGACCAAACTGACCTCTTTAACCTGACCAAACTGACCTCTTTAACCTGACCAAACTGACCTCTTTAACCTACCAACCTGACCTAAAACCTGACCTCTTTAAACCTGACCAAACTGACCACCTTTAACCTGACCAAATAGACCTCTTTAACCTGACCAAACTGACCTCTTTAACCTGACCAAACTGACCTCTTTAACCCTGACCAAACAGACCTCTTTAACCTGACCAAACTGACCTCTTTAACCTGACCAAACAGACCTCTTTAACCTGACCAAACTGACCTCTTTAACCTGACCAAACAGACCTCTTTAACCTGACCAAACAGACCTCTTTAACCTGACCAACTGGACCTCTTTAACCTGACCAAACAGACCTCTTTAAACCTGACCAAACAGACCTCTTTAACCTGACCAAACTGACCTCTTTAACCTGACCAAACTGACCTCTTTAACCTGACCAAACAGACCTCTTTAAACCTGACCAAACAGACCTCTTTAACCTGACCAAACTGACCTCTTTAACCTGACCAAACTGACCTCTTTAACCTGACCAAACAACTGACCTCTTTAACCTGACCAAACTGACCTCTTTAACCTGACCAAACAGACCTGTTTAACCTGACCAAACTGACCTCTTTAACCTGACCAAACTGACCTCTTTAACCTGACCAAACTGACCTAGTTAACCTGACCAAACTGACCTCTTTAACCTGACCAAATGACCTCTTTAACCTGACCAAACTGACCTCTTTAACCTGACCAAACAGACCTCTTTAACCTGACCAAACAGACCTTTTTAACCTGACCAAACAGACCTGTTTAACCTGACCAAACTGACCTATTTAACCTGATCAAACTGACCTCTTTAACCTGACCAAACAGACCTGTTTAACCTAACCAAACTGACCTCTTTAACCCTGACCAAACCGACCTCTTTAACCTGACCAAACAGACCTCTTTAACCTGACCAAACTGACCGCTTTAACCTGACCAAATAGACCTCTTTAACCTGACCAACAGACCTCTTTAACCTGACCAAACTGACCTCTTTAACCTGACCAAACTGACCTCTTTAACCTGACCAAACAGACCTCTTTAACCTGACCAAACAGACCTCTTTAACCTGACCAAACTGACCTCTTTAACCTGACCAACTGACCTCTTTAACCTGACCAAACAGACCTCTTTAACCTTACCAAACTGACCTCTTTAACCTGACCTGACAGACTCTTTAACCTGACCAAACTAGACCTTTTAAACCTGACCAAACTGACCTTTTAACCTGACCAAACAGACCTCTTTTAACCTGACCAAACAGACCTCTTTAACCTGACCAAACTGACCTCTTTAACCTGACCAAACTGACCTCTTTAACCTGACCAAACAGACCTCTTTAAACTGACCAAATAACCTGACCAAACAGACCTCTTTAACCTGACCAAACTGACCTCTTTTTCTGACCAACAGACCTCTTTACCTGACCAAACAGACCTCTTTAACCTGACCAAACAGACCTCTTTAACCTGACCAAACAGACCTCTTTAACCTGACCAAACAGACCTCTTTAAACCTGACCAACTGACCTCTTTAAACCTGACCAAACTGACCTCTTTAACCTGAAAACTGACCCTCCTTAAACCTGACCAAACTGACCTCTTTAACCTGACCAAACAGACCTCTTTAACCTGACCAAACTGACCTCTTTAACCTGACCAAACTGACCTCTTTAACTGACCAAACAGACCTCTTAACCTGACCTCTTAACCTGACCAAACAGACCTCTTTAACCTGACCAAACTGACCTCTTTAAACCAAAACCTGACCAAACTGACCTCTTTAACCTGACCAAACTGACCTCTTAACCTGACCAAATGGACCTGTTTAACCTGACCAAACAAACATGACCAACAGACCTTTTAAACCTGACCTGACCAAAACCTGACCAAACGACTTTAACCTAACCAAACTGACCTCTTTTAACCCTGACCAAACTGACCTCTTTAACCGACCAAACTGACCAAACTGACCTCTGACCAAACCACACCTGGACCTGACCTCTTTAACCTGACCAAACACCTCTTAACCTGACCTCCTCTTAACCGACCAAACAGACCTGTTTAACCTGACCAAACTAGACTATTATGACCAACAGACCTTTAACCTGACCGAACAGACTTCTTTAACCTGACCAAGCAGACCTCTTTAACCTGACTAAACTGACCTCTTTAAACCTGACCAAACTGACCTCTTTAACCTGACTAACTAGACTTCTTGAATCTGACCAAGCAGACCTCTTTAACCTGACGAAACTGACCTCTTTAAGCTGACCAAGCAGACCTCTTTAACCTGACTAACTAGACTTCTTGAATCTGACCAAACAGACCTCTTTAACCTGACCAAACTGGCCTCTTTAACCTGACCAAACAGACCTCTTTAACCTGACCAAACAGACCTCTTTAAACCTGACCAAGCAGACCTCTTTAACCTGATCAACTAAACTTCTTTAATCTGACCAACCGGGCTTGAAAACCATGACAAAGAAAGGAACTAAGCATGCTGTAGACCAATAATGAACTACTTTATTTGAACAAACATTAACAACACTGCTTACTGCTTTAATACACTAATTAAATTAGCTCTGATCAGACCCTGGCAGCCATCACCGCTGCAGCCAGGTGCCCATGCACATTCCTAAAACAGTCTGGAATAAAGACAGAACAAAAATAATTCAGTCATAAAATGGAAAGGATAAAAGTATTTAACCAGCTTGAATTCAGAGGTATGAAAACAAAAACTGGTTGGGAATCTACTCAGAGCTGAGTCTGAGCTGCCACATCAACACCGTATGTAATTTTACCCCAGACCTGATGTGTATGCAGATTTCATCATGGAGCTGCTGCTCCTTCACATCAAGATGGGGCAGTTGAAGCAGTTCAGGTATTTGGTTAGGATGTCCTCTGGACGCCTCCTTGGAGAGGTGTTTCGGGCATGTCCAACTGGGAGAAGAATTGGGAGAACTGAGAGAACTACGAGAAAAACACGTTTTCTCAGAGAAGGAGGCAGACCCAGGTGTTCCAACCACTCCTGAGGCCTGCTTCATCAAGCCTACAGCATCGAAATGAAATGCAGATGTCAATGCACAAGTTCTCACTTTTTCCTTTACTTGCAGGAAAGGTCCTTGTGGTTTCCATGATGGGCATCAGTCGCTCCGCGGTCCTGGTGGCGTCCTACCTAATGATCTTCCAGAATATGACCATCATGGAGGCCCTCACTGCTATGAGGAAAAAACGAGCCATCAATCCCAATGAAGGCTTTCTGAAGCAGCTACGAGAGTTCAATGAGAACCTGCTGGAGGAGCGCGAGGACGATGATGAAACGCTCAGCCAGTGCTCAGTGATCGACGCACGGACACGCGCCCGGATCTTTGGTGAGGGGGGAGATGAAGATGACGATGATGACACAGATAAAGAGGAAGAACAGAGCATGATAGAAGTGAAAGCTCAGTCTATTATGATGGAAGAGGAGGAGGATGGAGAGAGCGTGATGAGTAGCGTGGCTTCTTCTGCAGCGGCTGCAGCGCTCAAAAGTGGGCTGATTGGAGTGCAGAACGGGTTGGAAAACCAGACCTCAGCTGGCGTTCAAGAGGAGCTGAATCTGCCCAGGCAGAACGGCAGAGAGGATGGCGATGACGACGGTCTCGACAGCATGATCCGTGAGTGGCAGCGCAGGAATGAAAACTACCAGAATGAGGAGTGGTGGGAGGCACAGCTCAACAGTGACGAGGAGGACGGGGAATCTCTCGCAGAGGGTCGTCCGAAGAGGACCAAAGAAGGTGTGGATGTTGACTTAGAGAGCGTCACCAGCGAGGACGTACGAGCTGTGAAAGAGCGGTTAAAACGTCGTAACAGGCGCCCTCCCTCAGACGCGATGTCTACCTCCAGCTGCACGAGCTATTCTGATATTTGGAAACAGCGGCTGAAGGAGATCGAAGAACAAGCTGCCGCTCGCTATCGCAAGAAGGAGGACGATGAAGGTAGCGAGAGCACCGCCACGGAAGCTGAAGGAGGAAAGAAGGTCGATGATGAATTTGACAGCATCCTGTCTGACACCGGCTCCTTGTACAACTTTTGTCAGAAAAATAAGGAGAAGATGACGCCTCTGGAGCGTTGGCGCGTCAAGAGGATCCAGTTTGGCTGGAACAAGAAAGATCGTGAAGACGGAGAGAAAAGTTCTGTTGCTGAAGGAGAAAAAGGCGACGGTGAAGGAGATGGTCAGACGCCGTCCTTCCAAGATGTCAACCTGACGGCGTACCAGGCATGGAAGCTGCGGCAGCAGAAACGTCTCGGAGAGGAGAACACAGATGAGATTGTGGAGTTAAGCCGGGGCACGGACTCCGCAACAATTAAAAGGAGGCAAAGACGTGAAGAGATTCTTGAGCGCTCCAAGAAAACTTTAGAAGAAAGTCAGTCCATGTGCGGCTGGGAGACGGAGAGCTGCGTTAGCGGCGGTACGATACCTCTGTCTGCCTTCTGGGCCGGAGCTGGCGTCACAGGACCTCCAAGTGTTGCCAACGATGACAACATGTCCATGCTCAGTGGCAGATCTTCTGTCATATCTTCAGTTTCGCAACCTCGCAGTACGAGATCCTCACAGTCTGCGACTCCACTGAATCCTGTCCCACCAGTACCTCCCATCCTCCCAGTTCCAACTGTGCAAGGCCCTGGAGGAGAACCAATGGTCAATCTGGCCAGTATCCAGAACTGGATCGCCAACGTTGTCTCTGAGACCATCAAGCAGAAGCAAAGTGAGATGAGTCTCCCTCCTCCATCACGTGCTGGCTCCGAACTTAGCTTTGGTGGTGCCTCAAGCGTGCTTGGAAACCGCATTGGAGACGATGACAAGGCGTCCTTGCTAAGTGGTGCCTCCTACTCCAGTGCTCTCTCCAATGGACGCGTCCAGGCGTCTGTGCTATCAGGTGGTGGGTCAAGCAGCATCTCAGGCCTCAGTGGTCGAGGCTCAACCCTCGAGTCCACTCTGGGCTCAAAGAAAAACAAGATCACCACCACTAGTGTTCCCCTCTTCAGCCTCTTCCAGGACCAGGTCAACCTGAACAAGCTGGATGCCATGGACAAGGAGATGAAGTCAGAGATGAGGGACAAGATGTCCACCTACGAAAAGAAGAAGATCCTGGAAGACAATAAACGCAGCACTCTGTTCAAGAAGAAGAAGCCAAAGGAGGATGAAGACGAGGAGGAGGAAAGGAAGAAGAGGGAAGAGGAGTTTCTTGAAGAGGCAAAGAAAAAGGAGAAACCAAAGAGGACTTTTGGCCTCTCAGGGTGCCTTAATCTCAACCCGGCACTGGAGAAAGACAAGGACACCAGCATTGATGACTGGCTGAGAAGTGTCCGACCTCCACCCAGAAAACCTTCCTCAGGTGAAGAGACTGATCTCCCAGAGGATCCATACGACGACCTTGACGCCTCCGCCTCTGAATTCGACTTCTCAAGCCGGAGGGCTTCCTATGCTCTTGACGAGGATGATGAGGAAACATACGGCGTTTCCTCCAGACACCAGTCAAGGTTGCACGAAGATCTGTCAAGTGAAGATGGTGAATATTTCGGAAACAGGTTCAGTCAGTCATGTGGCTTCAGACCAGATGGCAACGAGGATGCAGAGGGCTGCAGCGACTTTTCCACCAAGAGGAAGTTCGCCCATCATTCAAGATACGAAAGCAGTGGAACAGAAGGGAGGAGGAGCAGGAGAGAGGACGCCGTCGACGAGGAGGAGGATGATATCTCTGCTTTCATCGCCCAAACCAGACAGAGGATCAGGGCTCGGGCTGCCGCCGAGGCTGAAAACGACGAGGTGCTCACTGCATGGAGGCTGCAGCAGGAAGCCAAGTCTCAGAGTCGAGGTGGCTCTACGGTATAAGAACTGCTGCCAGATCACACCGAGTCATAGCTGCCGGCTTTCAAAAAGTTTAAATCTGGAAATAGTATCTGACTTGATGAAAATAATGCACTGTTGTTTGTGAAAGCAGTGTGGGATCCACATTCAAAGGGAAAATAAGCAACTTTACTGTCTCATCATGCATTCAAGTTTAGAAGAATGGATTTCTGGAGCCAGCATCATCGATCAGCGTTACAGGTAGCTTTCCCCTCATTTACGGCTTTGTTTGCACCTTTGTTGATGATAATTCAGTCCAAGTTTTCTTGGACTGATGCTGTGAAACTGCTGGAAGAGAATAATCAAATTGTTCAATTTGTACTGGTACACATCTTCTTTGTTGTAATAAATGTTCTAAAAAAAAAAGAGAGAGAGATTTTCGTCTTTATTTTTAGTTGTAGTCAAAGCTGTCTCTAAAAAACAAAGTTTATAACTCAGAACCAGAAACATACCATTAAACACCACACAGAAATAAGCTGAAAGACAAGTCCAGTTCATGGTGCTCAAAGTAACGGCGAAGGAGGTTTTATCTTTCCTCCGAAGATTCTTCTGTTCTGTCCAGTTTTCCTATTTGAAGTCCAGTTCCTTGAATGTCCAACAACAGAACTTAAAACCCTTACAGCCTCGTACAAAATGATATGAAGCCACAAACGTCCGGTTTATTTGGCGTGTGTTGGCAGCTGCGTAACAGTCGATAGTAGCAACAGCAGCGGTTGCACATTAGTGAACTTGACATCTGAGCTGCGAATTAAGAGGCAAGAAAGCATGACCGCTTTTATTTATTTAGTAACTTTTATTTAACGAGGAAGCAAAACCAAGACAGGCAGCAGCTGAAAGCAGCAGTTGTTACAAAACACACAGTTACAGGATAAAACATCAATAAAATCTTTTTTTTTAAACTAAAATTAACACTTATTTTTAGACCTCTGAGGTTTTCAAGAGTCATTGCGAGCAGTGGTGAGTCATAGCAGCTGCAGCCAGATGAGGATGCATCTAGAATATTTAAAATATGCTTGTAGTCATGTAAGAGACCAGATCCTGGAGGTTCAGGTCCAAGAATGAGGAGCAGCATATTTACGTTTCTCTTCCCATCTCAGTTTGGACTTCAGGTGCTGCCAAACGAATCAGGTCTTGTGAGTGAAGACAGAAACTTCCAGGTGTTTTTTGGAGAATGTAAGTCTGCAGGTTGGATGGGAGAACAGCAAGACCAGCTTTGTAGATGAATAAATGCCAGTGTCTGAGTCTACGGGAGGACAAGGAGACCATCTGACCATGCAGAGCACCTGTCAGGTGTACTAACAGACCAGTGCAGCCAGCTCTGGGTTGGCCTGGAAGGGACTGGGATGGACAGCCTCTAGCTGGTGATGCTCATGGCTCCAGAGTCCTCCAGCTGAGGCACCTCCAGCGTTTTCCAGATTTCTGCCAGGACCAAGCTCCATCGCAGATCCAGAAACTCCAAGGCCAGTTAGCTAGACGAGCGCCGGCTAGTATGTGGCCCGGTTGGAGCTCTGGCAGGCCTCGTTTAAGCTCCAGCAGTGCTTGTTTCAAATGCTGTCTCATTAGAGGCTTAGGAGGTCCTGCAGGAGCAGGCTACACTCAACACCCTTTTATGTGATCATCAGAAATCTGCACTCAACCCAGCCCTGCTGAAACCCAGCCTGGGTGACTTTTTCTACTTTCATCTGTATTCCCCAACACCAGATTGAGGCTGAGACACTGGACACTGAGGAGAGTGATGGCCACACTGTGGACGCAGAAGACAGACAGTGAAAGAAGCTACAGTATCTGTACTGACATGAAAAAACAAGAACTTGTTGACTCCAGCGTCACATGTCCAGCATCCTGCTGAGCTCTGACTCTCCTCCTCAGGCAGTTCAACCTCCATTCACATGTCATAAAGATTCCCAGGAGTTCAGGGACCTGCCTGACTCTTCATGTGTGAACAAGCTCAGTAGAGTCTGAGGGTTAAAAAAAAAAAAAAAAAAAAAAAAAAACAACTCCTAATTCTGCTTATCTGAGTTAAATGTAGCAGCTGTATTTGGCTGTATTTCTCACATTACACTGCCATCTAGTGGACATGAGGGGGACGCACACCTGATGCATTCATTTTGAAAATGCGAAAGCAAAAGGATTCTTAAGTGTTTCTGTTTGTCACGTTATACACACGTGGTAATTATGCCGTAAACAAGGAAGTGTTAGGTCATCCAGAATATGTTATATCTTATAGATCCTTTGAAGTTGCCATCTTTTACTTTGATGAGAGCTTTGCACAGTCAGCTCCATGAGGAAGTCACCTGGGATGGTTTTCGGTTGCCAGGTGTGCCTTGTGCGTGAGACCATCAGTTGTGTCGGCACACAGTTAACAGTCCTATTTGACTTCTGTTCTCATCCATATTATGGCAAGAAACGTTCAACTAAGTGAAGTGAAACACAGTCCATCATTACTTTAAGACATGAAGGTCAGTCAATCCAGGAGATGTCAAGAGCTTTAAATGTAAAAGCATCAAATGCTGTGATGAAGCTAGAAGCTGCCTCTTCTGGAGAGGGTTAGCTCATCTGTTACTAGCCTCAGAGGCTACAGATTAGCAGCACATCAGATTTGAGCCAACATAAATGCTAGCAGACACATCTCAACATAGGATGGTCTTCAAGGTTGAATAGCGGCAAGGAAAAGTCACAGCTGAGGGAGAACAGCAGGAGGAAGTGACTTGTTTGGGCCAAAGAATGGACGTTAGACCAGTGGAAGTCTGAACTTGGGTCTGATGAGTCCAGATTTGAGATTTTTGGTTCCACCCGCTGTGATGAGGTTTCTGCGTGTGTGCTGCCAGCGTGAACCATGAAGGAGAAGGTGTGATGGTGACTCTGCTGGTGATTCATTCAACATTCAAGGTGCACTTGACCAACATGGTTGCCACAGCAGTCAGCAGACGGGCCATTGCATCTGGTTTGAGCTCAGTTGGACCTCTTCTTCACCAGGACAATGACCCCAAACACACCTCCAGGATACGGAAGAACTATTTGACCACGGAGAGTCTCTAGATGCTCCTCCACCTGCTCCCTGGTCTCACTACAGATCACAGTGTCATCTACTAACATCATGTCCATGAAGATTCCTGTCTGACCTCATCTGTCACTCTGTCCATCACCATAGGAACCAGAAGGGTCTCAGAGCTGATCCTTGATCAGTACCACCTCCACCTTGAACTCCTCTGTCACACCTACAGCTCACCTCTCCATTGTCTTACAGCTCTCATCCATGTCCTGCTCCACTCCAACATCCTCCTCTGCTCTTCCAGACCTCCTTATCAGGACCAGAGCTCCTCTCAGCTCCCTGTCATCTGCTTTCTGAAGGTCTACAAAGACACCATGCAGCTCCCTCTGACCTCCTCTGTTCTTCTCTATCTCCATCCTCAAAGATAATATTTCATCTGTAGTCCTCTTCTTTGTCTTGAAACCATCCTGCTGTTCTCAGGTGTTCTCTTCTGTCCTTAGTTTATCTTCCACTCCTCTTTCCCATAACTTTGAATTGTGGTTCATCAACTTTATTCCTATGTAGTTGTCTTAACTCTTAACGTCTCCCTTGTTCTTAAAATCAGCACCAGCAAACTTCTCCTCCATTCTTCAGTCATCCTCTCAGTCTCTCAGATCTTGTTGAAGGTCCTGGTCTAAACCTCTGCTGTCACCTCTCCTGGACACTTCCAGACCTCCACAGGTGTCTCATCAGGACCAACTGTCTCCACTCTTCATCCTCTTCATTGTCCTCCTCCCTTTAGTCTGACTAACCTTTACTACTGATTGCTGCTAGTGTTCTGCTAGTATTATGATGGTCAGTTAACACTCCATCTGTGATCGCTGGTGACCTCTAGTGGTGTCTACACAGTAGCCCACCCTTGTAAGTAGCAGAACTGCAGACCTGAAACTGTCGGCTCCATGTCTGCAGCTACATAATACTAACCCCTTCATACGTTTCTGTCTTATTATGACTTTTAATGGCTCTATAACCTTTTTTTTTTAATTATTCTGGGATTTATATGCTAGTGCTCTGAGCTGGAGGAAATCTTTTCAAGCATTTGTTTTTTTGAGTTTTGAGTTTTGAGGGTTTTTTTCACATTAAAATGTCAGTTCAATTTAATTTGGAGATATATATTATTACTTTAGGATGTGTAGTTGCGATTTTGTGGTTTTCCATCCTTAGAAATGGAAAAAAAAACACCCAAAATAACCATGGACTCCCTTCATCAGGCCCATCAGGTTAGGTTTATGGCCCGACGGGCCTGATTCCCAAATGTTCCTCCTTTCAGTCAGCTGACAGGTTGCATCATGCAACAGAAAGCAAAGCTCCCACAGTCCTCCCAGATGACGGTCCCTGCCAGAACACACAGAGGGAACATTTATCCCCCATGGGTCCTCCCAGATGACCGTCTCTGCCAGAACCCACAGAGGGAACATTTATCCCCCATGGGTCCTCCCAGATGACGGTCCCTGCCAGAACCCACAGAGGGAACATTTATCCCCCATGGATCCTCCCAGATGACGGTCCCTGCCAGAACCCACAGAGGGAACATTTATCCCCCATGGATCCTCCCAGATGACGGTCCCTGCCAGAACCCACAGAGGGAACATTTATCCCCCATGCATCCTCCCAGATGACGGTCCCTGCCAGAACCCACAGAGGGAACATTTATCCCCCATGGGTCCTCCCAGATGACGGTCCCTGCCAGAACCCACAGAGGGAACATTTATCCCCCATGCATCCTCCCAGATGACAGTCCCTGCCAGAACCCACAGAGGGAACATTTATCCCCCATGGGTCCTCCCAGATGATGGTCCCTGCCAGAACCCACAGAGGGAACATTTATCCCCCATGCGTCCTCCTAGATGACGGTCCCTGCCAGAACCCACAAAGGGAACATTTATCCCCATGAGTCCTCCCAGATGATGGTCCCTGCCAGAACCCACGGAGGGAACATTTATCCCCCATGCATCCTCCCAGATGACGGTCCCTGCCAGAACCCACGGAGGGAACATTTATCCCCCATGCATCCTCCCAGATGACGGTCCCTGCCAGAACCCACAGAGGGAACATTTATCCCCCATGCGTCCTCCTAGATGACGGTCCCTGCCAGAACCCACAAAGGGAACATTTATCCCCATGAGTCCTCCCAGATGATGGTCCCTGCCAGAACCCACAGAGGGAACATTTATCCCCCATGGGTCCTCCCAGATGACGGTCCCTGCCAGAACCCACAGAGGGAACATTTATCCCCCATGAGTCCTCCCAGATGACGGTCCCTGCCAGAACCCACAGAGGGAACATTTATCCCCCATGAGTCCTCCCAGATGACGGTCCCTGCCAGAACCCACAGAGGGAACATTTATCCCATATTTCTCCTCCCAGATGACGGTCTCTGCCAGAACCCACAGAGGGAACATTTATCCCATATTTCTCCTCCCAGATGACGGTCCCTGCCAGAACCCACAGAGGGAACATTTATCCCATATTTCTCCTCCCAGATGACGGTCCCTGCCAGAACCCACAGAGGGAACATTTATCCCATATCGGTCCTCCCAGATGACGGTCCCTGCCAGAACCCACAGAGGGAACATTTATCCCCCATGGGTCCTCCTAGATGACGGTCCCTGCCAGAACCCACAAAGGGAACATTTATCCCCCATGAGTCCTCCCAGATGACGGTCCCTGCCAGAACCCACAGAGGGAACATTTATCCCCCATGGGTCCTCCCAGATGACGGTCCCTGCCAGAACCCACAGAGGGAACATTTATTCCTCTATGAGTCCTCCTAGATGACGGTCCCTGCCAGAACCCACAGAGGGAACATTTATCCCATATTTCTCCTCCCAGATGACGGTCTCTGCCAGAACCCACAGAGGGAACATTTATCCCCCATGAGTCCTCCCAGATGACGGTCCCTGCCAGAACCCACAGAGGGAACATTTATCCCATATTTCTCCTCCCAGATGACGGACCCTGCCAGAACCCACAGAGGGAACATTTATCCCATATTTCTCCTCCCAGATGATGGTCCCTGCCAGAACCCACAGAGGGAACATTTATCCCCCATGAGTCCTCCCAGATGACGGTCCCTGCCAGAACCCACAGAGGGAACATTTATCCCCCATGGGTCCTCCCAGATGACGGTCCCTGCCAGAACCCACAGAGGGAACATTTATCCCCCATGCGTCCTCCCAAATGACGGTCCCTGCCAGAACCCACAGAGGGAACATTTATCCCATATCGGTCCTCCCAGATGACGGTCCCTGCCAGAACCCACAGAGGGAACATTTATCCCAATGTGGGTCCTCCCAGATGACGGTCCCTGCCAGAACCCACAGAGGGAACATTTATCCCCCATGGCTGAGCAGTGACAAAGAGTCTGAGGATGCTTTGAGCCAACCTTCTCTGAAGACTCTGACGAAGACTTTGACGACTCTCATTTGAATCCAGCAGAGTTGTCCAACAGGTCTGGACATCCCATCCTGGCCGGGACATCCAGGAGGACCAGCAGGACACACAGAGACACCACACCTGAGCTTCATACAGGTAAAAGGTTAGAACAGCTCGCACCTTTATTAGTTATTCCATTAGGGAATAACTAATAAACACAAGTCACTGATCATTAAGGTCTGTTGGCTTGTTAATAACACACACAGACAGAAAAATATAAAAGAAGAAAAGCAAAATAATGTTTTAAGTGAAGTTTGTGCTCGGGCTTTAAAAACAAAACTCCTCCTCCTCCTCGCTGCAGTTCAATCACACAAAACATGACTCTCATCGAGACCTGATCAGTTTGTTCTGGTGCTGTTTGGATCAGTTTGGACTCTTCAGTTGCTCCTCTGCAAAGTTCAACATGATCACCTGCACAGGTGGACTCCAGGTGGCGCTCAAGCTCCTCCCCCTTTGACGTCCACCTGGGCCAGAGTCCTTCCTGCAGAAAGTGCCGAGCAGCAAATTCACCATCAAACATGCCAGACATCAAAAAAATGTGTGATTTTAGAACATTAAGTTGGAATTTTATGTCCAACTCAAAGTTACACTTGTGCAAAAGTCAATATTTTATGACAAAAACTTGCAATATTGAGCTAAAATGTTTTACAAAATTTTACTGTAAACATTATTGTTTTTTACAACAATTCTACAAAAAGTCTGGAATTTTTGTCAAGTCGTGATTTTGAAAAGTCAATATTTATGTTGTAAAATTAAGTAAAATATTGTGTTTGAAGGACAGTTGCAGTTATATGAAATTTGAGCTTTTGTAACAAAAATGTGCTTTTTATAGCAAAAAGTTACAATAAAGTAAAAAAAATGCAGCTCTTCCAATATTTTACCACAAAAAGTTGTTATATTAACTTAAAGTCTCAATTTTGCAAAAGTCAGAATTTTACAACAAAAATGTGTTATTTTTATAACAAAAGTGTGAATTCTAGAAACTGGGCGTTTTTGTGTTTTTGTCAGTGTTTAATTTGTAACATTAAGTTTAAAAAGTTGTGGTTTTGCTAAATTTCTAATTTTACGACAAATTATCATGACTGTAGGACAATATTGTAGTTTTTCAGAAATCAGCAGTTTTATGACAGTCACAATTTTATGTAAGAAAAGACGGGATTTTTTTGAAATTTGGAGATTTTCTTACTAAAAACAACAAAATTTGCAAAATTGCAAAGGTGACTATTTTATACCAAAATTTTTTTTTTATTTTAGAACAAAAGGTTGCAGTTACATGAAATGTACAATCTTACTACAAAAGTTGTAATTTTATCTTAAAAAGCTGCATTTTTGTACAAGTTTACTGCAAAGCTCCAACATTAAATAAAAAACTCAACTTTGTGAAAGTCGCGATTTTACAGAATCGCAGAAACTGTGATTTTTACAATAAAGAAGTTCAGTTTGACTAAAAGTTGGAAAAGTTTTAAATTTTATGATTTTTTTTATAAAGAGTAATGATTTAAAGTTATAAAGTCAGAAGAAGAGGCATTTAACTTTTTAGATTAAGAACCATTTCATTCAGTCAGACATATCTATGTGCATATATGTAATAGAAATAAAAGAGCTAGACACTGTCATTCAGTACAGATCAACATTAGCTCTTGCTAAATAGAACTTTATAAGCATGCTGGGTGCACAATAAAAGCTTCTAGTTTTGATTAAAGAACAACCATGAGCACCAGAGAGCTGCAGAAAATGTTTTGACACAATATCATTGAAAATGCTTAAATACTTCATTAGAAACACACCTGTACATGTTTCTCCTCTGCTTTCAGTTGCATATCATTTATTTATTAATTGCTGGACGATGCAGTGTTTATTTCAGAGCCAGTCGTGAGAACAGGAGGTTGCATAACTGAAGCTCAGATTGGCCTGAGCACAATCACTCTGAGTGGAGATCCAGGGCTGAATCCATTCATTAAAATCTAATTAAAATTCCTCACAGATGACAAACCTCCACACAGGGAATAAATCCCCTTCATGTTCTGCTTTACAGCTATATTAAGAAGAATCAAAATGACAAAGATGGTATGTTTTTGTCCAGATCTGAGTGCTTCTGATGGACGCCGACGTTCAGTCACCCATGGAGGATGAAAGCAAAGAGCTCGGTCCAACCCAGACACCACCCAGCACAGATATCCAGGACGAGCAAGTGAGAGAGGAGGATGGAAACAAAGATGGAGGTCAAGCGTCTCCTGAGGTGAACGGTGGTGAAGCTGACGCAGACGACGACGATAAGACCGGCAGCTGTCAGTCATCCAAGTACAAAACTGTGTCCTACAGGAAGATCCGCAAAGGAAACACCAGACACAGGATCGATGAGTTTGAGGCCATGGTTAACTCATGATCACCGGATTAAAGATCCGTAGCATCTCTGGTGGTCATGTAAGGAGAAGAATAGAGGACCCCAAGTAGAGCCTTGTGGTACTCCATCAGAAATGTTTGTCTATGGCCAATCCCAGTTCTGTTATGAGTTCTTATCCCTTCAAACAGAGAAGCAAGGCTACACATCACCAGTAGCTTCTGTGGTCTCCTACCTGACCTCAAACAGAAGTGGGACACCCCGACATCTCCATGGGAATGAATAGAAAGGAGAGGAGGGGTTCAGGGTTCAGGAGTGGATTGGGATTGGCCTTCACTGTGTCCTCTGTGCCTTCCTGTAGCTGAACACAAGTTTTCATGCCTGTAGCTCACTTTTTTTTGTGGAAGCTAACAGATCCTTCCATCGTCCTAACATTAATCTTTACAATGTTCCTTTAGTTTTACATGATACACAAATTTCATGCTGGCTATACGGCACGGTTGAGGCCAATACAAATTATTCTTTAAAGACTTTTAGATGCGTTTCTTGCATTTTTGATTTGTTAATTTAGTTTTTATTTTGCATTTTATCCAGAATAGTAGATCTCCTTTCTAACACATATAAACCAAGTAAAACTCTGTAAGATTTAATTATGGTTCAAATAAGGTATTTGAAGAAAGTCTACCTGTGAAACTACCAGG
Organism: Hirundichthys speculiger; assembly: GCA_018398805.1. Taxonomy (NCBI): domain Eukaryota; kingdom Metazoa; phylum Chordata; class Actinopteri; order Beloniformes; family Exocoetidae; genus Hirundichthys; species Hirundichthys speculiger. Next base: position 103,641 of record JAGFBZ010002520.1, read on the forward strand.
ACATAGGATGAAATAAATAAGCAAGTCAATCCCACTACGCCTACGTTTTCACTAGTGACAAATCAAATCTGAGCTTAAATCGATTGTAATGAAACGGTTTCACTTTATGATGCTGAACATGTTCACTACACGTTCATGTAAAGAAACAGTAACATTAACTGTTTCCAGTTCTTTCTAGTTATAACTTCAGTGTCTGTGTAATGTTTATGACTTAGTATAATTATATTAAAGGTCTTATGAAGCCTTTTGCAAAATTCATCTTGTTGTATTTGTGTTGTTTCTCAGAGGTATGTTTACTCTAAAAGGATGTTCTGAAAGCAGTCAATAGAAACATTTTTGAGTCTTTATTTCATTATTTGTGACACTCTATTGATTTATACTAAAAAATTTGATTTAAAAATGTATCTTAATACACAAGATAATAATACACAAGAACATCTGTGGCCAGTATGGACTTGAGGTGCCAGGGTCAAGATGGGAGACACCTCCAAAGGTGACTGAGAACCAGCGGGTCAAGATCCTGTGGGACTTCCAGGTCCAACTGACAAACTGGTGATGGCTAACCAGCCTGACATAGTGGTGGTGGATAAACAACACATGAACTGTATCCCCCAAACTGGACTGGTGGCTCCAGCAGATACCAGATCTGAGATCTCTGTCCAGAAGAGCGTAATACTGGGAACACTGGGAACAGCTGAGATCCTGCAGAACTCAAGCTTAAATGGGTGTATAAGGGGTGTATATACTGTACATATGATGAAATGAACAAAGACTTTATTAATCCCAGAATGGAAATTCAACATTGTAGTAAGGGTGTTTTTTTTTTCCAACAATAAATAAATGACAGCAATAATAATCAACAGTAATCAATTAGGATGTCTTGTTGTGGAGGCTGATGGCTGCTGCCAGGAATGATCTTCTGGATCTTTCTGTCTTGCAACCAGTGCTTTAAGTGGAAAAAAAATAAGTGCCGGCACTCCCCTTATTCAACTGATGTCACGTAAATTAGGCGGTGGGTAACAGCAGATGATTAAGTGATATATTGTAATACTAGGACATGATACTGATTTTTAAAAAGAAAATTGTTTTATTGAATTTTCCAAACAAATTATGTGTACACAAGGGAGGTCTTCAGGGGGGTGGCCCTCAGGTAGCATAGAGGCTGATGCACAACCGAACTAACTGGCACCTAAAGTTCCCTGTGGACAGACACATGAGAGACATACATAGATAAAATATGGAGAAAATAACACTCAGACCCATAATAAACAGAAAGAAGAATCATCATTTTTCAGATAACAAATGTTAAAAACTATTAAGCTCTTTTAAGTAGAATTCATAGCAGTGTTGCTGTTCTGGTTTGCATTATATTGTACAAATGTGTCAAAAGAAGTGGACTGTGAATATATAAGACTGTGGACTGTGATTATATTTCAACCTACTTAGAAAAGGCTCCAGCAGGTCTTGGGGTCATCTTTGCTCGAACGACTTGGAGCTTCACATTCCCTGTCTTCTGCGCTTCGTCTCCCCTTCGCCAGCCATGACATCACATAGCTTTGTGGACTGAACTGTTCTAATGGTGGCCCATTACATTTCAGAAAGATCAGGTTTGAAAGTCTGGTAACAGCAAGGGAGTCCCTTCTGTCTGTAGGAATGTTGTTCATACAACTGAAGGCACGCTCACATTCACTGGTAGACACCGCAATGGTATGGACAGCTTTTAGCTGATCTTCTTTCAGAAAGACAACATTTGTGTTGTCTCGTCTGCTCCAAATGCAGAGATTAAACATCTACCCCACTCATGTGACAACCTCAGTCTCTGATGTGTTTGGGTAGCAAGGGAGTTAACTTTACTGCATACCTTGCACCCAAGCCTTTCGTCCTTACTTATAAGCCACTCATTCTGTGAGCAAAAGTACCTTATTTGGTCATTTGATCAGCAGTCTGGTCATTCTTCTCATGTGGAGTTATTGTTGATATCGCAGGCAACAGGTGAATCAGAAGCCACTTCTGTGTTAGCAAAAGCGCTACTGCTAAATGGCTGCTCTCCACTTTCAAAATCAATGTCTGTTTGTCCTCCTGTGTCATCATCTTCACCGGGTGCATCATCGGTCCGGGTTCTCTTTTGGCCCTTTTGGAGCCACGCCAACATTTGTAAATACGGTAGGTAGGTTCACGTTCACATAACCATCCAAAGAAACCAACCGGTAAATCAAACTGCCAACTCTGTTTACAATCAACGCCCGCGAGATCTCTTCTTCTGCGCGTTCTTTCTATTGCTTTCTGGCACACTCGACTCGCGAGATCTCCTTACGAGTGAACGTCTCGCGAGGCGCAGTGGCGTTGTCATGGCGACACCACTGTATAGCCAAATCGCAGGGAGAGAAACAGTGTACTACGAGCTCATGAGAAGTCCCGGTACGCCAGAGGCTAGTATTGAGAAGTGCGGGTACTCCGTACCGGTGCGTACCGGCCCACTTAAAGCACTGCTTGTAACGGACCTGAAGAAGCCGGTGGACTGGGGGATACGCCTGTTAGCTAGCGAAGAGCCTAGAACTACATGTCCCACAATCCTCGGCCCCTGTGGGTGACGTCACGTAGAGCCCGGACCCGGCGCAGCTCTGCTGTCAGTGGTGTGTTTGTGGTAACAACAAAAGACTGTTTGAAGTTCTTGGTGACGTCTCTGAGCCTCAGCCTTTCCGTGCACGCTACCACGGGTATGTTTACCAGTGAGATGACGCCTGTTAGTTCAAGTTTGTAGCTTCAGTTTGAAGTTTGAACAGTATTTTAATTATTTTTTTAAGTGCAGAAGTTAGCCGGTCGGCTAGCGTGAAGGACCCGACTATTTACTGCGAGACAATAACAAAGGCTGACCCCGCGGCTAACTTTGCAGCGGTGGATGTTAGTCACTTAACTTGGCTTCACACTGCAACCGGAGGGTTGTGTCGTTTACAATGTGACGCTTTTAACAGGAGTGGAGTAGTTTTTAGGCTTAAGTGCAGTTGATTGACGTGCGGCTGTTCCAGGCGGTAGTCGGCTGTTCCAGGCGGTAGTCGGCCGTGATGACAGCGTCGCTGCTGGTGTCGGTTGGAGGAAGAGGAAGGAGGTGATGATGACACTCAGTTAGCTGGCTGCCTGCTCGGCTGACGGACGGACGGACGGTGTGGGAGCCAGCCCGGCGGGATTGAACGTGTCCCCGACAGCAGCAGCGCAGGAGCCGGGACGGAGAGAGACGAGGATGCCGCGGAGGAAGCAGTCCAACCCTCAGCCGGTTAAACGTGAGTCTGCCGCCTCCTGAGATGACACACTTCAGGCTCAGAGAACAGGGAAGTGGACATGTGTTTGACCCTCCTGTCAACTTTACACTTTACATTTAGTTTTATTTTGAAGATATGGTGAATATTTTCTCATGACACAGGCGTGTAACTGGTGTAACTGGTCCTCGTTATTAGGGAGAGGAAGACTGTCGTCCTTCCAGTAGACATGTTTGTTATCTCATCCTGAATGTTCTGGCTCAGTTGGACCTCCTGTTCTTCCTCCTCACTGCTTCCTGTCTGCGTTTCCTCTTCAGGAGCCCCGTTCCTGACCTCCCTCTGCTCCCTCTGCTCTGCTTCCCGTCCTTCTTCCTCTCTTTCTCACACAACTTCCGTTTGGATTTGAGTCTCATTCTCTTTATTTTTTCTTTCTTTCTTTCCACTGATCACTCCTCTGCCATCTCTGCTTGTAAGCACACAAGTTGATTCAGTTTCTGTAAGTGTGACCGGATTGGAGATCTGAGCAACCACGGGCACGTGCACAGGTGGTGCTCAAGCTCCTCCCCCTTTAGGCTCAACACCTTTGAGCTGCTATTTCACCGTTCAAAATAACTATCCTGTGTCAAAAAGTTGTAATCTGTGAGAGTCATGGTTTTACAACAAAAATGGGTGTTAGGACATAAAGTTGTATTTCATGTCAAAATGTTGCGTTTTTGAAAGTCTGTTTTTTTTTTTGAAGTACAGTTTTATGAAACCATGACAAGTTGTTACTTTTACAACAAAAACACGCAATTCTAGATTTGATCAGATTAAATCAAATTAGATTTGATCAGATCGGTTTTGATCAGATAAGATCAAGTCAGATTAGATCAAATCAGATTTGATCAGATTGATTTTGATCAGATTAGATCAAGTCAGATTAGATTTGATCAGATTAGATCAAATCAGATTTGATCAGGTCAGTTTTGATCAGATTAGATCAAGTCAGATTAGATTAGATCAGATAAAATAAAATCAGATTTGATCAGATCGGTTTTGATCAGATTAGATCAAATCAGTAGGGATGTCCGGGATCGGCCTTCGATCTTAAAAATTTAAGGTGGATCGGATCGGCCGATCAGCCTTATTATAACACGCCGATCTTTTTTTCATTATTTTTTTCCTCAAAAAGTGATCCTGATTAACACAAATAATAAAGTAATCATATTACACAAACAAAAATATTTTTTAAACTATATACATTTAATAATTTGCACTGAAATGAGGTTTCTCAGCAGCGCTGTCTTGTATCCACCTTAAAAGTTTTTAGACCGGCGGCGTCAGGCTAAACTTTAGCAAAAATATCAGCAGTGTGGCAGCACTATAAAATTACAAAGACCGACGCTTCGACTGTGACTTGCAACGTGTGGAAGGCTGATATATCATGATGGGTAAGTAAAAAGAGAGTTTACAACACCACCAATTTAATCAGACACTTAAAAAAGCACGCAGCACCGATCACCGCAGCCTTCTGTCAGGTGCCGTGGTGCCGACGGCTGCAGCTTCAGAGCTGCTGCCGTCGGCACCAGCTTCGGCAGCAAACGCTCTGTGAAACTTTTAAAAGAAAGAAACTCCCGAAAGACTCGGAGAAATACAGAAAAATCACCGAGCTAATCGCGGAATGTATTACTGAGGACACGGAGTTTGTGGAATACAAGGCATTTAACCGGCTCATTAATTACCTCGAGCCTCGTTCCCGTCATTACATGAACGACAAAGGACACAAAGGTGCGCGAACATGTGCAGCGGGTCTTGAATGAAGTTAATATTTTATGTTATTGTTATTCTGATGTGATTTCATTGATTGCAAAGACTTCTGCTAGTGTTTTCATTACCTTAAACTGCTAGCCAAGTTCACCTGCTGCTATTTAAATGAAGTGCTTTGTTGTTTAGTACTGAGACTGTTGAACAGTCACTGTTCTGTAACTAAATGTGTTTTATAATAATTCTCCCAAACAAAAAAGAAAGAAAGAAGAGTGTTTAAATAAGTTATTGTTTATTTTATGAGATGATAAAAGCTATTAATCTCAGCTTGGATGCAGGCCTATTTATTAATGTACACAGGAAATAAAATGCATAGGAAATTAAACTGTTTGCCCACTCAAAAGAAGTGAAATCGGATCGAAAAAAATCGGAAATCGGCCGATCATCAAAATTAAAAGATCGGAATTGGATCGGGACCCAAAAAACGTGATCGAGACATCCCTACAAATCAGATTAGATTAGATCAGATTAGATTAGATCAGATCAGATCAGAAGTGTAACCCTATTTCCACTGATGGATTTCTACACATGGTCCCCAGATTTCTTGACCCAAATGCATCTAAATAGACTTTTCTTCATGGCACTTTTCTGGTGTGGATGTCTGCAGGGAATCCAACAGTCTTGCATCTCGGTATTTAAACGAGTTAAACTGAAAGTGTTGCTGCATCTAACAGCAACATCTCTAATTCAAAGTCTCTTGGGGTTTTCAGAGCTCAACTCTTGGCTGAGACATTTTGACACAAACATCCTAAATGGTCCCACAGTTGAATCGATACAAACCAAAAACTGGAAACAGCATCACTCTACTAAACATGTTCAGTGTTATAAGTTAACAAAGGCTAAAAACTAAAGCCAGCAGAGCACACGGCCTGCAGCTCTGCTGTCATTTATAGCTGGCGCTTGTTCTGGTGCTCTAATCTGTCCATTATTCATGCTTAGCTCGTTAACAATTATTTCTGTCATTTCCTCCACTTGTTTGTATCAACAAATGTCCTAAGATCCTTGAATGTTCAGTTTAAAATGAAAAACGGGGCCTAACAACTATCAAATATAACCCATTTGCAGCAAAGCTTAGACGTAACTGGAGCTTCCTCAGCAGAGTTTAACAGAGAAGCAGAAGCAGATTTCAAGTGGTTGGATGGTTTTTTTTTTGTCCAAGCAGACGTTTGAGTCTGCTTCCTTTTCCTGACTGGCTCCTCATCCTTCAGCTCCTCTTATCTCATCCTCACTGGTTTCCTCTGAACCCCCGCCGTTCTTCCTCTCCCCTCTTCTTCACCTCCATCAGACACGTCTCCTTCTCCTGTTTCTCCAAACGTTTTCTGTAGCTGAGCGCTGGCCACACAGACGTGGAAATAAAAAGTCCAACCTGGAAGACCACACATGCATGTGTGTGTGTGTGTCTTAGAAGACAATGGGTTCATGTTTAGTCTTAAAGGTTCTCAGCTGGAGGGAAACTTGTGTTTGAGATGAAATGACAAACAGGAAACAGGACCAGCTCGCTCTGTGACATCAAACTGCTCCGTGTGTGTGTTCAGTGGAGTTGGACGGCGCCGCAGCAGTGTGCGAGCCAGGTTGCCTGGTTCTGGAGAGCGACTTCCTGCTGAGCGGGGAGCTGGAGTTTGGAGACTCGGACATCATGGGCCTGGACCGAGAGGCGGGTCAGTGACGCACACACATCAGCTGGTTAAAGACTTTTTACAGTATCAGTTGAGAGTTATTTGTTTTAAATGGAAAGGTGGGATGATGACTCAGGAGATGCCTGACTGGAATGTTCCCTCTGCTGCTCTCCAGGTATGACGGTCTTCTCTCTGAGCGTGGAGGACGACCCCTCGGCACCAACAGACTCCGCCTTCCCTGCGTTCCTGTCCTGTAAAGGCTGTGGTCGGCTGCTGGGGGACACTCCTCTGGGGGCGGGCCTGGACCTCGGTAGCTCTTTGCATCATTTATCTATGCTTTCCTTTCCTGCAGCCAGCTTGATCTGGATGCTGACCGGTCTTCTTGGACGGTTTTGTTCCAGGTGTAGACCTGGACCTGGGGGCGGAGTTTTACTGCCTGAGCTGTGAGGAGGGCCCGCAGCATGCCCCCTCCATCGACTCCTCGCAGGTGGAGGGCTCCCACCTCTCAGACGGGTCCGTCAGCGGACGCTCCAGCAGGAAGAGGAGAGGCGTAGTCGAGACAGCCAACGCCGCAGACGTCCTGCCCAAACTGCACTCGTGTTCACTGTGCGCCTTCGTCTCGCGTTACTCCAACCACCTCAAACGCCACATGAGGATCCACGATGGCCAGAAGCCGTACCGCTGCCCCGTCTGCCCGTACGCCTCGGCCCAGCTCGTCAACCTGCAGCGCCACGGCCGCACACACACTGGGGAGAAACCCTACCGCTGTCCCCAGTGCAGCTATGCCTGCAGCTCCCTCGGCAACCTGCGGAGGCACCAGCGCATGCACGAGCAGGAGCGGCCGCAAAGGAGGGAGAAGAAGAAACGAGGGAGGCGGAAAAAAAGCAGCAGCGGCTCTGATGAAGGTAAGGGAGTAACACGAGCACCTGAAACTGTGAGAAGGAAGAGTTTGAGAGTATCAGGTTCATCAGGTTTGTCAGGAAGCTGATGAAGAGGAGAAATCAGCAGTAATCCCAGTCATGTTTGGACTCTTCAGCTGTGAACTGCAGCTCCGTTAAAACACCAAATACAGTCTCAATAAAGAAAACGCACCCTCTTACACATCAGGACATAATTATAGAAACGTTCACGTCATCATTCAGCAGCTTTATCAGCAGTAACTTGGCTTTGAATGTTGGCCCAGACCCCCACCACTGTTTTCTTCTTTCCTTCATTTATTTGTAAACAAATGAAACATTTTTCAGATGAACATCAGTAGAAGAAGATCTGCTGGAATTAGACTCTCAGACTCTCTCACGCAGAGGCGTGACAGACCACTGTAACAGAGGTGTGACAGTCTACTGTAACAGAGGCATGACAGACTGCTGTAACTGATGCGTGACAGATTGCTGTAACAGAGGCGTGACAGTCTACTGTAACAGATGCGTGGCAGACTACTGTAACAGATGCGTGACAGACTACTGTAACAGGTGCGTGACAGACTACTGTAACAGATGCGTGACAGACTACTGTAACAGATGCGTGACAGACCACTGTAACAGAGGCGTGACAGACCACTGTAACAGATGCGTGACAAACTACTGTAGCAGATGCGTGACAAACTACTGTAACAGAGGCGTGACAGACTACTGTAACAGATGCGTGGCAGACTACTGTAACAGATGCGTGACAGACTACTGTAACAGAGGTGTGACAGATGACTGTAACAAATGCGCGACAGACTACTGTAACAGATGCGCGACAGACTACTGTAACAGATGGTGACAGACTACTGTAACAGATGCGTGACAGACCACTGTAACAGAGGCGTGACAGACCACTGTAACAGAGGCGTGACAGACTACTCTAACAGATGCGTGACAAACTACTGTAGCAGATGCGTGACAAACTACTGTAACAGAGGCATGACAGTCTACTGTAACAGAGGCGTGACAGACTGCTGTAAAAGATGCGTGACAGACTGCTGTAACAGGTGCGTGACAGACTACTGTAACAGGTGAGTGACAGACTACTGTAACAGGTGAGTGACAGACTACTGTAAAGGGTAAGTGACAGACTACTGTAACAGAGGCATGACAGTCTACTGTAACAGATGCGTGACAGACTACCGTAACAGATGCGTGACAGACTTCTGTAACAGGTGCGCGACAGTCTACTGTAACAGATGCGCAACAGTCTACTGTAACAGATGCACGACAGACTACTGTAACAGATGCACGACAGACTACTGTAACAGATGGTGACAGACTACTGTAACAGAGACGTGACAGACTACTGTAAAGGGGGAGTGACAGACTACTGTAACAGCTGCGTGACAGACCACTGTAACAGAGGCGTGACAGACTACTGTAACAGGTGCATGACAGACTACTGTAACAGATGCGTGACAGACTACTGTAACAGGTGTGACAGACTACTGTAGCAGATGCATGACAGTCTACTGTAGCAGGTGCGTGACAGACTACTGTAACAGATGCGCGACAGACTACTGTAACAGAGGCGTGACAGACTACTGTAACAGAGGCGTGACAGACTACTGTAGCAGATGCGTGACAGTCTACTGTAGCAGTTGCGTGACAGACTATTGTAAGAGATGCGTGACAGACTACTGTAACAGGTGCGTTACAGACTACTGTGACAGAGGCGTGACAGACTACTGTAACAGGTGCATGACAGCATACTGTGACAGATGCGTGACAAACTACTGTAGCAGAGGCGTGACAGACTGCTGTAACAGGTGCATGACAGACTGCTGTAACAGGTGAGTGACAGACTACTGTAAAGGGTGAGTGACAGACTACTGTAACAGGTGCGTGACAGACTGCTGTAACAGAGGCGCGACAGACTGCTGTAACAGAGGCGCGACACACTGCTGTAACATAGGCGCGACAGACCGCTCTAACAGATGCGTGACAGACCGCTGTAACAGATGCGTGACAGACTACCGTAACAGGGGCGTGACAGACTACCGTAACAGGGGCGTGACAGACTACAGTAACAGGGGCGTGACAGACTGCTGTAACAGAGGCATGACTGACTGCTGTAACAGAGGCATGACAGACTGCTGTAACAGAGGCGCGACAGACTACTGTAACAGAGGCGCGACAGTCTACTGTAACAGAGGCGTGACCGTCTACTGTAACAGATGCGTGACAGACTGCTGTAAAAGATGCGTGACAGACTGCTGTAACAGATGCGTGACAGACTGCTGTGACAGATGCGTGACAGATGACTGTTATAGCAGGTGCGTCACAGACTAAACTGCCGTCATTTTAGTTCCCCCTTGTTTCCCTTTGACCTGATAAATCGCCCTGATGGCTCCTTAAATGCTCACAGAGGCTGCTCATGTAGGCGGTGACAGAGTTTGTGCCTCCTCTGGACACCACAGCCTTGCAGAAGTCTTGCTGCTGGGATTTTCCACCATAACATAACGCTGCATAGCTACCAAGCTGTGTCCAACACCTCACCTGCTGCTGCCTCTCCACCTGGTGATTCTAAACAGGAAGCTGTAGGGCAGTGTTGTGTAACTTCCTACATCAACAAAGAAGAACTGGGATTAGATGGTGTAAATACTCACCATTGCAGATACCCTCTTAGTTTTTGTTTTTGTCATTATTCCTACGAGTGACCCCTTACGAAAGGAAAATATATTTACTAATATATTGTTTGAAGTATATTATAATATATTGTAGGGGTGCAATGGTACCGGTGGCTCACGGTATGGTCCGTACCTCGGTTTTTTGTGTCATGGTTTCGTTACGGATTCGGTACAGTTTTGATATGTGTTTTGTATTGGAAGTACAGGGAATAATATATTGAAGACACGTATATTATACAATATATTATATATTTCAAAATTTAGAAATAATTGCCGCTTTCCATATATTGCAATATGTTATGGATGAATATATATAATATATATATTTATATATACCAACGTTTATTACAAGTTTATATGTATAAATATCCTCCATAGTGCATTGTGATTTATTTGGGCAAATGTATTGATAATATATTTTAATATATAGTGTCACATATATGTTTAATATATGGTAGAATATATTTTAAATATATGTAAATTTATATGGAAACATATATTAAATGTATGTACAGATATACAGGGGTGATAGCGCTCCGGCGTCACGCCGGATTTCCGGCATACCGAGGTGTTTGCGAGAAAAAATAAATAAAATCAGGTTTGCCGTTTGCGTAGACCCGAGAGGCGATTTCACTCAAAACTACACCAGTAGCCATACTTAAGCCAATCGGTAATAGTGTAGGGGGTGGTCTTGGGTTTTGGCCAATCAGATTGATTCTAGCCTCGCGTCACCAGGCTCCAGGCTGTTAACCGAAATCACCAAAATAAATGTGTTCACCAACATAAAACGCATAAAATAGACATTAACTTGTAATACAATAAAAGCAAACGGTCAACTTAATGGCTCTTGGACTTTCCTGTAAATTATATTCCTTAAATGAAAGAGTTTCACCGTATTTTATTAGGTTGGTGCTTATATTTCGACGGACTCTCTCTCGCCCTGGATCTGTTTCCTACCAAAACAGCGAGTCAACCATAGACATATATAGAGATAGACGCCGCATTTGGCTGTTTGGAACGAGAAATGCGGCCGCCATCTTGGACCGGTCATTCTCTGGGATTATAACCATAGACAGAACATGCCTGAACATTGTGTGGGATATTCCTGCTCCAATCGGCGGACCATCAGAAGCAGGGCTCAGGGGATTACTTTTCACAAGTAAGATGTAACATATTTTTCTGTCTAAAAGACGTCTAATAAATGTCTAATAAACGTCTAACGGTCCCTAGACGTCTGGGCTAAAATCGGTCTACCACTGGTCTAAATGAAAGTTTTAGACTAGCCGTTTCTAAATCTAAACTACATTGTACATTGATCAATGACTGTTAAAAATGTTTTAATCCAGCATTTGGCCACCATTTATACAATTTACTATTGTTTTATTTTGTATTTAATTATTAATGGATTAAATTGTACCGTATAGATTTGCGTTAATATAGACCGATTATAGACGGGCGAATTTCGTGTGTGAACTTAAACGAGACGTCTATTGCTCAGTGGGTTACTATAATATTGGTTGTATTTTGTTCATTGAATATTACCAGAGTTGAGAAGGAGCAAAGATCCTTTGTTACCGTAACGTTAATGAAACGACGCTAAGCTAATGGCAGTTAACAATGCTACAGTATGTTTATTGTTCACCCGGCTATGAACTGAGACTTGATAAGTCATATTCCATAACACTGACTTAGATTACAACTGACACAAGAATTGCTATTGAAGAAAATTATATTGCTATATGCTATTGCTATGTTTTTCAATGTCACTCTGTAGCCTATAGTGCATTATATTGTCTGATTAATCTTAATATTGTCATGATCTGAGGGGTTTTGTGTCCTTGGTTTTTGGTTTTGTAGTCTTCCTTCGTTCAGTTTTTACAAAAATCTTTAAAAACCTTTAAAAAAATCGATAAAAAAATCTTAAACAAGGTGTACCATGTCTCCACAAAACAGATTATTGAATTTTATGAGTGTGTTCATCTGGCCAATTAGGCTATCTCCTCTCATAAACCTATGAGATAAATAACACTGAGCGGAGCGGGTGACCGGTCTAAGATGGCAGCCCCAAATCTCGTCAGCGCCAGTAGGGAGTAGCGTTCGATGCGGCGTCTATGCGGCGTCTATCTATATATGTCTCGAGGCAGCATGCAGGCTATCTTATTACACACGGCATCTCACCAGAATTTAAAAGAAACCTGTCTGACAAGCTTAAGAATAACATGTTTTCACTCAACATTGATGAGGCCACGGACAAAAACATTGTTTTTCAGTTCTTGAAGCACTTTAAATTATTGCTATTTATTGTCCTCTTAAAGTGTAAGTCTGGTGTAAATTGACCTATGGTTCTGTTATATAAGCTCACCACATGCAGCCCATAGAAAACAGAATGAGACAATCAAACAACATAGGCCAAGTTATGGGTCTGCTTTAAGCAGCCTGTACATAACTTGGCCTATGTTGTCCCAAATTGTCTCATTATTTTTTGTGTGTGGGCTGCATGTGGTGAGCTTATACAACAGGGCTATGTGTCAATTTATACTGAACTTACAGTTTAATAGCAACTTATTTTGAATGAACAAATGTTGAGTGTTGTGTAAGGTTTTGTGTAGTAAACAGTATTTGCTTATTTTTTCATTTTATTTTATTTATTTCTCATTGTTTTATAGTCCTTGAAGCACTTTAAATGATTGCTACTTATAGTTCTCTTAATATCAAATTGTCTTGAAGCACTTTAAATGCTTGCGACTCATTGTTCTCTTAATTTCACTTGTTTGTTGCACTGTAGTTGTTTCAAAAAATATTTAGAATAAATGGTGCATATTTTTCAGAAAATTGAATGTCTCCTTGCTCATGCCCTTTTGTCAATGGTTTGGCTCCTAATCAATACTGTAAACAATCCAATATTCATTGATTCATTCAATTTCTAGTTTACTTTTGAGTATTATAATTGTCACCCATTGACCTTTTTTTAGTATGGCTGTAGTATCCGTAGTATCAGTGTGCTATACAAGCAATATGCATGCAGGTAAGTGACTAGTTAAAAGCAGGGATGGATTACTGAACAGGCCTACCAGGCCCAGGGTCCCAAGAGCTCTGATGCTCTCCACAATTAAGATGCTACTGTAATATAGGCTTGTATTGGGTTTGTTCATCTCATGTCTGGAAAATCTACAAAAGTCATCAGAATATTCAATTTAATGAACTTTTTATCAAAATGTTGTTCCAGGGAATCACACCCCTGGCCTATGTTGTTCGATTGTCTCATTCTGTTTTCTATGGGCTGCATGTGGTGAGCTTGAACAACAGGACCATGGGTCAATTTACACCAGACTTACACTTTAAGAGGACAAAAAATGACAATTGTGTTGATCGGGGCATATATCTTGGCTTAGGGGCTCGCTTACCTCCCAGGGAAAAAAAGCTCAGGCTCAGGATTTTTTTTTACTATCACCCCTGGATATATGTTAAATATGTGGTAAAATATATTACAAATATATTGAAAATTATATGGAAACAAGTATAAGAAACAGATGTGCAAATATATAATTATATTGTAGTATACTCGAGCATATAAAGACAAACTATGGAAATGGAAAAATATAGTGACTTTTTTGGTCTTGTCTGCAATATATATTTTTTTTATATGTATCAATATATCCTCATATATGGTCAATACATATGTTGCAATATATTGGAAAATATAAATACTAAATTCCATATATGGGGCAACATTACCAAATATATACAGTCTGTGAACACAGACTGTATATACAAAGTTCTGTCAGTTTGTAGTCTTGGTTTTATAAAACACACAAACCTAAAGCTGATTTCTGGTTCTCAGAGTAAAAACTTTGTGTAAAGTATCGAAAGAGAGTGTGAAGTCCCAGGGGGCTAATGTTTTATCTTGGATGTACTGAGCAGAAAAGAGGAAGCTGAAAATGAGGAAGAGAAATTCTCTGGTTGGGCGTTCGTCGCCCTGAAAGTAACACCCGCTGAAGCGAGAGCGTCTTCGCTTTTTTTCTCATCTGCAGCCTGATCTAGAGCTGAGTGAAATGTGAAAAGGTTAATCTCTGATGAGACTCTGATGAGGTGCTGGGAACAGTGAGGAGTGGAAGGAGGTTTCCAGGTTCGGGTTTCTCTGACCGCTGAACTGATGTGTCTCAGTCTCTCTGTGTCCTGCAGTGGTGTCAGACCTGACCCTGCGGGTGTCCCAGGACTCGGCCTACCTCCAGACGCTGGGGGGCCTGGGCTCCCCCACCGGCCCCCTCCCGGTGCTCCTCTTCCCCCTGTGCTGCCGCGTGTGCGGCCTCACCCTGGAGGAGGCCGACCTGGAGGAGGACAAGGGCGACGGCGAGGATGGCGACGGGGGACAGGTGCGTGAACCCAGACTCGCTTTTTCTATGAAACAAGCTGTGATCATGTCACTTCAAATCCTGTAAGAATTTTGACACATTTGTCTAAAACAAAGCAGTAACTCATTTGGAAGTAAAGTCTGTGTAGAGCCAGTAAAGTTGGATCTGGTCTGAGGGTCGTTGGAGGAGCTTGTAGCTCCAGCAGACAGGACCGCTCTGACGGGTCTGTGTGTCGTTTTTCCAGGTGTGCCGTCGCTGCTCGCTGGACCTGCTGTCCAAAGACAGCCCAGGACCCCCCTGCAGCCCTGGCGCTTCCCAGGGTTCCCGGCGGGGTCAGCGTGGCAAGAAGCTGTACCGCTGCCCTCACTGCCCCTTCCTGTCCCACTACCCCAACCACCTGGCCCGTCACGCCCACATCCACTCCGAGGAGAAACCCCACCACTGCTCCCACTGCACCTACACCTCCTCGCACCTCGACAACCTCAAGCGCCACATGCGCGTGCACACGGGCGAGAAACCCTACCAGTGCCCGTCGTGCAGCTACGCCTGCGGGAACCTGGCAAACCTGCGGCGCCACGAGCGCATCCACTCGGGCGCCAAGCCGTTCCACTGCAGCATCTGCGGCTACTCCTGCAACCAGAGCATGAACCTGAAGAGGCACATGCTGCGGCACACGGGCGAGAAGCCGTACGCCTGCGGCGAGTGCGACTACACCACGGGCCACTGGGACAACTACAAACGCCACCAGAGGAAACACGGACACAACACGGACAGCTGGGACAAACACGCCCCCATCAACGGCCTGAGCTGGGGCAAAGACCCTCAGGAGAGCCAGTGTCTGGGCCAGGAGCACAGCTAGACATGCATGAGTGTGATTGTCTTCATCACTGAGGTCCTGATGATGTCAGATTACATTTTTAACTGGATCCTTCGCAGGCGATTACTCCTGAGAGACAGGATGACGCCAGCTTCTTCAGTGTTTTCTAGCAGATATGTTCAAGTTTTGTCTTAAATTCACACAGTGTGTGTGCGTGTGTGGTGTGTGTGTGGTGTGAATACACTGGTGAACCTCCAGCAGGTTGGAGTTAAACTCAGGTGCCTTTGACAGACTGGACGACTGTGATGCTGCACTGACTCCAGACAGGGGCATTAGTGTGATGTTACATGAGGACACATCACACAACTCTGATCAACCAGGTTTATTTTTCTCTCTCCAGGTGATCTCTGTTTTCTACGTGTAAGTGGATCATCTCAGGTGGATACTGATTAAAGGCTGGATTTGTTTGTTTATCCTGGCCTGGCTTTTTGTTCTTTTTAATCCTGGACTGGGTTTGTTTGTTTGTTGTTATATCACAAATGGTAGTCTGGCCAAATCTCTTAGAAATATAACAATCAGAATTACAATGTTATGTTTACATTCATCTAAAAAGATTTAACTTATTTTAATAGTTTTCAAATTTTCAAGCAAGTTTTTGTAATAGAATCAGAGACTATGTGAAGGGAGGATGAAGAAGTCAGAGATGGTATTTCCTTGGATCTAAGCTGGTTTAGGCAGCAGTCGTCGTCGTCAGGCAGGAGAGGATTCGTGAATAAAGAAATGATGCTGGAATATTCTATTTTATTCTTTCCCCCAGTATCTTCAGCTGCTTTTCACCTCTGCTGGTGATGGTTCATGACTGGATGGTGATGGTCCGTGACTGGATGGTGATGGTCCGTGACTGGATGGTGATGGTCCATGACTAGATGGTGATGGTCCATGACTGGATGGTGATGGTCCATGACTGGATGGTGATGGTCCATGACTGGATGGTGATGGTTCATGACTGATGGATGGTGATGATTCATGACTGGATGGTGATGGTCCATGATTGGATGGTGGTGGTCCATCACTGGATGGTGATGGTCCATGATTGGATGGTGATGGTTCATGACTGGATGGTGATGGTCCATGACTGGATGGTGATGGTCCATGACTGGATGGTGATGGTCCATGGCTAGATGGTGATGGTCCATGGCTGGATGGTGATAGTCCATGACTAGATGGTGATGGTCCATGACTGGATGGTGATGGTCCATGACTGGATGGTGATGGTCCATCACTGGATGGTGATGGTCCATGATTGGATGGTGATGGTCCATGACTGGATGGTGATGGTCCATGATTGGATGGTGATGGTCCATGACTGGATGGTGATGTTCCCTGACTGGATGGTGATGGTCCATGAATGGATGGTGGTGGTCCATGACTAGGTGGTGATGGTCCATGATTGGTTGGTGATGGTCCATGACTGGATGGTGACGGTCCATGACTGGATGGTGACTGTCCATGACTGGATGGTGATGGTCCATGACTGGATGGTGATGGTCCATGACTGGATGGTGATGGTTTATGATTGGATGGTGATGGTCCATGACTGGATGGTGATGGTCCATGACTGGATGGTGATGGTTCATGACTGGATGGTGATGGTCCATGACTGGATGGTGATTGCTTCTGGACACCATCAGGAGAGATTGCTGGACATGTCTTTGGACAGGATTAGCTGTCCTATGTTCTTCAGTTTGACCGTTTTGACAACTGCTTTCACACTGGTCTTTAGACCAACGACTAACTGACATAATTATCTGACAGTGTCAGAAATCATCTCTGTGTCCTCTCTAGTTAATTAATGTGCAACTGAAATAATGTATTAATTAATGTGACCAAGCACCATTCTGGAGAGAAGCAAGAATCCCAAACTGACCTCTTCTCTCTAACCATGACTAGGAGTATCTCCTTCACCTTTTCAATTCAATTCAATTTTAAAACCTCCCACAGAGGAAGAAAAAAACCTTTAAGCCAAACAGTGGTTCCACTGCTTCTTTTTATAAGGCAGCTTATTTTTCAAAGCAGCAGTTTATTTTCTCATGTTGTTTCCTGACGCAGCAGACTGATGATGGTGTTCTTCATCTGTCAGCACCTCCACAGCAGTCGTAGCCTACGATTCAATGTGCTCATCAATGTGCAGTCTGCACGCACCGTTCTGGGTCTTGTACCCAACATTAAGTGAATGCAAGTAAAAAAGTAACTGCAGAGACAAATTAAAGTTTAAACTCATTCACGACTGGCTCATTTGTCCACTACAAGCTCAACGGACAAGTAGAGATGTTGGAATAAATAGCTATTTCAAGTGTCTGATGAGTGTCTCTCCCACTTTAGTGATTGTGTAGAATCGGGTCCCTACGGACAAACTGAGATCACTTCAACTGTTTAAAGCTCTGTTTGTAGAAGCATCTGTCTGGTTTGGCCAAATCCACTACCAATGCTAAAGAGTTCATGGCCTCTGCGTTTACTACCTGACTCATATTTCAGCTAGCAGACACCCATGTCGGCCCTTCACTGCTGTGGTGTTTGCATTGCTCTGTAATTCCACCACCAACCACTAGATGGTGGTGCTGGTTCTTTTCTGCAGCGCTGTAGCCAACAGTGCTGAACTTCCTTTATGTGGCTCAAACTTCCCAACAGCAAGTAAAGTTTATCTTCTATGAGTTGATAATGCTGAGCATCAGTTATTTTTAGACATTCAAGCAAACTGTCATTCCACCCTACTTGAAAACCACAATGCAGAAGAAGTAGCAATGGGAAAGCATTAACCGTTGTTTTTGATTAGCAGCGGCTGTGAACTCTCTTCCTTTTGCATCTCTTCACAGTAGTCAACCTGTACAGACATTTTTCTGGACCTCACATAGTTAAATGACCTTGGTTTGTCTGTGGAGACCCAACCACACCATCACTGAAGACCAAAGGCATTTTTGAGTCTTGCTGTTTATTTTGGATCCGTTCTAACTCAAAACTGCTTCTGTTCACAAACATTGCCACTCCTGAGTATCTGATAACAGACCTCGGCTTGATTTAACTCCGGACTCGTCCTTCAGCTCAACAGCCTGCTCCGGTCACAGCATCATCGTTATTTTGTCCTGCATGTCTTTTGGTTTCTTGATATGTCCCGATGCAGACGGACTTCTAAAGTTTGTTCATGTTCGTCGACCGGCACGGAGATGTTTTCCAGCTCAGGAGCTCAAACTCAGAGGAAACCGACATTAAATGAAGGAAAGTCTCGTTTTTCAGGCTATTGCAGCTTTTTTAAGCTGAAAATGTGAAAGAGTTTATTTTTGTGTGACTGATTTTTATATTAAAAAATAAAAAAAAGTCTTTGAAAATATTGAGGCTACCTCGTGTTGTATCAGTTTTTCTTTGATTTATTGCTTGTCTGGAGGAGATTGTCAAACAGCTTATAAATAAGACTATTTTATTTTAGTAGTAAAACTGATAGAAGCTGTAAATTTAGGTGAGAAAGTGTGAACTTTCTTAAATATTTGTGACCCATAGGCCACTGTTACATGATGTTTTTTAATTCGGAATTAATTATTCAAAATTAAATAATTCAGAATTAAACTGTTTTCCTTAGAGTTTACATGGAAATAGTAATTCCAAATTGAGGTTTACATGGAAAACACGTTTGTTCGGCTTTATCCAATCCCGCTTAAGGTCTGGGGGTTGGGAAGGGTTCTGATTGGATAGGGGGGGCGGACGTCTTTACGTCTACCGGAAGAAAACAAACTTACTCGATTTGCAACAACATGGAGGACTACATTATTTGCATCCTTTTTGGATTTGTTTTTTTTTTTTTTTTTTTTTTTTAATATTTTATTTATAAATTTTCAATTTTTCAAACACAACAGAGGTGTCAACAAACAAACAAACAAACAAAAGCAAGACAAAAAAACATAACAAAAAAAAAAACAAAACAAAACTTCCAGTTAAGAGGAAAAACAGAAATCAAGGAGATCATGTCAAAATAAACAATGCAGTGTCCAGAGGTTAAGAAACCGAGTCCTAAAGGCCGGCACCAGATGAGGTCAAAGACGTCATGATTGGTTCCACATCCAACAATGCAATATAGAAGTCCATAGTTTGCTGCTTGAAAGCATTGAGAAGGAAAATAAGGGAATGGAATATAGGCCTATTCTTCCTAATTACAAATTAACTTCTATCAGTCCTAATATACTCAATAAATGGTCCCCAGACTTTAAGAAACTTTAGATGTGCATTGGACATAGTGTACCGTATTTCTTCAAGGTAGATACAGGAAACCATTTCATTCAACCACTTTTTGGGGGAGGGAGGAGGAATAGATTTCCAGTCCCTCAGAATGACCCTTTTTGCTATAACCATGCCGAATGAGAGGGCTTGCTGTAATTCTGCAGGAAGTGTCAACGAAAAATCAGAACAGCCCAGTATCGCCAGAAGACAGTCAGGAGTTGCCTGTTATATATATTGCTGTATGTACTAAATATATCACACCAAAAACTCCTAAGCTTGGGACAGCACCAGAAAAGATGACCAAGGGTCCCATCACTGGACTTGCACCTATCACAGGTGGGAGAGACTGAAGGGAAGATCCTATTCAGTTTAGTTTTAGAGAAGTGTAATCGGTGGATGACCTTGAACTGAATTAGTTGAAGTCTTGCATTAATGGAACAAGATTTAACTCTCTCTAATGCTTCTGCCCATAGTTCCTCTGAAATGTCCTCCCCTGTATCGAAAACCCACTCCTCCCTAATATGGACAGAGGAGGTTGCCACGGAAAAAAGTTCAACAAATTGCGAAATCAGATGTTTGGAGGTAGGGGATCTAGACATAAGATTGTAGAAGTGATGCTGGGTGGGTGTAGATTCAAAGTGTGGTAACGTTTTCTGGACGAAGTTTCTAACTTGCAGGTATCGAAAGAAATGGCTAGAGGAAAGACTGAATTTCGCCTGAAGCTGAGCAAAAGAGGCAAAACTGCCATCAATGTAAAGATCTTTGATGGTGGACAAGCCACTGTCTGACCATTGCGAAAAAACTGAATCCATCATGCCTGGTTTAAAGTGGGGGTTCTGACATATAGGAGCATAAATAGACAAGTTTGGAAGGTCCAGCACACTCCTAATTTGCTTCAGAATCTTATATGTATTGCATAGAATAAAGTCATTCTTCAGCTGGCTCATCTTGAAATTTGGATCAGTAAATATAATTACAGCTAAAGAAGTTCCTGTAGATGATAAAGCAGGGTGTGACTCAATCATAGGCCAATTGGGACAACTGGCATCCATCTGTCCAGTATGGTTCCAGAAAACACATGTTCTAGCATTGCACGCCCAGTAGTAATGCCGGAAAACAGGAAGACCCAGACCACCATCAGCCACAGATTTCTGCAAATGTGTCTTGGAAATACGAGGAGACTTGTAAGACCAGATGAAGGGCATAATAATAGAGTCTATCGTTTTAAAAAAAGAAGCTGTAAGAAAGATAGGTACATTTTGAAAAAGATAAAGAAATTTGGGAAGAACTACCATCTTAATTATATTAACCCATCCAATTAAAGAGATGGGGAGAAGTTTCCATTTGTCTACCATAGTTTGAAGTTTTTCAATCATCGGTAAGTAATTAAATTTAAAGACAAGCTTTGGGTTCCGGGTGATTATGATCCCTAAATAAACAAAATGGTCAGTGGAGACTTTAAAGGGCAGACCATTGATAAATTCTGAGTCAAGCCCATCAGCCAGTGGCATAAACAGACTCTTCTTCCAGTTAATAGTAAAGCCAGAGAGCTGTCCAAACTTATTTATGAGGTCTAGAAGAGGGGGGAGGGATTCCCTCGCATCTGACAAGGTCAAGACCACATCGTCCGCATACAAGCCAATGATGGACTCTGTTGTGCCGACTCTTATGCCAGAAATTAGGGAACTTGCCCTGATGGCGATGGCCAGGGGTTCGAGAGCTAATGCAAAAAGCGCGGGGGAAAGACAGCAGCCCTGTCTAGTCCCGCGATGCAATAAAAATGAAGGAGACCTGTCACGGTTAGTCAGAACAGAAGATTTGGGGGACTTATATAACATTTTTAGTATGGTCATAAATTTGTCCCCAAAACCATATTTTTTAAGGGTAGCAAACATAAATCTCCACTCAATTTGGTCGAATGCCTGCTGGGCATCCAATGAGATGACGGCGGAATAGGGCAGTTTGGTAGAGTAGATAATATTGAGAAGACGCCGAGTATTAGAGAAGGGGAATCGATCTGGAATAAAACCTAAAACCTAAAATTTATTTAATCTATTGGCCAAAACTTTTGCAATAATTTTTTGATCACAATTCAAAAGGCTTAAAGGGCGATAAGACGCTACATTAGTATCATCCCTGTCCTTCTTCAAGAGAAGGCAAATATGTGCATCATATACCGTGCTAGGAAATCTTCCATCTACCATAGAGCAGTTCACCATACGGAGTAGAAGGGGGCTACTATGTCTAAATGAGCTTTATAAAATTCAATCCCAAACCCATCAGGACCACATGCTTTACCATTTGGAAAAGAGCGGATTGCAGCTTTAATTTCCTCTAATGTAAAATCAGCGGCCATATCCTGTTGAGCTGCTTCACTAAGAACCGGAAAATTAAGCAAGTTAAGAAAACTATCAATTTCCAAGTCAGTGGCCTTGGATTTGGAAGTGTATAACTGAGTGTAAAAACTGAAAAAATTATCATTAATTAATTTTGGATCCGTTAATAGCTGACCTGTGGGGGAAGCGATTTTATTTATTGCCCTATCCGCCTGTACACCCCTTAGCTGCCTGGCAAGCAATGTATGTGGCTTATCGCCCAGCTCAAAATACTTTTGTTTGAGCTTAGAGATATAGTTAGCTACCTGCCCACCAAGGATATGATTATATCATATCTTAAGTTCAAAATAGCTTGAAGGGTGTCATCGGAATTTGAGTCACGATAAGTCTCCTCAAGAGCAGATATCTGTGCCTCAATGTCTGTTAGTCGCTTTTGCCTGGCCTTTTTGCTAGCTGACTGGTATGAGATGATGTGACCCCACATCACAACTTTAAAGGACTCCCAAAGCGTTGAGTCAGAAACAGCACCATTATCGTTAGTACACAAGAATTCTGAAATATTGGCTGATATATAGTCACAAAAAGACTTGTCTAAGTTTAGGGATGGGTTGAATTTCCAGTTATATTGACGTTCTCGCAAATTAAAATTAATTTTCATTGAGAGTGGAGCATGGTCAGACACTAAAATGCTGTGATATGTCGAGCTTACTATGTTTGAGATTAACCTTGAGTCCACTAGGAAGTGATCAATTCTGGTGAAGCTATGATGTACCGGGGAAAAAAAAGAATACTGTCTCTCAAGGGGGTGCTGACGCCTCCAAACATCAGCCAAATCTAGCGACTTCACAAGGTTATTAAGAAGTGGGACAGATTTTAGTGCTGGGGCAACTTTGGTTGAAGATCTGTCCAATAGCGGGTCAAAATAACAATTAAAGTCACCACCTATGATCATAATACAGTCATTATATTTAGCTACAAGATTAAAGACCTTATGGAAAAAATCTGGACAATCAAAATTAGGAGCATAAATATTCAGAAGAACTACTGGAAGTGAGTTAATTGAACCAGTGACATGGACATATCTCCCACCTGGATCTGTAGTAATGGATTTGAATACAAATGGGATGGTTTTGCGAATGAGAATGGCAACCCCTCTCGCCTTCGAAGAAAAAGTGGACTGGTACACCTGTGAAATCCATACTGACCTCAAACGCATCTGCTCTGATGGTTGAATGTGGGTTTCCTGCAGGAAAATAATATCGGATGACAAAGACTTTAAGTGAGTAAATACCTTCCCCCTCTTAAGTGCCTTGCCAAGTCCTTTACAATTCCAAGTGGTAAAAGTAATAGGAGTCAACCCCGTCCTAGCATGATACTACATTTGAGCATTTGAGCACTACATTTGAGCACTGCATTTGAGAGAAAAGTCAAAAGATAATGAAGGCTGATATGTGACATAGATAACACCGGCAGTACAGTAAACACAAACACAAAAACCCCAGAACACACCCTAGGCCGCAACCAAAGAACTAGGCGGCACATCCCAATTGCTGTAGGAGGCTGCTGGGTAATAGAGCCACAGAAAAAAAAAAACACTACCTAACCTAACCTACACCGGCAGGTCCGTGTGCGCCTCCAATACTTAGTTATCAAACAGTTAAGCTGCATCTTATGGGGGTATGATTCTAAAAAACGGACTGGGCCGTATACCTCAAGGGGGAGAGAGAGAAGTAGCGTGGCTGATTTAATAGTCAAAAGTATGTTGGATTACAAAACAAACATAAAAAAGGATAATAAACTCCACCTCGAAAACAAATGGCTCTGCTAATCCCTAGTGGCCAACCAAATAATTGCTATTCCCAAAGCATCAACGTATGCTACTGTTAAGAATACAAACTTATCATAAAGTAATTGCTAAATCTCAACATTAACCAAATAGCTGCACTTAGTAAGTAAACACCATTATACAAGCACTTGTTGTCAGTCAAACTTTGTCTAATGTATCTGCAAACCGTTCAGCATCAGCTGGCGAGTCAAAAATTTTGACTGTGTTGCTGTGGACGACTTGAAGCTTGGCCGGATAACGTAGGGAACACCTGGCGCCGGCATCTGTGAGTCGTTTCTTTACCATGTTGAAAGCTTGCCACTGGGATGCCACTTCAGCCGTGTAATCCAGGAAAATGTAGACCCTCTCCCCACGGTGGCGTAGCGGTGCCTTCTGGCGGCTGAGCTGGAGAATGGTCCGCACGTCATGGTCATTATGGACCCTGGCAATGAGGACTCGCGGACGCTCGTTGGCTTGTGGTCTGGGCTTCAAGCTGCGGTGGGCACGGTCTATCTTGACAGGCTTGGTATAGCTACCTGGCCCTAGCAGCTCCGGGATAAGATTGGCAACGAATTCCGCTGGCCGGTTGCCTTCCTCACCTTCTTGAATGCCCACAATCCGGATATTAAGTCGGCGAGAGCGTCCTTCCAGGTCGTTCAGTTTAGGGTTAGGGTTAGGGTTAGGCTCCGCGTTCGCCTTTTGCAGCCCCGTACATGTAGTTTCCAAAGCCGTGATGCGGGTGTCAGCATCGGTAATGGCTATGTCCATGTCATCCAGTCTTTGTTTGGCTGCGCGATGCTCAGTTTGAAGAGTGGACAGGGATGCATCAATCGTGTCAAGGCGTCCCTCCATTGACTTTTTCAGATCGTCCACAAGTTTAGCTAGCATGGATCCCTGAGTAGCAATAGCAGTTAATATAACTTCATTGCTAGCCGCGGTCTCGCTGGCCGTCGACAATGAGGAAGACTTTTTTTGTTTCTCTTTCCTGGTTTGGTTGTCAGCCATGGCTTAAAAATAAAGTCAATCGGTTCTATACTGTTTAGATAGCCAGTCAGCAAAAAAGAATGCAAAGAAGCAGCATTTAACAGTAAACTGGAGGGTTACAACACAGAGCTCTGTCGAAGCACGTCTACTCCATTACAGTGCACGAGCGCCCCCCCCCCTTTTGCATTTGTTTTGATTTTATGATTGAAGCAGCAGCCCGACAACATCATGTCGATGATTTTCTTTTGAAAACAAGCCCAGCGCGGAATATTAGCGTCATCGCGACAGACAGGCAAGGCAACGAGCATGCGCAGAAAGACCGGAATGACCGTGGAATTATTCTATTCGGGTTTAAAATCAGAATAAACCAGCCACTTACTTCGGAATTAAGTTTAATTTGGAATGGACATTTTTATTCGGAATTAGGTGTTTACATAGTCATTTTTAATCATTTTAAATCAGATTTAATTTTAATTCTGAATTAAAGAGGAATTAAACTTACCATGTAAACGCACTGATAGAGACGTAAATCCATCTGACTTCAAATGAAGCCCGTAAAAGATTTAATTTACCTCAGTAAAGTGAGGTGAATCTTTCCTGCATAAGTTTAAACCTGAAAATGATTCATCTTTTCTAAAACATACAATCAAGTATCATCAGCATCATGCTTGATTCATTGGACGTTCATTGTTAAAGCTCAAGACTTTAGAGTTGCTTAAACATTTCTAAAGTCTGCTGAGTGGGTTTTGAAATATTGGGACTTGGATGGGTGCCTGGGAAGGTCAGTTCAGCTTCTCTTCACCTCCTTATCTCTGATAAAAGAAAAAGAAAGTTTGATTGAAGCTACTTCCTCTTTCAGCATATCCGTTTAGGAAACACCTGCTCACACACCCAGAGGTGGAGGGAGGAGGGCAGAGGGGGCAACTCTTGGGCGTCCACGGTGGAGAAACTGACTTAAAAGCGTCACCAGCATCATCCAGAATAAAACACCTCCATCCTGAGAATCGGTCCGATGGGATGCTGGGACACAGAAATGTGGAGACGTTAGAGTAGTGTTGAAGATGTGGGCATGAGGAGGGCTGATGGGTAGGAGGTCAGCCGGCTGTGACGGGGCCAGACGGAGGTCTGATGTCAGGAGGGTTCAGCCCGTATGTAAAGCAGGCTGGTTTCTCTGTCAGTGATGTGGATTTATTGCCAGATGTGAGTGAAGTCACCGTCAGCCATGGGTCTGGTGAGTACTTTACAGCTTTATCTACCTTCTTTATGCCCTGTTTTCATCAGTAAAGCTAGTTGGGTCGGGACAATAACTCCTTCACACCGTACTTTGTCATTTTAGCCCTTTGATTCATCAGAAAATAAATGATGAAACGCTGACAGAAAGATCTTTGTGCAGAAATTCAGAATGAATTCTTCTCTAAAGACATCTGCCAGACATGCGCTTCTATGAGAGGAAGATGCAGCCAAACGCTAAATGGGAAGAAAAGAAATACTGCTGCTGTTTCTTGAAAACATGATTTCCTGAAACTCTGTTCACGGAGCTTTGAGGTTTTTACTGTCACTCTTTCTTGGAAGTCACCTGACCTCATGAGTTTATTTCTGTTCATCAAAGTGTGTGTCACTTCAATGTTATTTATTACTGCAGACTTACGACAGATGGAGATGTTTTCTTTACCTTAAACCCGGTGAGGTGGACCAGACTCACCACATGTTGACTTAGGGTTGTACAGTTTACCTGTACAGGTGACCAGAGAGGACAAAGCACCCATGAGTGCTGAAGAAGCCCCTCCCCTCTGTGGGCTTGGAAACAGACTGTATAAAAGGACCTGGACAAACCCCCCGTGACATCACCTGACACGTGTGATATAAGAAGTTGATGCTGTCTGAGAATGACTTTAATAATACTACTCTATATAATAATATGGTAATATTTATGTCTCCGCTCATAAATATGTCCATCTACATGGTCAAAGGCAGGAGGAGATTTTCTTCGTACATGAAAAGTTAGAACATCTGACATGTTCATTAACGATGAAATGCATAGATTTACGCAATTTACGCACAAATCTGTTCTGCTGGTGCCTCATGAGTGAGGCTGTCTTTAAAATAAGAATGCTAATGCTCCGTTAGTTCTTTATTCACACCTCAGAAGTCAAGACGATGCTAATCACTATGTACCTGAAGTGATGACAGCCAATAACCATAACCAGCTGTCAATCAAAAGGCCACGCCCCTAGCTATGAATACATCTGACCTGATGTCGTACATAGAAATTAAACTCGTGCGTCGACTTAACCTCTGGAAACCAGCTGTTGGCCCTTTGGTTGGCCTGAGCTGGGGATCTTGAACTTGAATATGAAAGGTGCCACATTGACTCTACTGCTTTAGACAGATTAAAAATTCAGTTTGAAACAAATTTCTGTTTCCAGAAGCCACCAGTGATCCTTGGGTGTTTGCTCCACTGTGACCACTAACATCACCGGTACGACAGCCATGAAATCTCTCAGAGTTACCTTCAGTTTCATGAACATTTTCTGACCATCTTTGGGTTTATGTGACTGAATCGTATGGTTTCTGATCGTTTGAATTGTACAAACTCCAAACCTCTTTGGCGTCATCTCCTCTGCTTCTCTAAAGTTGTGTTTTGCATGAATGTAATATCTCGTCACCTGTCAGACGACTTCGCTTGAACACTTTGTCCTTTCATGGTGCTTTTGTGGTGGGGGGACTGGGAACATCCTCTGTCTGATTTAAAACCACCATCTGCTTGAAATGAGATCAATAGCAGAAACATTTGCCAAATAGAAATTAATTACAGGTGTATCATTGGGCTCGAGGTCTGAAATGAGTATATTTATGTTAGTGCTGCTCATTCTGTGGTTTCATCTTTCAGGTTCTTCCTGTTTTGTTGTGGATGTTTGAAAACATGCTGCACGGCTGAATGTGAGCCAGTAAGGTGGATAAAGGTGGTGTTGGTGTGTCAGAACCTGCTGAGTTGTGACGTAGTCGTTGTTTATGATCCTTACAGAAAAATTCGCACCCCAAACTGTTCCCAGGAGACATCGTGGAGTATCCCAGGAACAAGTACTTCTCTCATTTCGGGGTGTACTACGGTGAGAGGGACGGCGTCCCCTACGTGGCTCACCTGACATGTCGAGGTTGGTGTTTCCCTGCTGGACAGGTGACACGTTCACCCACAACTGACACCTGGGAGTGCAAAACCTTTATTCCTGTAGAACCGAGTCTGTCCAGATGAAACTGGCTTTTAAGCCCCAGTAATTGTTCTGTTCTTTCAGGAAATCACACTCACTGATGACATATTTATCAGATTCTTGACAGATGATGCTGCTTCAAACAGGTGGAAAAAGCCAGTTAGTTTTTCATCAGAACTCAAAAATAAGTTTTAAATAGGCATCCTGCTGGGGCCTTACTGATTACTGTCTTTAAAAGACTCAGATATTGATTCATAAAACAGCTACTAAACGTCTATTTCTCATGGAGCTTTCTTCAATTGTTTGATGACCTTAAAGAGCCAAAGCTAATGTATGTTATTAAAACCCAAACCCGGTTCTGTCAGAGAGACTTAAATCACCAACAGTGGAGCACCAGGAAAGACCACTGGATGTGGTGTGTGTAGTATGGTGATGCACGTAGTGTGTATGGAAATGAATGTTTGTGTTATGATGTTGGACGCAATCTCCATATCTTCAGCTAAGCAGCCCAACAGCATAACATAGTTCAATTTAGCTTTATTTGTATATTACAATATTATGTTTTTCAGAAACCCAGATCATGACATCTGAGCAAATATTATTAGTTAAAATATATCATTAAATACTAATTAAATAAATAATAGCATGTAAAAACTCCACTCGTGGGTGAAAAACTTTTAAGACAAACAGTAGCAAAGAAAAACTCCCCTTTAAGAGGATGAAACCTTGAACATGACCTGGATAATAAGAGGGGACCTTCCTGATGAAGACCAGCTGGATAAAGAAAGAAGAGAGGAGGCAGATAGGACAGAGAGAGGAAGGAGGACAGAGGGAGGGTGGAGGATAGACAGAGGAGAGACACATATATATTGTCAATATTATATAGAGCAAAATATATTGATGGTAATTATCTGTAAACTGCAGAACTAATGATTCCATGTACTTGTATTCTGACTGGTTCATTGTTAGTACATGAACTACAGAGATGACTATAAACACAGATGTAGGCAGCAACACCGAGGTGGTCAGAGGATCATGTTGGTGTCTCCCTGCAGCCTAGACCTATAGCAGCATAGCTATGATGAGGCTGTGTTTCAGACCAGCCTGCTCTAGTCTGGTCTTCACCCATTCCTGTAACTGTAGCTGTGACTATTAGCCCTAACACACTATAGTTGAGACTAACTGTAGGCTTTACTGAAACCTTTTCAGTTCAGTTTTAAACGTGGAGGTGGTGTCAGCCTCCTGAACTCAAACTGGTAGCTCCTCCAAATCTACTTTTGGATCTTCTAGGAACTACAGAATTTTTTGATTCGATTCTAAATTTTACGGGAAGCCAAAGGAGGGAGGCTAACAGAGGAGAGACGTGATCTCTCTGCTGATTCCTGTCAATCACTGCTGCATTTTGGATCAGTTGGAGGCTGTTCAGAGAATCACTGGGACATCCTGATAATAACACATTACAATAATCCAGTCTGGAAGAGACAGACGCCGGGATTAGTTTTTCAGCATCACCCTGGGAGACGATGCTCCTGTTCTTGGAGATTTAAAAAAAAAAAGCTGTCTTTTATAAAGCAGTGATGTTGGCCTCCAACACAAGGTCAGCATCAACCAGTGACCACAACCAGAACTACAGACTGGATCACAGTTGGTGCTGGTGCATTGGGCCAGTGCCATGCAGCAGACCTCCACCAGTCCACTGGGTTTCCTCCAAGGCCCGACAGGGAACCATCCAGCCTCACCAGCACCTCCTCAAAGCCATAAGCCACCCAAGGTGACGAGCCCCCACACCCCAGAGCTGAAGGAAAGTGGGCTAGGAAAGAGTCCAGGGATGGTACTGACCTGCGCTGGTGGACCACTGGTATAGTGTTGGTGAATGTGATGTTTTAGGCTGTTTTCCAACAGAAAACAATGAGTGCTACCAAACACTAGCGCTGTTGTGAGCCCCCAACTAAAGTACGCTGGGTACTGCTGTGTGGGGGGAGGCGTTGACTTGGTGATGATTGGGTTTCGTGTCGGCAGGAAATGATGATGTTCAGCCATCTTGATGTCCCCTCTTCTTTAACATCTTTTATTTATTCGTGGATGTTAAAGTGGAGCATCATCGCCATTTGGTGGTATAGAGAGTTAGTTAGACCTGACACTGTCTGACACTGTCTTCGACATTCCAGCCTCCCAGGTTTCCAGGAAACCCGCCGATTGTTATAGATGTCTGACATGATGCCAACGAGCGAAACGCAGTTGTTTCAAGAGACAACTGGGACCTGAGTCCAAAGTTACTCAATGATTCTACCTATAAGTGACCAAAAATCCCTTTAAAATTAACAGAAACTTAGATTGAAAATCACTCCTTTGTGCTGCTTTAAAATGAAGTCAGGATGCAAAACGATGTCCCTAATCAGTTTTGGTGAGGTTGCTTGACTTCCTGTATGATTATATATCTGCCAGATTCTGACACCAAGATCCCTCTGTTTGGCCGAGCCCTGAGGTCAGAGGTCAAACTGGACCCTCTGGAGCTGCTGGGGACGAAGTACAAGGTTCGTCACGAGTCTCCAACGTTCGCTGAGCAGCTTTCCCTCCAGGAACAAACACTCTGCTGTCCGACCCCCAGGTCAACAACATGCTGGACGAGACGCACTCGCCCAGAGACTTCCACGCCGTGGTGAAGCCCGCCATCGACGACATGATGGGCCGCGAAGTCACGTTCGACATCCTGTTCCACAACAGCGAGCACCAGGCCACGCTCTTCAGATACGGGGTCAAGAGGTCGGACCAGGTGAGCTGAGCGCGGCGAGCGCACACTTCTCAGGCGCGTGTCAAAGCGTGTGTGACGTGTGCACGTGTGTTGCAGATAGAGAAGATCTACGAGTACATCATGCCGGCGTGGAAGAAGCTGTTCCAGGAGAAGCAGCTGTGAGAGCTGCTGTGTTGGGGTTCCTCCAGCAGAGGGCGACCTCGCTCTGCTCACCAACACACGTCCATCCAGTCACTTCTTTTTTCTTCTGACCTTCCCCCTTCTTCCTGTCCTTATTGCCCTTCTCTTCTCACCTTTTCCTTAAATCTTTCTTGTCCTTTTATTTCCTTTCTTCTCCTCTGGACTGGTCACCTGTCCAGGTGGACCGCCACTTGAGAGCTGGGATAGACTCCAGCAGGTCCCTGGGACCTTGTAGAGGACTAAAGGGGTATGGATGGATGGCTCTCCTCTTCCTCATCGGTCTTCATCATCTCTATTTAAATTCACATCTTTGTTACAGAAATCTTTTAAAAATAGTCTGCTAATTTTTGGGACAAAACCATCTCGTTTTAAGAAAATGTGACTGATGTTTTTGTTTCCTTAGATTCTTGAACGCTGACATTCGTTCTGTAATTTCTGAAGTTTTTCTCTGTTCACCTGATGTTATTTTGCTCATTTCTTTTACTAAAGATGTTTTTACTCGCCAAATTGTTAAAATTTTATTTCTGCAAGTTCAAGCTAACTAGCACAGTTGTTTCATGTAAATTAACGTGTATCAAATCAAAACACAATAACTGTTAAAGGTTTTATTGTAATATTTTAAACAATAAAACAATGACAGGATGAACATGGAAAAGCATGATTTCTGGTACGAAGCTGTTCAGAGATTAGTGACGATGTTACAGGTAACGATTCCAAGCAAGGCTCTGAAGTGGGCTTTTATTGTGAAAGGTCAACTGCTATTATTGTTTAAGCACAAACAGGTTTAGTAATGACTTAAAATTTTATTTTTGTTTGGTCATTCTTGCTCGCTTCCTCCTCTCTTTCCCAAAGCTCCTTCTTTCATGTCCTTCCAGTCCCTCCATCTCCTCACAGTTTGGGTGCCATGGCGACGCCTCCGGCCTTCCCGTGCACCTCCTTAAGCCACGATATCAGGATCCTGTTGGTCTCTGCCGGCCTCTCCATCTGGATCCAGTGTCCAGACTCCTCAATGTGCCCCCTGCTCAGGTGGGGGATCTGCGGCGGATAATTAACAGCCGTCAGGCTCGTTTATGACGAGCTTGTTTACGACGACGCTGCTGATTTTCTTACCACGGCGTCCATTCCTTTGGAGAGGGCCGGCAGCAGTACAGCGTCTTTGCCCGCCGTCACCATCAGCGCCGGCATCAGCACCTGGCACAAAAACACAACATTTCTCAAGCTCAAGGCTCAGAGGTATAATTAATCATTAACACTTAGTGACACCTAGTGGCACAACCTGCAAACTGCAGCTAGCCGAACCTGATCATTAGCTGTCGCCGTCTTTGGTAATCTTTATGTCACTATTTCAATACTAGCCTGAAAAAAGTCTTAGTGCCTCATGAAGAATAACAATCAACTGGCTCTTTATTTTCGCAGTCAGAAAAATGCAGTTTAAGAGCTTTTTGAGGACCAAATGAGTCTCTGAACAGCTGCAAGGCTGTATGGTTGTCTCCTAAACCTTCTGTTCTTTACTGCTCTTCATTCAGTCTCTCATGTGGTTGAGACTTAAAATATTAGATCTGGAAATTAGAGATTATTTATCTTGCTTCAATCAGTCATTATTTACTAATATTTAGGAGTTTACATGGACTCGGTGTCATGAATGTGAATGTTATATATTTTAAATGGGGAAACCAGAGTACCACTAATATAGCTCCCACTGGGTGGCAGCACTGATTGAAACTGGTCGTGGCTGCTGTATTTGGAGCTTTTATGAGACGTGTAAACTTCCAGTTTTGAAGCGATTTTGTGAACCCCCGTCAACTGGGGAGGTGCTGATTTAACACGAGGGTGAGAATGTCGATGTGCTGAACCTCACAAGAAATCCCAGCTATGATCTGGTCACTTCAGCAAGAAACAGATCAATTATGACTGGGACCAGTGGTGATTCTGTCTACATCTACTGGGACAACTGGAGGAAGACGTAGAAGAGAAAGACGTGTCTGTAAAGGCCCAGATGAGCGTGAGCTCCACCCCCTTCAGGCCCATTTATGCTCCACGTTAGAAACGGAGGTGGGCAGAGCTTTCTGTCCGTGTCCTGGTTCGTAACGTTACACACTGAACGTAGCGCTACAACCAGCAGCCGGGGGGCAGCAGTGAGCTTAGTGAGTCGCTCGTTAACCAAATACAAGAAAAACACAATGAAGAAATGTTCATCAGAAATGGCAGAAAACTGAGCAGCGTCCGTGTGAAGTCGTCCGACATGATGTACATTTATGTGACGTTACAGCTCCGAGGCTGCACGCTGAAGGCTGCGGTCACATGACATCTGGAAATACTGACAGTGATGTTCATGGTCCGTTTGGTACCTGGGTAGAATCAGATTAATGTAATCACATTAATGTAGCGACTTCCACACACCGGCCCCGTTAGGACCGCTGCTTTCACTGTCTCCTACTTCTAAGCCTCACAACACGTCCCCAACACGTCCTCAACACGTCCTCAGCACATCCTCAACACGACCTCAGCACGTCCTCAACGTCCTCAGCACGTCCTCAGCACGTCCTCAGCACGTCCTCAGCACGTCCTCAACACATCCTCAACACATCCTCAGCACGTCCTCAACACATCCTCAGCACGTCCTCAACACGTCCTCAGCACATCCTCAACACGTCCTCAACAAGTCCTCAATACGTCATCAACACGTCCTCAGCACATTCTCAGCACATCAACACATCGTCAACACGTCCTCAACACGTCCTCAACACGTCCTCAACACGTCCTCAGCACGCCCTCAACACGTCCTCAGCACGCCCTCAACACGTCCTCAGCACATCCTTAACAAGTCCTCAGCACGTCCTCAACACATCCTCAAGAAGTCCTTAGCACGACCTCAAAACATCCTCAGTACGTCCTCAGCACGTCCTCAGCACGTTCTCAACAAGTGCTCAACACATCCTTAACAGGTCCTCAGCACGTCCTCAACAGGTCCTCAGCATGTCCTCAACACGTCCTCAGCACATCCTCAACAAGTCCTCAGCACGTCCTCAACACATCCTCAACAAGTCCTCAGCACAACCTCAACATGTCCTCAGCACGTCTTCAACAAGTCCTCAGCACATCCTCAGCAAGTCCTTAGCACGTCCTCAGCACGTCCTCACCAAGTCCTCACCACGTCCTCAGCAAGTCCTCAGCACGTCCTCAGCACGTCCTCAACAAGTCCTCAGCACGTCCTCAGCTTGTCCTCAGCACGTCCTCAACAAGTCTTCAGCACGTCCTCATTACGTCCTCAGCTTGTCCTCAGCATGTCCTCAACACGTCCTCAGCTTGTCCTTTAGCACATCTTCAACACGTCCTCACCATGTCCTCAACACGTGCCTTGTTTGTTGATGTCAGTAGCTGGACTCGTCTCTGCCCCCTGGTGGACGTGGTGCTGAACAACCATACAAACACAAATGACCCACAGCTGCACCAGGAGTAGCCACGGTAACGACGTCTGGAGTGGATGCAGGTACGAACGTGGAGCCGTGCTGTCGTCGGGTCCAACGAGCTTCAGTACCAGGGTTCCAGCTTTTATTTTTATCTATGATCGCAAAGATCTTTGAAGTTACCTGACAGTCAATAATCACTTTAAATCATGAGGTTTTTTTCTCGTTCCTTCATTTTTACCAGGACCTGGAATAAAGGAAATATTGCTCATTTAATTTGTTACTGTGATGTTTTCAAGCCTGTTGATATAAAAGTCAGCCTTTTCTATTTCCTTACTGCCCTTAAACCCTTGACCTGCCAGATCTGAACTGGAAACCAGGTTGTCCAGTAGCAGGGTTCTGCTGCTGGACGGATGGTTTCACTGACAGAGAGTCTTGTGTCTCTGCAGTTACAACGTCCCTTCTCTGTATGTCTTAAGTGACGGGTCTTCGGTGTTTTCCAGGCAGTTTGAAGCCTTTGAGATGTTAACTGAACTAGTTACAAACCTTCCCAGTGGGCTGGGAGCACATCCACTTCCAGTTGGCTTCACGGTTTCGATACCAGTTCAGCGGACACCTGGGAAACAGAAAAGCATGAGAAGCTGCTTCATGAGCCGTAGTTTCCCTAGAGTCCTGTGTTGACTCTCCTCCACCTGAAGCCTCGGTCTTTGAACCGGCTGACGTAGAACTGCAGGTCGGCCTCCGTTATCATGGCGCTGCGGGGAATCTGGTCCGGTAGACCCACGAACAGACCACCTGGGACACAAGCAAACTCAGCGTGAGCTCCGAACCTTCAGCTCTGGACACCAACGTGCTCAGGAAGACGTCCCACCTCGAGCGCAGACTCCTGCGGTGCTGACAGCAGGATGGCTGCCCTGAGGAGGAGATGTTCCGGTGGTGAGGAGCAGAAGAAGAACTGGACAAACCCTCCGTGATGTCACCCACACCTTGAAGGATTCTCCAACCAGTAGACAGCTATTCTTTCTTCTACTTCCGTACCTTTAATGTTTTGTTTGATGCCATTATTTTGTGTGGACGTTGATGGTCTATACTATAGTTATCGGCTCGATAACAGGAAATTATGACGTCATCCCGATAAGTCCGATATCACGACGAACAGCCCCGATAACATATATATTTTTGTCAACACGGCAATGCCTCACTCCCTCTGAGCCTTGAATAACCGGCAGTGAATGTTATGTTCAAGTGATGTCGGCATAATCAGAAAAACGATTACTCAATCAGGAAAATCAAGAATACCCCCTCATGCCAGAAAACAACTTGTTAACTCGGTCATCATTTTGGTAGTTGCTGACTTTAATTGATATTCGCAGTATTCTCCCTCATGTTACACATAAAAAAAGAAAAAATAGAAAAGGCCGAAAGAACGACTAGCAAACAAGGGAATGTCAGAATTTACGTTACACCTTGAATGCAGCCTGCAGCACAGCGTACTGATCACAACAACATGGCTGCGTGAAACTTTGTTAAAGTTTCAGAAGAAGATAGTTTGGTAGTTATTTGTGATGAATCCTCCGAGTGAATTCTACAAGGAGGGAAGCACAAGCTTTAATACGTAAAACCTGATCAGCCACCTACAACATAACAATCGCTTCCATGGAGTTTTGAAATCGCACTAACGTGAGCTAACGGAAGTTAATGCTAATGTGCTCTCCTCTCCTCTCCCTCATTCCTCTCATCTAAAGCTTCCATGAGATTAAAAAATAAAAACTACTGAACCTCATTTACTTTAATTAAAGGTATTATTTAAATGGAACCACAAGCCAAAATCCTTTAAATGTTAATCTTTTTCAGTTTGTAATTCTGATGCATGTATTTCCATCAGTTCAAGGAGCCTTTATTTTTTATATCAGTCAGTAATGCACCTTATTTAAGTTGATGTGAGATATCAAATAGGTTTGTTTGATAGCTTTATGAAAATGTTTGAGAGGCTTGACAATAGTTTTTCATTGGAAAAAATAAATATCTGTTCATTTAAAAAGTCAAAACTGTTTTTGGTTTTGTTCATAGTATTGATGTAATGATCTTAGGTATATGTGTGTGTTATCGGTATCGGCCTTTAGGAGCTAAAAGTTATCGGTATCGGTTTTAAAAAACAGTTATCGTGCATCCCTAATTTTAAGTGATTATTCTACAAATTAATATCCCCAAGTGGAGAAGTCACATGATATCGTATCGTATACTTCAGAAATAACTGAAGTCACTGTGTAAATATGAACATTACGGTCTGGTCAACATCAAGCACTGAGGCACACGTCTCAAACTGAAGGCCACATCTGGACAATCATACACCCACAACTGGAACATCTATGAAGGAAACACTGAAGACAGGATTGTGGCTTTGAGGGTAAGGGTTTGAGGTGAGTGAGGCCCCAAGCGCCCGCCGGCCAGGCTGGCAGCGTTACATCAAAAAATTCGTTTGGAAACGATTAGACAGCAAAAATTTGTGATCTTTGGTCAAAAATTATACAAAATTTTTAATCGTACAACTTGTAATTCTATGTTGAAAAGACTTGATTTTACAATATTGTTTTCTGACAGAAATATTTTATTTTAAGTTAGAAAGTAATTTTTACCACAAAAAGTTGAGATTGTACAACAAAAAGTCTTGGTTTAAAAAAAAAGATTCGCTTTAAAAAAAAGAAATTTCACAAGAAAAATTTGTAGTTGTGATTTTTTTGTCAAATTTGATATTTTACGACAAAGATTTTCTTTTTTTTAAAGTTGTTATGTCAAAAATTGCATTTTGAGCTAAAGTGCTGTGTCATGAGTCCATGACTTCTGGTCTCGATTCCTGCGTGTTCGAAGGCCACAGTTTTGTTATTGTTCTGGCTCCGACAAGTCTGCTAAGTTTTGACGCGTAGACGTCTAGAGAACTTATCCAAGGTCCTGATGTTTTCATGTGGTGTTTAAAGGCAGCTGTTTCCTGCTGAGACGTTGTCATTCTGAAACATCCAGCATTCTGTAATGACCTCTCTGAATTTGCATGCAGACTTGGAGAATAAAACTCTGTTTTGCACCTCCATCGGTTGTCAGTGCTTTGTTTAATAACCGAATTGGCTGCTTCACCAGAACACAATTAGAGTATAATTTGAGTGTATTCTGATGAGTAAGATATGCCCGAATTTTAACATAACAAAAGACAAAAAGTCTTGTTTTTGTAAAACATGCCATGTTACAACAAAAACTCAGATTTAAGGTCAA
Organism: Hirundichthys speculiger; assembly: GCA_018398805.1. Lineage (NCBI taxonomy): Eukaryota > Metazoa > Chordata > Actinopteri > Beloniformes > Exocoetidae > Hirundichthys > Hirundichthys speculiger. The sequence goes on from JAGFBZ010002520.1 coordinate 141,304, forward strand.
ACGTTTCAGTTTTGAGTTTTAACCGTAACATGAGCCACCGATAATTCCACGTTGAAAACTCTCCAGAACATCCAGCAGTCGTGGATGGGACTCCATCTATGGAGACCAGAACCGTTGTTGGTACCAGGCTGTGAATGTGTTGGTTTCTTCTCTAAGTTTGGAGGTCAGTGGAGATTAGCTGCGTTAGAGCAGCACCTGGTGGCCAGTAGAGGAACTGCAGCTTCTCCAGAGGTTTGAGCCTAGCAGTGGGGCTGTTGGGTTCAGGACAGACTTCATACTGGATCTGCTGTGTGTTTGGGTTCATACTCACCGTCTCACTGCTGCTGGAAAAGAAGATCTTGAACGTCCTCTCCAAATCCTTCTCCAGCTCGGCCTCGGCTACGCCCTGAAGTGAGACAAAAATGGCTGCATTTATTTGATCCAAGAAACAGCTTCATCCAGTAAATGACCTTCGACCCAATGATGAGATTTATAAAATAGTGACTTACCGGCTTTTGGAAATAGAGCTGGTAGTCGAATATGGGGAGAGAGAGGAGTTTGTCCGGAGAGACCGCCGGGTCCGCTGGTATCAGGGGGCTGCACAGAGACGCTACAGCACTGGGAACAATGGAAACCAGTTGGTTTCAGCTAAAACGCACACGGGCTGCATCACTGAGTCCGTTTACGGTGCTCACCTGACTCTCTCAGGGTGGTACTGGACCATGGTCCACACCAGAATGCCACCCCAGTCGTGACCCACCAGTGTGACCTGTGGAATCGCCTGGAACAGGAAGATCAATCAGCCCAATCAATCAAATTGATCAGTTTAGTCAGGAATGAACTCTCACCATTTTGTCCAGGAAGGTGATCAAATCCTGCCAACAGAGAAACATCAGATTATTCTATTAAAAGCATCCTGACATGTTTTGTTCATGTTGCTGAGTTGGTACCTTGCAGAGCTGCTCCTGAGAATATTCCTCTATCTCTGTGAGCAGATAAATGACATAATGAGACCAGAACAACATTTTGATACGCAACAGTGTGTTTACACACCAGGGGGTGCCGTGGACTCTCCATAGCCCTTCATGTCCAGCGCCAGCACCCTGAACCCGGCTGCAGCCAGGGCCGGGATCTGCCAGAGAGGAGGGAGGCTTGAAAACACGCCACCAACCGCTGACCCGACACCTTTAGAAACAGAACCAGCTCACCTGGTACCTCCAGGAGTACCAGCTCTCAGGGAAGCCGTGGCACAGCAGCACCGGCGGACCCGAGCCCAGCTCCACGTAGTGAGTGGTGACGGCGGGCTGAGACGGAGGAAACAGGGTTTCAGAGACGGGTTTATGATCTACTGAGCTGCTGGTACTGGTTCAGGTCCTTACTCTGAGGGAGACGTATCCATGAGACACTTGGTCCGGGCTGCAGGACGAAGGACGACTGTCCACTCCGACTTCCTGAAAAACACAAATCTGCACGTCACTGACGGTTGAACCTTAAAAACACATCTAATCACTTTAACACTATCCTCCTAACTCCTAACCCCTAACCCTAACCACTAACCCTAACCCCTAACCCTAACCCCTAACCACTAACCCCTAACCCTAACCCTAACCACTAACCACTAACCCCTAACCCTAACCCTAACCCCTAACCCTAACCCCTAACCCTAACCACTAACCCCTAACCCTAACCTAACCCTAACCACTAACCCCTAACCCCTAACCCTAACCCTAACACCCACCACCCTGTCTGAGTCCATCCGGAGGTGGTTTTAGAGGAAAATCTTCCTTTTGTCTCCTTGATCTGAGATGTTTCTGACCATTTGAACTTGTTTCTGGTTCATGTTCAATCATGTTTTAGACTTTAAAATCTTTTGTCCTAAAATCTCAGATTTCAACTTGGAAAGTTGGTTTTTTTTTGTAAATTCACAGATTTCACAGTTTTTAGTTTTTAACCAGGCAGCAGGGTGTCTTGGTGGTCTCTGTTGTCTCTAGAAGGTTCCTGGTCTGAACCTCAGCAGGTCTTTTTGTGTGGGTTTCCTCCAGGTTCTCCAGCTTCCTCCATCGGTCCAAAGACCTGCATGTCAGGTTACCTGCTGGTTCTAGATCTCCTGGAGGAGGGATTGGGACTGGGAGTGGTTGTTTGTCTACATGTGGCCCTGTGATAGACTGGAGACCTGTCCAGGTGATGGACTGGACTGGAGACCTGTCCAGGTGATGGACCGGAGACCTGTCCAGGTGATGGACTGGAGACCTGTCCAGGTGATGGACTGGACTGAGACCTGTCCAGGTGATGGACCGGAGACCTGTCCAGGTGATGGACCGGAGACCTGTCCAGGTGATGGACTGGACTGGAGACCTGTCCAGGTGATGGACCGGAGACCTGTCCAGGTGATGGACTGGAGACCTGTCCAGGTGATGGACTAGACTGGAGACCTGTCCAGGTGATGGACCGGAGACCTGTCCAGGTGTGGACTGGAGACCTGTCCAGGTGGACTGGACTGTCCAGGTGATGACCGACCTGTCCAGGTGACTGGACTGGAGACCTGTCCAGGTGGATGGACCTGTCCAGGTGATGGACTGGAGACCTGTCCAGGTGATGGACTGGACTGGACCTGTCCAGGTGAGGACTGGACTGGAGACCTGTCCAGGTGATGGACCTGGAGGACCTGTCCAGGTGATGGACTGGAGACCTGTCCAGGTGATGGGACGGGACTGGAGACCTGTCCAGGTGATGGACTGGAGACCTGTCCAGGTGATGGACCGGAGACCTGTCCAGGTGATGGACTGGACTGGAGACCTGTCCAGGTGATGGACCGGAGACCTGTCCAGGTGATGGACCGGAGACCTGTCCAGGTGATGGACTGGACTGGAGACCTGTCCAGGTGATGGACCGGAGACCTGTCCAGGTGATGGATGGACTGGAGACCTGTCCAGGTGATGGACTGGACTGGAGACCTGTCCAGGTGATGGACCGGAGACCTGTCCAGGTGATGGACCGGAGACCTGTCCAGGTGATGGACTGGACTGGAGACCTGTCCAGGTGATGGACCGGAGACCTGTCCAGGTGATGGACTGGAGACCTGTCCAGGTGATGGACTGGACTGGAGACCTGTCCAGGTGATGGACCGGAGACCTGTCCAGGTGGTGGACTGGAGACCTGTCCAGGTGATGGACTGGACTGGAGACCTGTCCAGGTGATGGACCGGAGACCTGTCCAGGTGATGGACTGGACTGGAGACCTGTCCAGGTGATGGACCGGAGACCTGTCCAGGTGATGGACTGGAGACCTGTCCAGGTGATGGACTGGACTGGAGACCTGTCCAGGTGATGGACCGGAGACCTGTCCAGGTGATGGACTGGAGACCTGTCCAGGTGATGGACTGGACTGGAGACCTGTCCAGGTGATGGACTGGAGACCTGTCCAGGTGATGGACCGGAGACCTGTCCAGGTGATGGACTGGACTGGAGACCTGTCCAGGTGATGGACCGGAGACCTGTCCAGGTGATGGACTGGACTGGAGACCTGTCCAGGTGATGGACCGGAGACCTGTCCAGGTGATGGACTGGAGACCTGTCCAGGTGATGGACTGGACTGGAGACCTGTCCAGGTGATGGACCGGAGACCTGTCCAGGTGATGGACTGGACTGGAGACCTGTCCAGGTGATGGACTGGACTGGAGACCTGTCCAGGTGATGGACCGGAGACCTGTCCAGGTGATGGACTGGAGACCTGTCCAGGTGATGGACTGGACTGGAGACCTGTCCAGGTGATGGACCGGAGACCTGTCCAGGTGATGGACTGGACTGGAGACCTGTCCAGGTGATGGACTGGATGACTGGAGACCTGTCCAGGTGATGGACCGGAGACCTGTCCAGGTGATGGACTGGACTGGAGACCTGTCCAGGTGATGGACCGGAGACCTGTCCAGGTGATGGACTGGAGACCTGTCCAGGTGATGGACTGGACTGGAGACCTGTCCAGGTGATGGACTGGACTGGAGACCTGTCCAGGTGATGGACCGGAGACCCTGTCCAGTGATGGACTGGAGACCTGTCCAGGTGATGGACTGGAGACCTGTCCAGGTGATGGACCGGAGACCTGTCCAGGTGATGGACTGGAGACCTGTCCAGGTGACTGGAGACCTGTCCAGGTGATGGACCTGGTCCAGGTGATGGACTGGAGACCTGTCCAGGTGATGGACTGGACTGGAGACCTGTCCAGGTAATGGACCGGAGACCTGTCCAGGTGATGGACTGGTGACCTGTCCAGGTGATGGACTGGAGACCTGTCCAGGTGATGGACTGGACTAGAGACCTGTCCAGGTGATTGACCGGAGACCTGTCCAGGTGATGGACTGGACTGGAGACCTGTCCAGGTGATGGACTGGAGACCTGTCCAGGTGATGGACCTCCCTGTCTTTAACCTGTCCAGAGCTGGATAGACTCCAGCAGATCCCTGAGACTCTGCAGAGGACTAAGCGGGAATAAATGATGGATAGTTTTTTAAACAAAAAAATACTTTTTTTTGTAAAATATCAACTTTTGACATAAAATTCAAACTTATTGAAAAAAAAATTTTTGACAAAAATTTCGTTAACTAAAACAAAATTTTTGTTGTAGAATTTCATTATTTCCTAAATGGTGGTTGTCTGACATAATTACAACTGTTTGTTGTAAAAAAAAAAAAAAAAGTTTATGACTATTCTTGTCATAAAATCACAAATGCAAGAATAGTGATTTTTATTTATCCAAAAATCTAATTCTGTGAAATGTGAATTTTTTTTAAGATTTATCTTCCAAAACCAAGACTTTTTGTCATAAAAACTAAAACTAGGCTTTCTTAACAACAACAAAAAAAAAAACTAAGTTGCAACTTGATATAAATAGCAAAAGAAGATGTGTGTAATTGCAACAAGAGTTGCTTTTACAAAATCATCACTTTTTGACATAAATTGGTCAAAAAAAAAGAAGGATTTTGTGGAATTAGATTTTCTATATAAAATTGCAACATTTGCATGAACTTGACATTTTGTCCTGAAGCAGCTGCTATGAAAGAAACCAGGTCTCCAGATCTCCTGGTCTCCAGGTCTCCTGGTCTCCTGGTCTCCTGGTCTCCTGGTCTCCAGGTCTCCTGGTCTCCTGGTCTCCAGGTCTCCTGGTCTCCAGGTCTCCTGATCTCCTGGTCTCCTGGTCTCCAGGTCTCCTGGTCTCCACGATCTCCTGGTCTCCACGATCTCCTGGTCTCCAGGTCTCCTGGTCTCCTGGTCTCCTGGTCTCCTGGTCTCCTGGTCTCCTGGTCTCCAGGTCTCCTGGTCTCCTGGTCTCCTGGTCTCCTGGTCTCCAGATCTCCTGGTCTCCTGGTCTCCAGGTCTCCTGGTCTCCACGATCTCCTGGTCTCCTGGTCTCCTGGTCTCCAGGTCTCCTGGTCTCCACGATCTCCTGGTCTCCAGATCTCCTGGTCTCCAGGTCTCCTGGTCTCCTGGTCTCCACGATCTCCTGGTCTCCAGATCTCCAGGTCTCCAGATCTCCTGGTCTCCAGGTCTCCTGGTCTCCTGGTCTCCAGGTCTCCAGATCTACTGGTCTCCTGGTCTCCTGGTCTCCAGGTCTCCAGATCTCCTGGTCTCCAGGTCTCCTGGTCTCCTGATCTCCTGATCTCCAGGTCTCCAGATCTCCTGGTCTCCTGGTCTCCAGGTCTCCAGATCTCCTGGTCTCCAGGTCTCCTGGTCTCCAGATCTCCTGGTCTCCAGGTCTCCTGGTCTCCTGGTCTCCAGGTCTCTGGGTCTCCAGGTCTCCAGGTCTCCAGGTCTCCTGGTCTTCTGGTGTCTCCAGGTCCCCTGATCCCCTGGTCTCCTGGTGTCTCCAGGTCCCCTGGTCCCCTGGTCTCCTGGTGTCTCCAGGTCCTCTGGTCCCCTGGTCCCCTGGTCTCCTGGTGTCTCCAGGTCCCCTTGTCTCCTGGTGTCTCCAGGTCCCCTGGTCCCCTGGTCTCCTGGTGTCTGCAGGTCCCCTGGTCCCCTGGTCCCCTGGTCTCCTGGTGTCTCCAGGTCCTCTGGTCCCCTGGTCTCCTGGTGTCTCCTGGTCTCCTGGTGTCTGCAGGTCCCCTGGTCCCCTGGTCCCCTGGTCTCCTGGTGTCTCCAGGTCCTCTGGTCCCCTGGTCTCCTGGTGTCTCCTGGTCTCCTGGTGTCTCCATGTCCTCTGGTCCCCTGGTCTCCTGGTGTCTGCAGGTCCCCTGGTCCCCTGGTCTCCTGGTGTCTCCAGGTCCCCTGGTCTCCTGGTGTCTCCAGGTCCCCTGGTCCCCTGGTCTCCTGGTGTCTGCAGGTCCCCTGGTCCCCTGGTCTCCTGGTGTCTCCAGGTCCTCTGGTCCCCTGGTCTCCTGGTGTCTCCAGGTCTCCAGGTCTCCTGGGTTAGGGTTTGGTCTTGTCTATGTAATTGATAAAATGAAGTGATGGCTGTGAGTTTGACACCTGAGCTGTAAATAAAATCAAACTTCTTCACCTGAACTCCAGTGAACTGGGCCAGTTTCTCCAGAGCCTCATGCAGGTTTTCCACCAGTACGGCCTTCATCCCTGCTCCCTCGGCTGTCTTCACGCCCTCCTGGTCCACATCGAGCCACAGAGCCTGAAACGGGACTGACATGAGCTCAGATGGTCCAGCAGGAAACAGCTGTCTCAGTCCTGTGTCCTGGGAGCGTCCCCCACCTGTCCTGAGGGAACCCCCAGCTGCTGCAGAGCGGACCTGAACACGGCGGGCTCCAGGACCCTGCGGCCCACGTGGCAGGACTGGAGCACCAGGTCAAAATGGCCTCCCAGCTGGCAGAGGAGGCGGGCGGGGCCGTCTCCAGTAGAGGTGTCATCGAGCCAGTGATTGGCCAGCACAGCTGTCAGGACACCTGCAGGTCAGAGTTTTGTTAGTGAGTCGTTTGAGCTCCTGTCTCTTTATGACTAATTATATGGCCTCGTTAAGAAGCTGTTAGCCTTTGTTGTGACCTGGAAACTTTAAAACATCAGTGCTGTGTGTGTTTTTATACCGTTTTGACGCAGACTTGCAGTTGTCTTCAGCACCACATCCTGGACATCCATCATCGCCTTCCTGAGCTCCTCCAGCAGGCGTCCAACAAGCCAATCAGAGGGCAGCGTCACTCCTCTGGCCTTGGCTTCCTTCACACAGTCGTCCTCAAACACTGAGAGCATCTACGCAGTAAAAGAGAGGACAGCTTCAGTCCTCCAGCTGGAGCGAGCGCAGGAGCGGCAGCTGGAAACATCAAACCTGGTCGCCCACCTGAGTCAGGGGCAAGGCTCCTCGCTCCGCCCGCCTCACGGCCCCGTCCTCCTGGGACGCCACGCTGGACAGAAACCCTCTGAGAACCACAGAAGAGCAGGAACAATTAACAATGAACAATCAAACGTTAATGTAATTGATACAAGAGCTCCTCTATCCAGCAATACCACTTCTGACCACATGGGGGAGCACATCACAACACTGTTCACATGAGGCGTGAAACACAGATATCAAACACTAGACGCTGCACGTCCTGCAGACATCAGTGGACTAGCTTGTGCTAAAAAGGCTGTCATACAGGAAATGTGTCAATCATTTCCGCTTGTAAACAAGTCATTCAGTTTCAAGGCAGTGCTGTCAAATACTGAGGAAGTGTATTTAGATTTCTGACAAGAAATTCATAAAAAATTCTTTGTCCCTATATTCTGGCCTCCGGCATATAGAAATCATTTTAGTAATCCTGACTGACCTAAAACAGGAAAAGCTTAGTCTGATTTAATGTCAGACAAAGAGAAAAAAAGGTTTTGTGTCTTTTTATGTGGTAGATGTAGATATCTGGCTTCAGTTGTAAATAAATGTCTAAATGGTCTTTTCTCTTTAATTGTTGGCATTAATGTTATTTTTATACCCAAAGAAATGTGGATTTTTTTGTCTTTTTCTAATTAAGTATGCCTCCTGGACTAGAGATTTAGTTTAAAAACCGATAAGTAGTTTGATATTAATATGTATTCCTTTTGCTTTCCCTAAAATCATATTTTCCAGACAACCTCTAAAGATAATATACATTTCTGTTTATCTCGATCTGTTTATCGAGCAGTGGGAAGCATGGGTTTCCATAGAAACCAGTTGTCAGTCGTTGATGACGCAGGTGGACCAACACCATGCAGCGTCTAGAGTCAGATATCTGTGGTAAAACTGCACCTCCAGTAAGACAAAACGGTGTTACTATATGTCAGGAAGTCTTCAGACAGCAGACCTGGAAAACCCCCTGTGGTCTGAAGCGGCATTGCTACATAGGGTGGCTTTAACTGCAGACCATCCATCTGTTTTCTGAGCCATTAACAGGGTTCCACAAGGTACCATGTTGGGCTCCATCTTTTTTTTTCTTTTCTACAAATGATGTGAACTACAGTGATCTCCTATTTTTAGCGGTTAATGGGGACCGGCCCCCTCACCGGCCCCCTCACGTAAATCAAAATCTGCGATCTGGAGCCGGAGTCCCCCGAGCCTCAATAATGTGTTTAAAATATGTTTAAAAACCACAACAAAGTAGCGAGGCACTGCAGCGAAACAAGACAAAGGCTCAACTGCGGTCTTTCTGTTACCTTCACAGCCTCTGGTCTCTGAACCGTAGTAAAGAAACTGCTGGTATTGTGCTATTTTTGGCTCGTAATTAGCGGCTAACACGCTAACAACAACAAAACCAAAAGTCTGGTTTTCTCTGCATGGAACGAGCACTTTATTCTTTCACTGCAGGAACTTGTAACATCACACAGGTTGTATTGTTGGGCTCCTGTCGGTTAACAGAGAATGTAAATCTATACACGCTGGGCTGCTGCATTTAATCGGCTTTAACCAATTCCTCTTAAGGTCTGGGGGTTGGGAAGGGTTCTGATTGGATGGGGGGGCGGACGCATTTACGTATTTATGTCTACCAGAAGAAAACAAACTTACTTGATTAGCAACAACATGGAGGACAACATTATTAGCATCCTTTTTGGTTTTGTTTTGATTTTATTTTTGAAGCAGCAGCACGACAACATCATGATGATTTTCTTTCGAAAACAAGCCCAGTGTGGAAGATAAGCATAATGGCGACAGACAGGCAAGGAAACGAGCATGCGCAGAAAGACCGGAATTAATTTAAAGTGGAATGAGTGTATACATGACAGCGGAATTATAATATTCGGATTTAAAATCAGAATAAACCAGCCACTTACTTTGGAATAAAGTTTAATTCGGAATTAGGTGTTTTCATGGTAATTTTTAATCATTTTAAATCGGATTTGATTTTAATTCTGAATTAAAGAGGAATTAAACTTCCCATTCTCGACCACGAACATCCGGGCCACTGAACACATCCGGGCATGCGCGGGCCATAGCAACCAGGCCATAGCAACCAGGCCAAGGGGGAAAACAAACGCTCACTGTTGCTAGCGAAGCCGATGCATTTAGCATTTTGTGCCTGTTTTTTCTGATTTGGTGCAGTTTACGATAGGGGGAAAGATGGTGAAGAACTGTTGTCTGTTCAACTGCACCAAGAATGTTGCTCGCCAGCCACATTTGTCATTTTATATGATTCCTAGCGAGGCTACTGAGCCTGAAAGAAGAAGTAAATGGCTGCTCGATATTAACAGAGCAAACGAAGATACTCCAGGGAAATTATGGGTGCCCAAATCAGACTACGCGTATGTTTGTTCAGCACACTTTGTAACAGGTAAGAAATCAGATTTTTTTCAAAACATTTTAGTTTTTAATTTTTATGTTTAGATCTAATATTTTGACGTGTTTGGGGAGGCCCCATTATAGATCCTTCAGGTCTGGTAAAAAATGCTAGGTCTGTCTGCTGGGGCTGCTGACCCAAGTGACTGTCGAGAGACTCCATAATATATCTAACCTATCACTATATACTAACAAGGAGTTTTTATGAGATAATGGTACACATCTGGGTACCCCAAATGCCATTGTTTGGGGTTTTTTATCCAAGAATCGGCTGTGTGTTTGTATGGACACAAATCTAGGCCAACTATGTCCAGTTTTGCTTTGTACCTTCTCTAAAGCCTCTGGCTTCAACTCATCCTGATATTGGTAAGCCATGCTCGCCATCACAGGCACCCGTTACGATCGCCAAACTAAGTTAAAATACTATAAAGACGCTAAAATGGAAATAACTGAAGGAACTGTGAGTGAAAAACACCTGAATGCAAGTTTGTTTGCCCCCTCACACTAAAACCGAAAGTGTAACCATGGTGCGTGACGTCACGCCGATATCGAGAATACAGGAAAAGTCCCAGAGAAGCCTGAAGCAGTCAGAGAACTGGTGAGAAACAGGTCACGCTGCTGCAAAGGACATGAAAAGATGTCAATCAACTGTTGAATGCAGAGGTTGTTGTGATGAGAGTATGATCTAAAGTTTCTGAATAACCAGCCCAGGATAAACTGTTCAAGTCTGCTCTACAACACTACTAAAGTCCATTTCATGTGGATGTGGATGGTTTTTATTCAACCAAAACAGCTGCTTCAGCCTCTGAAATCATTCAACAGGTCTTCAACAAGCTGCACCTCGGAAATGAGTCCTGAGAGTTGTTTTCCAAAGCCACAGCTCTCATTAGTAAAACGCTGAGCCAGGGTTGTGTAACAGCCTCACCCCGGCAGCTGCAGAAGCTCTTCGTGTTTCTGGAACAGCATCGGGTCTCGAGGGGACAACAACTCCCCAGAAGTTGAAGAGGACGGCTTTCTTCCCCGACATCTCCGAGTCTGACGGCAGGAGTCTGGCTGCAGAGAGTCTCAAGTGTTTCTCAGCTCCTCATGTGGAAGAGAGAGAACTCATGTGCCCTTTGTAGCTCCACCCACTTCACATGCACGCCCACGTCTGACCCAGATTTCACACACAAAGCAGGTCATGTGTCACGTCGTGCATATCAGATATTTGAAGACAAATACCCAAATCAGAGCTCTAATGCAGGGCTGAGTCTAAAGAGCTGCTCTGGTGTGTGGGAGAGAAGTTCATGTCCTTCATTTATCAACATGTGGAAACTTTTTAAACATCCTGGAACCAAAACAGAAGGAGAAAAGCTTTTGAAGAGGTCTCAGACAAGCTGAGACAAGGTGAGAAGAACTTTAAAAGTCAGGACCCAAACCTGAGACAGAGACGTGTCCAAACACAAGTCCAACTTTTCTGACCTGCAGCTCAACATGTTCATGAAAGACAATAAAAGTTCAGTTGTCCTCCTTGTTGTTGATAAAGAGTTTTAAAGTCCAGCAACAGACCTGACACGTGAAGACCTTTCACAGGCCATTCGTTCACACTCAAACAAATATTTAGGATTTATGAATTTTAATTGCATATAAAATTTTCATCCATTTATATTACAGTTTTAATATAAACAAACTAATAAACTTAATGTGATGCATATTTGTCAGTCAAACCTAAATGAAACAAGTAAAAATTTGATTTATGTTATAACACTAATAAACCCAATGTGTTTTAAATACGAAATAACCAGGTTTATTTATTTATCATCAATAAAATTTATTGATGAAATGCAATGTTTTAATTTCAGAACGGAGTTTATGTATTCAATAGTAATAAAGCCTATTTGTTTATATTTCATAACTAGGCTCAATAAGCCTAATCAACTCAAAATGCATCAAATGTATGAACTGTTTATTAATAAACCCAATGTATTTTAATAATTTATAACCAGGTATTTCTAATGTTAAATCTTTCTTTGCTCACCCCATACCTATGACAATATGTAACTAGAATACCTAAAAAGTCAGTCAGACCTTCTTGTTTCACATTTGAACAATTTATTAACGCTTGTCAAAGTGCAAAGTCAGTGACACGACTTCTATTCAACAGCTCGATACAAACTGTTTTATACTTTACCAGTGTGTCATTTACAGCTGACACCAGAGGCGGCTGGCCCATAGGGGGCGCTGGGGCTCTGCCCCACCAGCTGTGGAGGGGAAAAATATTTATTCTATTTTATTTTTATTTATTTATTTTATCAGCATCAGATTTACTTAATAGTATGTGTGTGCCTACATGCGATTTAAATCATTTAATCAACATTTCCACCAACTGACACTCATTAAACAGTGAATTTCCACCAACCTACAGTGCATCGTTCTCTCACGGGGCGCTCAGCAAAGCGCCCCTGACCTGCAGCTAAATAGCCAATCCGGTTATGGTTGCTAGGGAAAAATTATTGATAATTGGCCTATCAATGTCACCAAATTTAATGCCGATGGGGCGCTGGACATGTAGCCCCAACTGCTACGTAAAATGCGTGAACGTTTATGATTGCTACGTGAAGGGCCAGCGATAGTTTTATTTCGTAGAGCGACTCCCAGACTCTGTCCTACGTCTGGAGAAAAAAAAATACTGCGAAGAGGAAGAGAGATGGCGACGGTGGTGACAACTGGAGTTCAAGAGCAGCTTCCACCAAATTCGGTGAAATCATTATTAATGTACCCTTTTGCAAGACAGATGACGGAGGAAAAACTTCTCGTTAAGGAGCTGGGACCTGACAAGCCTGAAATGAACATTTTCCAGTAAACGAAGGAGAAAGGTAAATCGTACAAACAGAGTTTTTGTCGGAGCTGGGTCAACCGTGAGACGTAGCTAGCAAGTTGTGGAGCAGCTAATGCTCTTTTCTGTTTACCCTGTATCCTCTTCAGAAGTGACAGATGTAATTGGACTTGGACAAAGACTGGACTAACTGACTTAAAGCACCTCTGAATGGATCAAGAAACATGAGAGATCCAAAGTTCACATGGAAAACTGCGTAAAGCTAGCTGTGCTTGGAAAGATTAGCATAGCAACGCAGCTAGATGACGGGCACCACATTGCTGAAAGAAGGCACAATGAAGAGGTAGATAAAAACCTAATATTTTATCCAAGATAATCCATTGTGTTAAATTTTGTGGTGCTTTTGAATAAGCAGTGTGGGGACATGATGTCAGCTAGTGCTGGTACTGAGGTACATTGATGGACCCAACAACATACAGGAGCGGTTCTATGGATCCATCAAGCTGCCCAACAGCTGTGCAGATTCAATAGCTGGTGCCTTGTTGGAGAGGCTGCACAGCTTCCTTCCACTTTATCCCTTGATTGTATAGTATTTGATAGCATAAAGTCTAATATAGCTGTAAATTGTTACTTCTTATGTGAAACTGGAAACTGAAATTAAATTATTATTGTGGACCTGTTGTCATTTTCCAACTGTTCATTTTAATGCTTATGCTAGATTAGGCAGGGAAAAATGTTGGCGCACCAGCCCCACCAAGATTTTTTTTTTCACCAGCCGCCACTGGCTGACATGTTTTTCATTTGGCTCAATCATGCTCCACACTGCTGAGTTTAAGCTTTCAGTGTACACTAAACACACATGGGCAAAACAACACTGTGATAGTTATTAACATAACTATCAATGCAAATACATCCATAACACATTCATACTATAAAGAGAGCAGGCTGACATAAACTTACCACATATTCTTTGACAAGAGTCCCATATCTTCATTAAAGTAGACACTTAGACTTCTCAGGACACAGTTGCGCTTCATGTTTATGTATTGATTCTGAAACAAGCACACCAACAAGATCCCAAAGAAATTACATTAATTTATGCATTGATTTTCAGTTTAAGTAATGCTGAATTTTACATCTGCAAATCTATTGAACTTTTAGAAGAGAAGAGAGTAGGAAGAAGAATTCCAGAAGCTTTTTAATTGGCAAAAAAAACAAACAAACATAAAAACACAATTACATTAGCTGTCGGTGCCATTATGGTGCAGATTTTCTTTCCTGCAGATCCTCCTTTGGGACGGAAAGCCTTCATCAGGTCATCAGTGTATCTGTCCAGTTGTCCAATGAACTTTGATATCAGAGGGACTGTAGTTATACGCATGAACTCCATGTTGACCTGAAAGAGAAAAGACAGGATATACTTTATTTCAAACAAGATGTAAATGCAATTTGTGTCAAGATTTGTATCTATATTTGCAACAAATGGGTTACTACACTTACTTCATCAACTTGGAACAGTGCTCGCCATCTGTTTCGGACTTCTGTAATCATTGGCTCCTGAAGAACTTCTTGTCGTCGGTACGAGAAGGTACGCTACATCTTTTCCTTGATTACTGCCTCATTATTCCTTTTTTTTTTTACCTCAGTCAAGAGCGCAACCCTTTCCAACTCTAGGCTGTCTGTGGTTTCGCCTCTAGGATGGCTTGGACAGAAATTAACCTCTGCCTTCCGGGGCTTCTTGATGTTTGCAGCTGGTTTAACCTGACCTCTCCGTTTGTTCTTTAGTGAGTTGACAATGACTTCTGGGTGTCCAGCTCGGCTGAGCTTTGTGCGGAAGTTCATCATCCTGATCTTAATGTAGTGCTTCCATCCACAATACCCTGTGGGAGTTCCTTTCTCACGCAAACATGGGTGGGTCTGTACCAAGGCCGCAGCAACTTCTTCAAACTGATCATCTCTTGGATGCGCCTTGATGTACTTGAGGATTTCTTCTGCAAGGCCTTCAAGAATATCAGATCTGACTTTTGGGGTAAGAGATAGAAGGGTTCCAGTCGCATTGAATCATCATTTCCCTTCTGTAGCAGTATGAAAGGTGTGGCACGACAAAGACTTCAGGCCAAGGGCAGGACCGTGACTCAGGAGATGACAATATGATGGTATCATTGCTGCTATACGAGTCAATGGAAGAAGAATCATTTGGTTGTTGCGATGAGGAGCCAGCAGATGCACTGGGAGCAGTCGTTGGGATTGTGGAGCAGGTATCTTTAGTGGGTGGAGCTGAGGAGGTTACAGAGCTAGTAGCCTCACAAGGTACGTATACCACTTTCAAAGTACTTCGATCTTGAATGTCAGAAATTGACAAGAGGTTCATAAATTGATTTCCAAAGTCTATCTTTGTACTGAAGCCTGAACTGCTTCATAACTCCAAAGAAAGTCTTAATTTCAAGAGCCAATTCATCCACAGATGTCGGTATTCCAGACTCAATGATTAGTTTTCTTGCATCGTCTTCACCTCCAAAAAGAACTCTGAAGGTAACTGGTCCTGCCATCCTGCTTAATCAATCTAGGGTGTAGACACTATGGTGAGGCAACTATCATTCCATTTCTGTAATTAATTCCTCCAGCAGTGACATTTTTTGCAAGATGAACTTGACTTATATATCTGGGTACTTCTGCCTGAGAGCCAACACAACTTCCTCATTCAGAACATCAACCTGGACTGTGGAGACATTTGTAACTTCCAAATTTGATGTACTGAGACTAGATGAATAAATGTGATAACTGATCAGTTGCTGGTGTTTTTGCTGCCAGTGAGAGGGCAATATTCCTAAAATTATTTGTGTGTCGAGCAACTTATTTAAAAAAGCTATGTTTTGCTTCAAATGCTCGAGGTAGTGGTGTTTAGGTAACAGCTTTCTGCCTGGGTTAAGCTCAAGTAGTCTCTGTCTGTACTCAGACACTTTGACATCAAGATAGGCAGTTGTCTCGTCAGTGTGAACAGGTGCCACAACTAAATCTACAATTTCCTTCAGATCTAATATCACTTGCCAAGCAAGCTCACCCTCTGGTATCAAGTCTCCTACTAGAAATGGAAGCAATCGTATCAAGTTCCAATTTTCATGAGCATTGCCAGCTATTGTGTTTTTACTCGAATAGCTATGTGGTATGATGTCAGATTGATTTCTTTTGTCACTCCACTTGTAAGGAAATTTGAGGATTACCGTGTTAAGACATTCAAGACTGAGATACTTCTTAGAATTCAGAACACTTAAACACAGTGCCAGTCAAATAAATCATGCACTATATCTGGGGGATAGCCTGTGCTAACGTGAAAATGGTAAGGATGTTCAGTTAAGACACACACTCTTTTTACTCCAAAGCAATTTGTTTCAGTTTCCTGTGCAAACTTCACATGTGTTTTATGTATTTCTTTGGTTCGAAGCAAAAAAGCACCTGACTGAACATCCTTTGATTGAATATCTTCTTTCTGAGCAGTAAAAAATTGACAAATATAATGGCCAGAGAAGCTCTCGACAAACCAGCCAATCCATGGGCTCCCAAATTGTCAGCTATAACACTATGGATTGTTCCTTTGATAAACTTTCCAAGTTTTGAGATGAACACACCATGCTCTTCTAAAGTCAGAAGCTCTTGTAAAAGTGGCTCTAATATTTTACTATAGCCATATACCTTTACATCGTCACTCTTGCACAAAACTGACAAATAAATTGTAGAGAGTGCTGAATGAGAACTTGGTGGCAAGTTATTCAGAATCCAGTATACACTACACAATTTGTGCTTTTTTCGTGATGTGCCCAGGGGATTACAAAGTTCAAAGTCATCAATGTATAAGGTTAAACAAATTTTCAACTCGTCACCTGACAGGAAATTGTTTTCCTTGGAGTACACACCGTCTCTTAAAGAGTGATACTGCTGGTTCTCAGGCTGCTCTGTATTATTTCCCTGTGTTCTGTGGCTATTGATAACACTATTTAATACTGCAGTAGGACCAAGTAACTGCTGCAAAGACAGCAATAATGGGATATATTGAAAGGTCTTTTCCTTTTTTTGGTCAAGAATAAATTCCACTGGCTCAACAACATTAAACAATTCCTTAAAGTACTCCTTTCTCTTATAAGCTGTAGCAACGGGGCCACCTTTACCTATTGCTTTTACCAAAGGATTAGATTTACACAGTGTATCAGCTAGTTCCTTAACAATTAAGCCATCAACATCTATTTTTTTGTTTTTGAATAATTCAGAAAGGATGCTACAAGTTACAGGCACGGACACAGTACTTAACAGGTAGTGTAGTTCATAAAGCAATTCATCAATGGAACATGAAAAATGTTTTCCAACTTCAATAAGATTGAGGCTACTTTTGGTTCTACTACTTTTGGATGGTCCTCTGAAGTATCAACGTCACTATCAGCATCTGACAGAGTACCAAAATCTATGTCTGCAGAAGGTGAGGGGCCAGTATATACAGGACTACCAGATTTGTTAGACTGAGCAGTAAGTTTAACAACTCCTGCCTTAAAATCTTTAAGTGTGTGGATTATGTTTTCGATTTTTATGCAAGTTAAATCTACCATATATGTTTGTCTGAAACATACATCCTTCAAACATACAAGCTATGGTTTCATACTGTCTGAGATGCAAATATGACTTGCAATATCCTCCCTGCAAAACCATATCAAAGATATGGAACAAACACTGCAAAAATGTTTTGAACAATGCATTAGGAATGTTATGCTTTTTAAGTTGATTCATCTGACCTTTAAAATGAGTTTCATTGTTCATCATCTGATGTATTGAATTTTCTGTGTAATATAAATCCGTGTCTCAAAAGCCAACATACTAACAAGATCTAAAAGGGTTGCCCTGGCATACAGCTTGATGTGAGAAAAAAAAAAAAGCTTCCATGAATTACGTACCTGTAAAATACAAATGGTTCTACTTAGAAACAAAATACATTTAATATCCAATTCTATAACTGTGACATTGCTTTGCTTATGAAATCACAAAGGCAGTTTCAATTTTTTTTAACAGTACTGAGTCATCCTTCAGAGCAAAATTTGGTCCATTATATACTGACTGCAGTAGTGTATGCTATTGATTAAGTTTCAAATGAGTCACATGTCACACAATAAGTTAAATTTATAGTTGACAAAAATACAGCCACACCATTCAACCTTTGAACATAAAAATTCTGTACCACTCTTTTAGTGTAATTAACATTTCCAAACCATTGACATTTTGTTTTTACAACCACAGTTGCCCATATTTTCTAATGCATAATTCAGAATTATCGTGCCTAATTACACTGTAATTCATGCTCTAAATTGTGAGCCAGTGATTTCCATGCAATGTATTTTACAATCTATGAAAAACTTCCTAATACCACATTCACTCATAGTTTAAGATCACTTTGATATACTACAGAATATGAATCTCAAGATTAACCAGTTTTCTAACTAAAATCCGGTCCCTTAATCAAGGAAAAGAGCGGGAAGCAGCATTTTACCGCTGCTTTCCAACAGTTTCTATCTCCTCATGCTCTGTCTGCGTGAGCGCACACCGATTAACGCCATTGTCAGGTCTTCAAACTGTCAATAATGAACCTACATGCAATAAAATGGGCTAAGCATATTTTTATAATGGTATCTGTTGTAAAATGTAAAGTAAAAAAGCTGACATTCATTAGCATCGTGTCCGAGTTAGCTAGTGGGCTAGATGAAAATTGTTGAAATGATGGATTTGGATTTGATCATCAATATATTGATATAAGTGTAAAATGATATAAACTGTACTAACAAAACACACACACACTGATAACTGGCAGATTACAGAGGATGAGCAGCTAGAAATTCACTCACTTGTTCCTACATTTTAACTAATAAGATTTAATTGTTTTCACAATCAACAGATCTATGCTGATTCTAAGGAATTTGAATAAATACATTTTAAGAACATGATTATTTAAATAAAATGAAATAGATGAAAACACTTAAAAATAAACTATGCCATGATTCTTTTTTTTTTTTTTGAGTAGAGAACGCTCAAAGAAGATTGAAAAGTATCCAAGAAGCAGAAGAGTTCATCAACGCGTTCAGCGCGTCAGAAACTGGTTTGGTTTGTTTCAAAAAGTAATAACTAGTTTATTTGGTGGTAGTTTAAATACCACTGCAGCAGAGGAATATGACAGGTTGTTGGGTTGGTTGATTGGAGCATTTGCAACAAAGATCTGAAAAAGTGCATTTTATTTCCAGTGACTTTGAATCTTTCCATGAATGGGTTCTTCTATCTTCCTGTAAATTATTCAACTGAAGTAACCAGAAATGTGAAAAACCTCACTAAAGAAAACTAAACGTGTCCAAACGAGACTCTGAGACGTGTAAAACCTGAATCAGCAGGTGTTGATATAAGCACATATACACCTGGAAGACACCTGGAATTTTTTTGTGTGTCAAACAAAACTGCTGCGTGTGCTGTCAAAATGTCAACTTTTTATCCTTAAATCACAAATGTTTGTTGTTAAGTGGTGAATTTCTCAACATCGCACCTTGTTGTTGGAAAGAAAAAAATGTTTGAGATAAAATCTAAAATTTCACAAAATCTCTTTATCTTTAAATCACTAAGTTTCCTTGTCAAAGCGCAAATTTAAAAAAAATTATACTTTTCATTAAAAGAAAACACCTTTTTGTTGTAGAATTTGCAGGATCAAAAGATTTTGGTTGTACAATCACAAATGTCACATAATTTTAACATTTTGACCTTAAAATAATAAAAAAAAAAAAAAAAAGAAAACTTAAACATAAATTCAAAAAATAATACAAAAAATCTAATTTTGTAGAATTTTAAGCTTTTGTCCTAAAGTCACAACTATATATATATATATATATATATATATATATATATATATATATATATATATACAGTCATGGAAAAAGTTATTAGACCACCCTTGTTTTCTTCAGTTTCTTGTTCATTTTAATGCCTGGTACAACTAAAGGTACATTTGTTTGGACAAACATAAAAATAACCACAAAAATTGCTCATAAGAGTTTTATTTAAGAGCTGATATCTTACCATTTTCCATGGTTTTCTTGATTATAACCTAAATCACTTAAGTTTTTACATCAATAGCTATGGCGTTGTACTGCCAAAAACACTGCTTTTATGCATTCAGTGTTTTCTTTTCTGTCTGTTTTAGTCACATGATGACGTTTAGTGGTACCAGGTATTAAAATGAACAAGAAAGTGAAGAAAAAATGGTGGTCTAATAATTTTTTCCATGACTGTATATATATATAAATACATCAGACAGGAGTCCAAACGGTCTCCTCTGGATTTCCATGGAAACCTTCACAGACAGTGAACCAAGAAGCTGCAGCAAAAATCTACAAACTTCTCAATAAGACATCACAGCAGGACTCAATAACTATCTGTCCTCCTCAACCCAGGAGCTCAAGTCAACTGTGTTTCAGCTTCCAGGGAGCCATGTATGAGTCAAAGCAGGAGGCGACCCCTGCTGGACCAACTGGAGTACTCCAGTCAACATCCAGTTTCTGGAAAACAACCAGCTCTCACAGCTTAACTGCTGAACATAAGAGATCACATTAAACTCGCGTGACCATAAAAGTATTTCAGCCTGACTGTGACAATGTGTCTTTGTCCTACTTTTTAACGTCCATCTACGTACAGATGTTTCCTTTGGCATGATCAGAAACAGAATCAAGGTTTCACTGAGTACAAACTGTTTTAATCCAGGTCAAATTTGTGGTTTTTGATTGGGACCTGATCTGAGGTGGTCTCAGTGCTCTCCAGAGCAGCAGGATGACCCTTTGGCCTTCTGGGCAGTCAGAGACCACTAACACTGACTCAGAGAATGAAATCGGTGGGTATCTGGCCCAGACGGTAGCAGCTGTGTTGGGAGGTAGTGTCTGAACCTGTCACTGATCTTCCAGTCTCATATGGAGTTAACGCCTTTGTGACGTGGGGTCAAATATTCCATCAGTGGAGGAACTTGTCTTGAAGATGAACTGAACTAAATGAACTGAGTATTCTCAAAGACTCACTTTATCCACCACTAAAGCTGCACAGGAGCCTGTTCAAGCAGCATCGCTCCAGATGTGACTGCTGGTCAGCAACAGCAGGCGACGCGCTGCTCAGAGGAGAATAAATACAAAGGAGGAGCCACTGAAAAAAATCAACTGCTGACTGGGTGAACAAACGCTGGTCATCCAGTCAGAAACTGGAGATCAAAAACAATCAACTGGTGTTTGGGTGGAGGGACTCAGACGTTCGCTCAGAGCCGGTTCAAGAATGTGTCTTCAGGAAGACGCTTGTTATTTTGTCATAAAATTGTGAAATTTGCAAGATTGAGACTTTTTGCCGAACAATCACAAATGTCATGAAATCGCAGATGACTTCTTGGCAAAAATGATCTACTTTTTGTCATAAAATCGTTTCCACATGTTTTTATAGTCCTGACTGTTTGATGTAAAACTGCTTCATTTACCTTAAACTGAGAGCTCCAGCCTTTCCTACTGGTCTCTTCAGTTATTATTCAGTTGTTTCTCAGTTGTTATTCAGTTATTACTCAGTTTTTACTCAGTTGTTACTCAGTTGTTGCTCAGTTGTTGCTCAGTTATTCAATTGTTATTCAGTTGTTATTCAGTTGTTGCTCAGTTTTTACCCAGTTTTTATTCAGTTATTACTCAGTTGTTGCTCAGTTGTTACTCAGTTGTTGCTCAGTTGTTGTTCAGTTGTTGCTAAGTTATTCAATTGTTGTTCAGTTGTTACTCAGTTGTTGCTCAGTTGTTATTCAGTTGTTACTTAGTTGTTGCTCAGTTGTTACTTAGTTGTTGCTCAGTTGTTGTTCAGTTGTTGCTAAGTTATTCAATTGTTGTTCAGTTGTTACTCAGTTGTTGCTCAGTTGTTACTCAGTTGTTGCTAAGTTTTTATTCAGTTGTTGCTCAGTTGTTACTCAGTTGCTGCTCAGTTTTTACCCAGTTGTTATTCAGTTGTTACTCAGTTGTTGCTCAGTTGTTACTCAGTTGTTGCTCAGTTGTTGTTCAGTTGTTGCTAAGTTATTCACTTGTTGTTCAGTTGTTACTCAGTTGTTGCTCATTTTTTACCCAGCTGTTATTCAGTTGTTACTCAGTTGTTGCTCAGTTGTTACTCAGTTGTTGTTCAGTTGTTACTCAGTTGCTGCTCAGTTTTTACCCAGTTGTTATTCAGTTGTTACTCAGTTGTTGCTCAGTTGTTACTCAGTTGTTGCTCAGTTGTTGTTCAGTTGTTGCTAAGTTATTCACTTGTTGTTCAGTTGTTACTCAGTTGTTGCTCAGTTTTTACCTAGCTGTTATTCAGTTGTTACTCAGTTGTTGCTCAGTTGTTACTCAGTTGTTGTTCAGTTCTAGCTAAGTTATTCAATTGTTGTTCAGTTGTTACTCAGTTGTTGCTCAGTTTTTACCCAGCTGTTATTCAGTTGTTACTCAGTTGTTGCTCAGTTGTTACTCAGTTGTTGCTAAGTTTTTATTCAGTTGTTGGTCAGTTGTTACTCAGTTGCTGCTCAGTTTTTACCCAGTTGTTATTCAGTTGTTACTCAGTTGTTGCTCAGTTGTTACTCAGTTGTTGCTAAGTTTTTATTCAGTTGTTGCTCAGTTGTTACTCAGTTGCTGCTCAGTTTTTACCCAGTTGTTATTCAGTTGTTACTCAGTTGTTGCTAAGTTTTTATTCAGTTGTTACTCAGTTGTTGCTCAGTTATTCACTTGTTGTTCAGTTGTTACTCAGTTGTTGCTCACTTGTTGCTCAGTTGTTGCTCAGTTGTTGCTCAGTTATTCAATTGTTGTTCAGTTGTTACTCAGTTGTTGTTCAGTTGTTGCTCAGTTTTTACCCAGTTGTTATTCAGTTGTTACTCAGTTGTTGCTCAGTTGTTACCCAGTTGTTATTCAGTTGTTACTCAGTTGTTGCTCAGTTGTTGCTCAGTTGTTATTCAGTTGTTCCTCAGTTGTTGTTCAGTTGTTGTTCAGCTGTTACCCAGTTGTTTCTCAGTTGTTATTCAGTTGTTGCTCAGTTGTTGTTCAGTTGTTGTTCAGTTGTTGTTCAGTTGTTGTTCAGCTGTTACCCAGTTGTTGCTCAGTTGTTACTCAGTTGTTGCTCAGTTGTTGCTCAGTTATTCAGTTGTTGTTCAGTTGTTACTCAGTTGTTGCTCAGTTTTTACCCAGTTGTTACTCAGTTGTTGCTCAGTTGTTGCTCAGTTGTTACTCAGTTGTTGCTCAGTTTTTACCCAGTTGTTGCTCAGTTGTTACTCAGTTGTTGCTCAGTTGTTGCTAAGTTTTTATTCAGTTGTTACTCAGTTGTTGCTCAGTTGTTGCTCAGTTATTCACTTGTTGTTCAGTTGTTCCTCAGTTGTTCCTCAGTTGTTGCTCACTTGTTGTTGCTCACTTGTTGCTCAGTTGTTGCTCAGTTATTCAATTGTTATTCAGTTGTTACTCAGTTGTTGTTCAGTTGTTACTCAGTTGTTGCTCAGTTGTTACCCAGGTTGTTCACCAGTTGTTGCTATTCAGTTGTTATCAGTTGTTACTCAGTTGTTGCTCAGTTGTTGCTCAGTTTTTGTTCAGTTGTTGTTCAGTTGTTGTTCCAGGTTGTACCCCGTTGTTGGACTCAGTTGTTTACTCAGTTGTTGCTCACTTGTTACCCAGTTGTTGCTCAGTTGTTTCTAGTTGTTGCTCAGTTGTTGCTTTGTTACAGTTTTTCATTGTTGCTAGTTATTCAGTTGTTGTTGTTCAGTTGTTACTCAGTTGTTGCTCAGTTTTTTACCCATTGTTTTCAGTTGTTTCACTCAGTTGTTGCTCAGTTGTTTGTTGCTCAGTTGTTGTTACTCAGTTGTTGCTAAGTTTTTATTCAGTTGTTACAGTTGTTACTCAGTTGTTGCTCAGTTTGTTGCTCAGTTTTTACCCAGTTGTTGCTTCAGTTGTTACTCATTGTTGCTCATTTGTTGCTCAGTTGTTCCAGTTGTTACTCAGTTGTTGCTCAGTTGTTGCTCAGTTATTCACTTGTTGTTCAGTTGTTCCTCAGTTGTTACTCAGTTGTTGCTCACTTGTTGCTCAGTTGTTGCTCAGTTATTCAATTGTTATTCAGTTGTTACTCAGTTGTTGTTCAGTTGTTACTCAGTTGTTGCTCAGTTTTTACCCAGTTGTTATTCAGTTGTTACTCAGTTGTTGCGCAGTTGTTACCCAGTTGTTATTCAGTTGTTACTCAGTTGTTGCTCAGTTGTTGCTCAGTTGTTATTCAGTTGTTCCTCAGTTGTTGCTCAGTTGTTACCCAGTTGTTATTCAGTTGTTACTCAGTTGTTGTTCAGTTGTTGCTCAGTTGTTATTCAGTTCTTCCTCAGTTGTTGTTCAGTTGTTGTTCAGCTGTTACCCAGTTGTTTCTCAGTTGTTATTCAGTTGTTGCTCAGTTGTTGTTCAGTTGTTGTTCAGCTGTTACCCACTTGTTGCTCAGTTGTTGCTCAGTTGTTGCTCACTTGTTCCTCAGTTGTTACTCAGTTGTTGCTCAGTTGTTGCTCAGTTGTTACTCAGTTGTTGCTCAGTTTTTACCCAGTTGTTATTCAGTTGTTACTCAGTTGTTGCTCACTTGTTGCTCAGTTGTTGCTCAGTTGTTGTTACTCAGTTGTTGCTAACTTGTTGCTCAGTTGTTGCTCAGTTGTTGTTTGTTGTTAGTTCAGTTGTTGTTGTTCGTTGTTGTTGCTCAGTTTTTACCCAGTTGTTATTCAGTTGTTACTCAGTTGTTGCTCAATTGTTGCTCCGTTTTCACCTAGTTGTTATTCAGTTTTTATCCAGTGGTTATTCAGTTGTTACCCAGTTTTTGTTCAGTTGTATCTCAATTGTTACAGACAGTCGCTGTTGCACTCCTTAACAAGTTTCTCTGAAATGATCTTGTAGTCTTTGCACACTCTTGTGGGTAAAAGTAAGTTGTAGTTTGGATGTGGCTTATAAGCCTTGCGTCTTTTTGACGTGTGACGTAACCAAAGTCCAGACCTGAACCTGACTGAAAAGCTGTGGCGGGACCTTCAGAGAGCTGTGCATTTACAAAATCACTGCAAACCTTAGAAAACTGGAGCATTATTGCAAAGAAGGAGGAAGACTGGACCAAAATTTAATCTGAAAAATGTAAAACATAATTTCTAGTTTATTATCTGCTAAAAAGGGTTTGAAAAGTTAATGAATCATGCGTACTTCATGGTTTCAAAATAACATGGTGCAATGCATCGAGTGTTAATACAAATAACTGCATTAATGAGCCTACCTTAATGAACACACACACACACACACACACACTCACAGCAACGGTCCTGTGTGTATCAACAGATGATGCAAGAGGCGTTGCCAGCTGCACACGTTCGGACATCTGCAGGCTGTTTAGCATCACAGGCGGAGTCAGCTCCGTCATTGGCTGGAGGGGGAGCAGACCCCGACCCTGGGGAGTTACACCACACCCATCTGAGTGCTGTTCACAACACTGCTGGGTTTCTTCTTCTTCTCGCAGATTAAACAACTGACTCCAAAAACGGGTGAGTATCTTCTTCATTGTTTTGCTTTTTTAGATTTTGAGCAACAAGCTTTTTCACTCACATTTGAAAATCTCAAAAAGGATGCCACTAACATTTTGCATCCTCACAAAGACCAACTTCTCTGCAAACATCTTCCTGTCTTGCTTTTTTTTTTTTTTTATTAGTCATACAGTAACTGCTACAGTCGTAGAAGTGATAAATGTATGATACTGCAGTGACTGAAACCGTAATGGTTAAAGATCCATCTGTCTGTTTCTGCAACCATTGTGCAACTGTGACAAACAACACTGGGACTTTTTTGGTGCAGTTCCCTCGAGTTTATGACTCAGTTTGTGCAAAACTAGAGGTCTATTGTTGAGTGAAATTTGACAAAAATTAGAGTTTTATTTGACTGTGTCACCAAGTCCAAGTGGAGCGTCATTGGTTGTGTTCTACAGCACTTTTAAGGGATGTTTATGTCATCTATTTTTTATTTTCTACAATATGTTAGTACTCAGCTTTTGTTTTCCTTCAGACACAATGAGCCTGGAAAACAATCATTTTGATCACCTTTGCACTATTTTGCTACATTTGAGGAAGTCATGGGGAATCTTTGAACAGGTCCACTCCCATTCACAGCTGTTTCTACCGGTACAGAACGTACCGAGCCAATCATGATGCGGCTTCATCCAGACGTACTACAACGTTCATGAACTCACCTGGACTGATTCATTACGGAAACGTTAATTCTCCTCATTGACGGACTCTGAAGTTTTCTCTGATTCTGGGCTTTAGTTCTCAGATTTTAGATTTTGATCCACAGTATACATGGACCAGCTTCATATCCAGAGAACTAAAGGACTCTGAAGCTGGTTGGGCTTCTGGTTGGGTTTCAACAAACACTGGAGAAAGATGAAACCCTCATGACTCCCTGTGCTGAAACTGTGTTATTT
Source organism: Hirundichthys speculiger (assembly GCA_018398805.1). Classification (NCBI taxonomy): domain Eukaryota; kingdom Metazoa; phylum Chordata; class Actinopteri; order Beloniformes; family Exocoetidae; genus Hirundichthys; species Hirundichthys speculiger. The sequence goes on from JAGFBZ010002520.1 coordinate 167,326, forward strand.
TTTTTTCTTTACAGGGTGACATCACCATGAATGCTTGGACAACTCCCGGCCCTTTTCCTGCATCTGAAAGGCCGACTCATTTTCCTGAGCTTGTGACCAAGATCGGAGCAAGGGGTATGTACCCGCCGTGTGAAGATGTGGATCCTTTAAAGGACCAGTCTGAATAATTTAGGATGGTTCAGAAATGAACAAGATAAAGCCACACCTTTGATTCCACTTTTAATTTGACCTCTTTTCACACTGAACAAACTTTCAAAATAAAAAGCCCCTCTGAGAAAGAAACAGTTTTCACTCCTGAAACACACAAGCTATTTTAATCCTGTAGATCAACAGAGACCTTCCTGAGATGAAGCAAATTAATATCTCGGTCTCTGTTTTGAAGAAATACTATAACCAACAAAGAAAATTATGTTTTAATGCTTCTGTTCAGATTAAAAGGGACATATTATGAAACAAATCTGTCCTTGAGAACGTATATTTGTGTGTGTGAAATAACCAGCAGCTCAAAGGCTCCAACATAACAGAGTCCTCTCTGAGTGTCAGAATATCTGTCAGCCTATCAGATCTGCAGGAAGCTGTGACATCACAGATGACCGTAGAGTTACCCAGAATGACCATCTGTGTCTCTGCTCTTCCCATCATGCCGTGTTTTCTGTACTTTGGAGGTTGTTTGGGCAAACCTGTAACGTCCTTCAGAAGAGGGGGTAGAGTCAGGTGGTGCGACTGACTCCGCCTCCTCAAACCAGCTGCTGTGAACAGCTGCAGAGACCTGGTTGAAAAGAGAGCTGTTGTACGGTATCTCTGAGGTACTGTCATCAAAGCATATCATTGACTTTATAACGTTTCTGCCTTTTTCAAAAGTCTTGTTTGTATATAAACAACCAGCTGGGCTCTCTATATTAGTATGTTTTCACCCCTTTTCTTCTCACCAGATTAGAAAGAAAGAAAATGTCTGAGATGGGGCAACCCTCGTACCGGGGAATATGACCTGTAAGGGGGCAGGACTCACTGTCATGTTGTCAGACACATGTCTTTCTGTCCTACGTCTTCCTCCAGTTATTCCAGTAGAAGCAGAGCACTGGTCTCAGTCGGTGTTGATCTGTTCCAGGTTGAACTGACAGGAACAGAGGCCGGGGTATTCTTCTCTGTTCTGTACCAGCCCTCACCTGACTGGGAGCTCACACAGTTGCTTCCAAACTGGAGGCTCACGTGGCTCGCAAACACCCCAAATACAGCCAACAACCAGTTTTGACCAGTGCTGCTGCCCAGTGGATACCGTTTTCACAGTACTCAGTACATCTGGACTGATGTAGGTCTCTGCAACAGCTGGTCAGTGCTACAACCAGTCAGAGAAGGAACAAGGTGACGTATTCAGACTGACAGAAACGAGAAGATGTTCAGCCTGGAAATGGTGCATGAGCGAAGCTGCTGCTGGCTGATCCTGGGTGGGACGTAACCGTAAGATGTTCTTTGTCTAAAATAAATCCCAGCTTCAGCTGCTTCCTCCCCTCGTCCACCGTCTGCTCCTCTGTGTGACATCAGCTGAACATCTAGTTGTCCAGCTCAGCAAGTCTCCGTCTACTGGACACTCAGAAGAACAGGAAGGACTCAAAGCCTGGATTCAAAGGCTGGTAGAGGTCGTTTACTGGGTCTGATTAAAGAGACGACTGCCTGAACTGAAAGGATGATTTCTACACAAAACTTCATGTTAAAAAGAAACTAAAGATGACAGCTGCTCTAAGGTCAAAGCCTAATAACAGTTCCACCCAAAACAGTTACCGTTATTCCAGGAAAAAGCAAAGAGACAAAAATGTAAAGAAAATGAAATCCAACAATTGTTACTTTTTCAAGCAGAATTAGATAATAACTGGTGTGATAAAACTAATATCTTTGAAGAACTGAATCAACCTCCGAGTATCTCAGAGACTCCTGTATATAAAAGTGGTGGTAGTAAAACACCAGGAAATTCTAACAGAATTTGACATCGGTGTGTCGCCCTGTGAACAAGACTGGACCGTGATTGGCTGGTGTTTTGGAGATGGTAGAGGATGAGACAGACGGGGTTGTCCAGGTCTCTGCTGCTTCACTGTCTTCACTCATCACCATCCAGACTTCGGGTTAGGGTTAAGGTTAGGAATATATCCAGACAACCCTAACATCGCAGCTCTGTCGTCATCGTCTTAAGCCCGCCCACAGACTCTCTACAAGGATTTGATTGGTCCCCCAAGACTTATGGTCCTAGTTAATGAGGGGTGGTAGCTAGACAGACCTGCCCAGCAGATTCAAACGTGGTAGCAGTACGTCTACATTTCTGGGCTAATGTCCCCTATTAAGACCATAAATTTAACACTGACAATAAGCATCAACCGGGAGTGTAAAACGAACAAGCAGCTCTTGAAATGGATAGAAGAAGATTTTTCCTCTCACTTTTCTATCATTTATTTATTTATTAACTTTTGACTTGCTAAAGTGAAGTTTCAGCACCCAAAACTACAAAGTTAAAGAAAACATTATAGTTGAGTTTAAATACACATTTTCAAAATATTAGTCTATATACAGTTTATAATATTAATCTATATATAGATCATAATATTACTCTATATAAAATTCATAATATTAGTCTATATATAAATCATAATATTAGTCTGTATACAATTCATAATATTAATCTATATATAGACCATAATATTAATCTATATACAGTTCATAATATTAATCTATATATATATCATAATATTAGTCTGTGTACAATTCATAATATTAATTTATATATAGATCATAACATTAATCTATATACAATTCATAATATTAGTCTATATAAAGATATCATAATATTAGTCTGTATACAATTCATAATATTAATTTATATATAGATCATAATATTAATCTATAAACAATTCATAATATTAGTCTATGTATAGATATCATAATATTAGTCTGTATACAGTTCATAATATTAATCTATATATAGATCATAATATTAATCTATATACAGTTCATAATATTAGTCCATATATAGATCATAATATTAGTCTGTATACAATTCATAATATGAATTTATATATAGATCATAATATTAATCTATATAGAGCTCATAATATTAGTCTTTATATAGGTCATAATATTAGTCTGTATACAATTCATAATATTAGTCTATCTACAATTCTTAATATTAGTCTATATACAGTTCACAATATAATTCTATATACAGTTCATAATATTATTCTCTATATAGATTATAATATTAGTCTGTATACAGTTCATAATATTAATCTATATATAGATCATAATATTTGTCTGTATACAAATCATAATATTAATTTATATATAGATCATAATATTAATCTATATACAATTCATAATATTAGTCTATATATAGTTTATACTATTAATCTATATACAGTTCATAATATTAGTCTATATACAATTCATAATATTAGTCTATATACAGTTCACAATATTAATCTATATACAGTTCATAATATTAATCTATATATAGATCATAATATTAGTCTGTATACAATTCATAATATTAATCTATATATAGATCATTATATTAATCTATATACAATTCATAATATTAGTCTATACATAGATCATAATATTAGTCTGTATACAATTCCTTATATTAATCTATATATAGATAATAATATTAATCTATATACCGTTCATAATATTAGTCTATATATAGGTCATAATATTAGTCTGTATACAATTCATAATATTAGTCTATATACAATTCATAATATTAGTCTACATACAGTTTATAATAATATTCTATATATAGGTCATAATATTAGTCTGTAAACAATTCTTAATATTATTGTTTACAGTTCATAATATTAGTTTATATATAATTCATAATATTCGTCTATATATAATTAATAATATTAGTCTGTTTACAGTTCATAATGGTCTATATATAATTCATAATATTAGTTTATATACAGTTTACAATATTAATCTATATATAGGTCATAATATTAGTCTGTAAACAATTCATGATATTACTCTGTTTACAGTTCATAATATTAGTCTATATATAATTCATAATATTAGTCTATATACAGTTCACAATATTAATCTATATACAGTTCATAATATTAGTCTATAAACAGTTTATATTATTTTATTTAGAAGTGTCATCTGATTAACTCAATATTCAATAATCATACATGCAGCACACAACCATGTTGAACCAGTTGAGGTGTGTGTGTGTTTGTGTGTGTCAGGGAGTGTCTTATCAGCCTGATGTCAGACGCCTCTGGGCGGTGTTGCTGTGGAGATAAGAACAGACACTGATACTCCCTGGTCCTTGTTTCCACAGCAGGGCTAAACAGGGCCAACACAGGCTAAAAACAACTCTATAATTATACACACACAGGTACCATAGAGGAGATGATTTCATGGAAGGGCAGTTTTAACACAAACCTAATGAGTTTCATCTAAAATACATAAAAATGACTTTTACCTGGAGACAACAAAGGTTGATGATGCACTGCTACGTAGCAGGCACAGCTCCGGCCACCCAACACACCTGGTGGAGGAAACTGAACTGTACTGATCCAGACTGAACTGATCCAAACTGAACTGATCCAATCTGAACCATACTGATCCAGACTGAACTGATCCAAACTGAACCGTGCTGATCCAGACTGAATTGATCCAAACTGAACCATCCTGATCCAGACTGAACTGATCCAAACTGAACCATACTGATCCAGACTGAACTGATCCAAACTGAACCGTGCTGATCCAGACTGAACTGATCCAAACTGAACTGATCCAAACTGAACCATGCTGATCCAGACTGAACTGATCCAAACTGAACTGTGCTGATCCAGACTGAACTAATCCAAACTGAACTGATCCAAACTGAACCGTGCTGATCCAGACTGAACTGATCCAGACTACACTGATCCAAACTGAACTGATTCAAACTGAACCTTGCTGATCTAGACTGAACTGATCCAAACTGAACCGTGCTGATCCAGACTGGACTGATTCAGACTACACTGATCCAAACTGAACCATCCTGATCCAGAGTGAACTGATCCAAACTGAGCTGTGCGGATCCAGACTGAACTGTACTAATCCAGACTGAACTGATTCAGACTACACTGATCCAAAATAAACCATCATGATCCAGACTGAACTGATCCAAACTGAACCGTGCTGATCCAGACTGAACTGATTCAGACTACACTGATCCAAACTGAACCATCCTCGTCCAGAGTGAACTGACCCAAACTGAACTGTGCTGATCCAGACTGAACTGTACTAATCCAGACTGAACTGATTCAGACTACACTGATCCAAACTGAACCATCCTGATCCAGACTGAACTGATCCAAACTGAACCATACTGATCCAGACTAAACTGTGCTGATCCAGACTGAACTGATCCAAACTGAACTGATCCAAACTGAACCTTGCTGATCCAGACTGAACTGATCCAAACTGAACCGTGCTGATCCAGACTGAACTGATCCAAACTGAACCGTGCTGATCCAGACTGAACTGATCCAGACTACACTGATCCAAATTGAACTGATCCAAACTGAACCGTGCTGATCCAAACTGAACTGATCCAGACTGAACTGTGCTGATCCAGACTGAACTGATCCAAACTGAACCGTGCTGATCCAGACTGAAGTGATCCAAACTGAACCGTGCTGATCCAGACTGAACTGATTCAGACTACACTGATCCAAACTGAACAATCCTCATCCAGAGTGAACTGATCCAAACTGAACTGTGCCGATCCAGACTGAACTGTACTAATCCAGACTGAACTGATTCAGACTACACTGATCCAAACTGAACCATCCTGATCCAGACTGAACTGATCCAAACTGAACCATACTGATCCAGACTGAACTGATCCAAACTGAACTGATCCAAACTGAACTTTGCTGATCCAGACTGAACTGATCCAAACTGAACCGTGCTGATCCAGACTGAACTGAACCAAACTGAACCGTGCTGATCCAAACTGAACTGATCCAAACTGAACCTTGCTGATCCAGAATGAACTGATCCAAACTGAACCGTGCTGATCCAAACTGAACTGATCCAGACTGAACCGTGCTGATCCAGACTGAACTGATCCAGACTACACTGATCCAAACTGAACCGTGCTGATCCAGACTGAACTGATCCAGACTAAACCGTGCTGATCCAGACTGAACTGTACTAATCCAGACTGAACTGATTCAGACTACACTGATCCAAACTGAACCATCCTGATTCAGACTGAACTGATCCAAAATGAACCATACTGATCCAGACTGGACTGTGCTGATCCATACTGAACTGATGCAAACTGAACTAATCCAAACTGAACTGTGCTGATCCAGACTGAACTGTACTAATCCAGACTGAACTGATTCAGGCTACACTGATCCAAACTGAACCATCCTGATCCAGACTGAACTGATCCAAACTGAACCATACTGATCCAGACTGAACTGATCCAAACTGAACTGATCCAAACTGAACTTTGCTGATCCAGACTGAACTGATCCAAACTGAACCGTGCTGATCCAGACTGAACTGAACCAAACTGAACCGTGCTGATCCAAACTGAACTGATCCAAACTGAACCTTGCTGATCCAGAATGAACTGATCCAAACTGAACCGTGAACTGATCCAAACTGAACTGATCCAGACTGAACCGTGCTGATCCAGACTGAACTGATCCAGACTACACTGATCCAAACTGAACCGTGCTGATCCAGACTGAACTGATCCAGACTAAACCGTGCTGATCCAGACTGAACTGTACTAATCCAGACTGAACTGATTCAGACTACACTGATCCAAACTGAACCATCCTGATTCAGACTGAACTGATCCAAAATGAACCATACTGATCCAGACTGGACTGTGCTGATCCATACTGAACTGATGCAAACTGAACTAATCCAAACTGAACTGTGCTGATCCAGACTGAACTGTACTAATCCAGACTGAACTGATTCAGGCTACACTGATCCAAACTGAACCATCCTGATCCAGACTGAACTGATCCAAACTGAACCATACTGATCCAGACTGAACTGTGCTGATCCAGACTGAACTGATCCAAACTGAACTGTGCTGATCCAGACTGAACTGATCCAAACTGAACCATACTGATCCAGACTGAACTCATCCAAACTGAACCATCCTGATCCAGACTGAACTGATCCAAACTGAACCATACTGATCCAGACTGAACCGTGCTGATCCAGACTGAACTGATCCAAACTGAACTGATCCAAACTGAACCATACTGATCTAGACTGAATTGATCCAAACTGAACTGTGCTGATCCAGACTGAACTGATCCAAACTGAACTGATCCAAACTGAACCGTGCTGATCCAGACTGAACTGATTCAGACTACACTGATCCAAACTGAACCATCCTCATCCAGAGTGAACTGATCCAAACTGAACCATACTGATCCAGACTGAACTGATCCAGACTGAACTGTGCTGATCCAGACTGAACTGATCCAAACTGAACTGATCCAAACTGAACCTTGCTGATCCAGACTGAACTGATCCAAACTGAACCGTGCTGATCCAGACTGAACTGATCCAAACTGAACCGTGCTGATCCAGACTGAACTAATCCAGACGACACTGATCCAGACTGAACTGATCCAAACTGAACCTTGCTGATCCAGACTGAACTGATCCAAACTGAACCGTGCTGATCCAAACTAAACTGATCCAAACTGAACCATACTGATCCAGACTGAACTGATCCAGACTAAACTGTGCTGATCCAGACTGAACTGATCAAAACTGAACCTTGCTGATCCAGACTGAACTGATCCAAACTGAACCTTGCTGATCCAGACTGAACTGATCCAAACTGAACCGTGCTGATCCAGACTGAACTGATCCCAACTGAACTGATCCAAACTGAACTTTGCTGATCCAGACTGAACTGATCCAAACTGAACCGTGCTGATCCAGACTGAACTGATCCAAACTGAACCGTGCTGATCCAGACTGAACTGATCCAAACTGAACCTTGCTGATCCAGACTGAACTGATCCAAACTGAACCGTGCTGATCCAAATTGAACTGATCCAGACTGAACCGTGCTGATCCAGACTGAACTGATCCAGACTACACTGATCCAAACTGAACCGTGCTGATCCAGACTGAACTAATCTAGACTGAACCGTGCTGATCCAGACTGAACTGTACTAATCCAGACTGAACTGATTCAGACTACACTGATCCAAACTGAACCATCCTGATCCAGACTGAACTGATCCAAACTGAACCATACTGATCCAGACTGAACTGATCCAGACTGAAATGTACTAATCCAGACTGAACTGATTCAGACTACACTGATCCAAACTGAACCATCCTGATCCAGACTGAACTGATCCAAACTGAACCATACTGATCCAGACTGAACTGATCCAGACTGAACTGTGCTGATCCAGACTAAACTGATCCCAACTGAACTGATCCAAACTGAACTTTGCTGATCCAGACTGAACTGATCCAAACTGAACCGTGCTGATCCAGACTGAACTGATCCAAACTGAACCGTGCTGATCCAGACTGAACTGATCCAAACTGAACCTTGCTGATCCAGACTGAACTGATCCAAACTGAACCGTGCTGATCCAAATTGAACTGATCCAGACTGAAATGTACTAATCCAGACTGAACTGATTCAGACTACACTGATCCAAACTGAACCATCCTGATCCAGACTGAACTGATCCAAACTGAACCATACTGATCCAGACTGAACTGATCCAGACTGAACTGTGCTGATCCAGACTAAACTGATCCCAACTGAACTGATCCAAACTGAACTTTGCTGATCCAGACTGAACTGATCCAAACTGAACCGTGCTGATCCAGACTGAACTGATCCAAACTGAACCGTGCTGATCCAGACTGAACTGATCCAAACTGAACCTTGCTGATCCAGACTGAACTGATCCAAACTGAACCGTGCTGATCCAAATTGAACTGATCCAGACTGAACTGTGCTGATCCAGACTAAACTGATCCAGACTACACTGATCCAAACTGAACTGTGCTGATCCAGACGGAACTGATCCAGACTGAACCGTGCTGATCCAGACTGAACTGTACTAATCCAGACTGAACTGATTCAGACTACACTGATCCAAACTGAACCATCCTGATCCAGACTGAGCTGATCCAAAATGAACCATACTGATCCAGACTGGACTGTGCTGATCCAGACTGAACTGATCCAAACTGAACTATACTGATCCAGACTGAACTGATCCAGACTACACTGATCCAAACTGAACCATACTGATCCAGACTGAACTGATCCAAACTGAACCGTGCTGATCGATACTGAACTGTACTAATCCAGACTGAACTGATCCAGACTACATTGATCCAAACTGAACCATACTGATCCAGACTGAGCTGATCCAATGTGAACCGAACTGATCCAGACTGAACTGTACTTATCCAGACTGAACTGATCCAAACTGCACTGCTCCTCTACTGACCACTAGAGACTACAGTTCCTCTACTGACCACTAGAGACTACAGTTCCTCTACTGACCACTAGAGGCTGCAGTTCCTCTACTGACCACTAGAGACTACAGTTACTCTACTGACCACTAGAGGCTGCAGTTCCTCTACTGACCACTAGAGACTACAGTTCCTCTACTGGCCACTAGAGGCTGCAGTTCCTCTACTGACCACTACAGGCTGCAGTTCCTCTACTGACCACTAGAGACTACAGTTCCTCTACTGACCACTAGAGACTACAGTTCCTCTACTGACCACTAGAGGCTGCAGTTCCTCTACTGACCACTAGAGGATTCCTCTACTGACTAGAGGCTGCAGTTCCTCTACCGACCACTAGAGGCTGCAGTTCCTCTACTGACCACTAGAGGCTGCAGTTCCTCTACTGACCACTAGAGGATGCAGTTCCTCTACTGACCACTAGAGACTACAGTTCCTCTACTGACCACTAGAGGCTGCAGTTCCTCTACTGACCACTAGAGACTACAGTTCCTCTACTGACCACTAGAGGCTGCAGTTCCTCTACTGACCACTAGAGACTGCAGTTCCTCTACTGACCACTAGAGGCTGCAGTTCCTCTGCTGACAACTAGAGGATGCAGTTCCTCTACTGATCACTAGACACTACATTTCCTCTACTAGCCACTAGATTCTGCAGTTTCTGTACTGACCACTAAGGATGCAGTTCCTCTACTGACCATTAGAGACTGCAGTTCCTCTACTGACCACGAGAGACTGCAGTTCCTCTACTGACCACTAGAGACTACAGTTCCTCTACTGACCACTAGAGGCTGCAGTTCCTCTACTGAACACTAGAGGATGCAGTTCCTCTACTGACCACTAGAGACTACAATTACTCTACTGACCACTAGAGGCTGCAGTTCCTCTACTGACCACTAGAGACTACAGTTCCTCTACTGGCCATTAGAGGCTGCAGTTCCTCTACTGACCACTAGAGGCTGCAGTTCCTCTACTGACCACTAGAGACTACAGTTCCTCTACTGACCACTAGAGACTACAGTTCCTCTACTGACCACTAGAGGATGCAGTTCCTCTACTGACCACTAGAGACTACAGTTCCTCTACTGACCACTAGAGACTACAGTTCCTCTACTGACCACTAGAGACTGCAGTTCCTCTACCGACCACTAGAGGCTGCAGTTCCTCTACTGACCACTAGAGACTACAGTTCCTCTACTGACCACTAGAGACTACAGTTCCTCTACTGACCACTAGAGGCTGCAGTTCCTCTACTGACCACTAGAGGCTGCAGTTCCTCTACTGACCACTAGAGACTACAGTTACTCTACTGACCACTAGAGGCTGCAGTTCCTCTACTGACCACTAGAGACTACAGTTCCTCTACTGGCCACTAGAGGCTGCAGTTCCACTACTGACCACTAGAGGCTGCAGTTCCTCTACTGACCACTAGAGACTACAGTTCCTCTACTGACCACTAGAGGCTGCAGTTCCTCTACTGACCACTAGAGGATGCAGTTCCTCTACTGACCACTAGAGCTGCAGTTCCTCTACCGACCACTAGAGGCTGCAGTTCCTCTACTGACCACTAGAGGCTGCAGTTCCTCTACTGACCACTAGAGGATGCAGTTCCTCTACTGACCACTAGAGACTACAGTTCCTCTACTGACCACTAGAGGCTGCAGTTCCTCTACTCACCACTAGAGACTTCAGTTCCTCTACTGACCACTAGAGGCTGCAGTTCCTCTACTGACCACTAGAGACTGCAGTTCCTCTACTGACCACTAGAGGCTGCAGTTCCTCTGCTGACAACTAGAGGATGCAGTTCCTCTACTGACCACTAGACACTACAGTTCCTCTACTAGCCACTAGATTCTGCAGTTTCTGTACTGACCACTAAGGATGCAGTTCCTCTACTGACCATTAGAGACTGCAGTTCCTCTACTGACCACTAGAGACTGCAGTTCCTCTACTGACCACTAGATTCTGCAGTTCCTCTACTGATCACTAGATTCTGCAGTTCCTCTACTGACCACTAGAGGATGCAGTTCCTCTACTGACCACTAGAGACTACAGTTACTCTACTGACCACTAGAGGCTGCAGTTCCTCTACTGACCACTAGAGACTACAGTTCCTCTACTGGCCACTAGAGGCTGCAGTTCCACTACTGACCACTAGAGGCTGCAGTTCCTCTACTGACGACTAGAGACTACAGTTCCTCTACTGACCACTAGAGACTACAGTTCCTCTACTGACCACTAGAGGCTGCAGTTCCTCTACTGACCACTAGAGGATGCAGTTCCTCTACTGACCACTAGAGGCTGCAGTTCCTCTACCGACCACTAGAGGCTGCAGTTCCTCTACTGACCACTAGAGGCTGCAGTTCCTCTACTGACCACTAGAGGATGCAGTTCCTCTACTGACCACTAGAGACTACAGTTCCTCTACTGACCACTAGAGGCTGCAGTTCCTCTACTCACCACTAGAGACTTCAGTTCCTCTACTGACCACTAGAGGCTGCAGTTCCTCTACTGACCACTAGAGACTGCAGTTCCTCTACTGACCACTAGAGGCTGCAGTTCCTCTGCTGACAACTAGAGGATGCAGTTCCTCTACTGACCACTAGACACTACAGTTCCTCTACTAGCCACTAGATTCTGCAGTTTCTGTACTGACCACTAAGGATGCAGTTCCTCTACTGACCATTAGAGACTGCAGTTCCTCTACTGACCACTAGAGACTGCAGTTCCTCTACTGACCACTAGATTCTGCAGTTCCTCTACTGATCACTAGATTCTGCAGTTCCTCTACTGACCACTAGAGGCTGCAGTTCCTCTACTGACCACTAGAGACTGCAGTTCCTCTACTGACCACTAGAGGCTGCAGTTCCTCTACTGACCACTAGAGACTACAGTTCCTCTACTGACCACTAGAGGCTGCAGTTCCTCTACTGGCCACTAGAGACTGCAGTTCCTCTACTGACCACTAGAGGCTGCAGTTCCTCTACTGACCACTAGAGACTGCAGTTCCTCTACTGATCACTAGATTCTGTAGTTCCTCTACTGACCACTAGAGGATGCAGTTCCTCTACTGACCACTAGAGACTACAGTTCCTCTACTGACCACTAGAGGCTGCAGTTCCTCTACTGACCACTAGAGACTACAGTTCCTCTACTGACCACTAGAGGCTGCAGTTCCTCTACTGACCACTAGAGACTGCAGTTCCTCTACTGACCACTAGAGGCTGCAGTTCCTCTGCTGACAACTAGAGGATGCAGTTCCTCTACTGACCACTAGACACTACAGTTCCTCTACTAGCCACTAGATTCTGCAGTTTCTGTACTGACCACTAAGGATGCAGTTCCTCTACTGACCATTAGAGACTGCAGTTCCTCTACTGACCACTAGAGACTGCAGTTCCTCTACTGACCACTAGATTCTGCAGTTCCTCTACTGATCACTAGATTCTGCAGTTCCTCTACTGACCACTAGAGGCTGCAGTTCCTCTACTGACCACTAGAGACTACAGTTCCTCTACTGACCACTAGAGGCTGCAGTTCCTCTACTGACCACTAGAGACTGCAGTTCCTCTACTGACCACTAGATTCTGCAGTTCCTCTACTGATCACTAGATTCTGCAGTTCCTCTACTGACCACTAGAGGCTGCAGTTCCTCTACCAACGGTTAGAGGCTGCAGTTCCTCTACTGACCACTAGAGGCTGCAGTTCTGGCTGCAGACTGCAGGGGGGATGAGGTGTAGTTGCCTACTCGAACCACGTGTAGTCTTCTGGTTAGGAAGCTGAGGAGCCACCTGCACAGAGAGGAGTTTGGCCTGAGGTCACTCAGCCTGTCGAACAGCCTGGTGGGAAGTAGGGTGTTGAGCGGTGATGAGAAACACACAAACAGCATTCTCAGATAGTTCCCCCTTCCAACGTCTAGACGGGTGAGGGCCGTGAGGAGCAGGAAGGCAATGACATCGTCTGTTGATCTATTGGGACGGTACGCAGACTGCAGGGGATCCAGGGCGGCAGGTAGGAAGGAGGTGATGAAGTGTATCCTTAGCCACTGGACATGGCTAATCACGCGACCCGGAGCTACACCGGTTGTTCTGCACAACCCGCAACCACCTAGTTTCCCAAGAGCAGACCAGCTGACCGCCAATCCCAACAGAGCTCCTGGTTTCAGCTCTGGCAGGTTCAGATGTCGTTTCAGGAGCCATATTTGAAGTGAGGATGTGTCGACAGATTTGATCAGCTAATTCATAGCTAACCGTGACTGACATAAAGTGGACGTGTTCCAGCCAGTTTCTCAGGTGTGTTTGCTCCGCCCTTCTGTAACCTGACACCGCGCACTACGAGAAAACAAGGCATCATCACTGTTTAGAAACCCTGTGGGTGATGTCACAGAGGGTTTGTCCAGTTCTCCTTCTACAGTCTGTAGTCACAAATAAGTGCAAAATGGTAAAAACAAGGCTGAGAACTTCTGTAGCCCTAAATGCACCTTGAATTTTGTTTCATTTTTTGTGAAGTTCACCACATGAGTTTCAGCGTTGGCGTCTGTGGACTTTTAAAAACTGCAAGAACAAACATCAAAGAAAACACATCTGATTACTTTTTGCTGGAAGTCAAATCTATGTTTAATGAAGCTGATAAACACTGATACATTTCCTCTCCATCCTAGGAGTCCTAAATTAACCATTTATTTATTTCTTTGCAGATATCTACAGTGACGGTGGAGATGTTGCAGCCTTAGTTGGAGGTGAGAGCTCAACTCTTCTCTAGTGACATTTGATAATCACCATATACATTTCCACATCATTTTTCGTCATCCACATAGTAGTTTTTGTTTGTTTGCTTTTTTTACTTTGATGTCATGAATGAAGCACATATTTATTCAGTAACTGTGATGAAGTCACTTTTAGAGCAGCCAGGTACGGAGTCTGAAGATGAAAAACATTTATGGCTGGAATTATGTCTGTTGTGAAATGTATTTCAAGCTTTTATTTGTAACCATGAATTCAAATAACAGGCAAATAAATGTACAAAAAACTTTATGAACATTTATTGTAATTGTCCCTCAAAAGAATGAATAATAATCTGGATATGGAAATTAATTGAAAACAAAATTTGCAACAATTTTGCATTTTCAAGGACTGCAAATAAACAGTAAATGAAAATATATAAGAAGTCACTCAGCCAGAGTTGATTCTTTTAAAAGGGTTTTTTTCAGCCATTCCTGTAACTGTAGCTATAACTATTGCCCCTAACAGGTCTGCTAGACAACCAGGAGCTTGGCCCTTAAGGCCCTTATATGCAGAAACAGATGTTTGAATTCTCTTCTAAATTTCAACTTTCAAAATAAAAGCCCCTCTGAGAAAGAAACAGTTATTATTCCTAAAACACACAAGGTATTTTAATACTGTAGATCAACAGAGACCTTCCTGAGATGAAGCAAATTAATATCTCGGTCTCCGTTTTGAAGAAATACAATAACCAACAAAGAAAATAATGTTTTAATGCTTCCGTTCAGATTAAAAGGGACATATTATGAAACAAATCTGTGCTTGAGAACGTATGAAATAACCAGCAGCTCAAAGGCTCCAACAAAACAGAGTCCTCTCTGAGTGTCAGAATATCTGTCAGCCTATCAGATCTGCAGGAAGCTGTGACATCACAGATGACCGTAGAATTACCCAGAATGACCATCTGTGTCTCTGCTCTTCCCATCATGCTGTGTTTTCTGTACTTTGGAGGTTGTTTGGGAAAACATGTAACGTCCTTCAGAAGAGGGGGTGGAGTCAGGTGGTGAGATTGACCATAATGTCTTTTATTTGGTTCCCATCTACAAACGTGTCCTGAAGGAAACAAAACCAGAGCATCAGATGGTCCTGGTCTGGTCAACGGAGTCTACTCAGAGTCTCGAGGACAGCTTGACTTGCACGGACTGGGGTTTATTCTGGATGAACAGAAATCTCTTTCCATCATTCCTAATAATAAACCCTGGGTGAACAAATCTCTCAACAAATCTCTCAGCAAACATCTTTTCTCTTATCTACAGTAAGTCTCTTCATCTTGAGTTCCCAGTGCCTGGAGGAGCTCTGTAATCATCCCTGAGCTCAGAACAATCACCTCTAGTGTCTCAATGATTTTCGTCCTGTCGCTCTGACATCTCTGACCATGAAGGTGCTAGAACAGGTGGAGGAGGTGAAGGTTAGTCAGGAGATACTGGACCGGCGCCAGTCTTCTTCTAGGCCAGGTGGGTGGAGAGCTACTTTACTTCACTCTCTTCAGAGCCACCTTGATGGTGGTAAAAACTTTGCTCGGCTGCTTTTAATTGTATTCAACCACAGATCTTTGCAGACTAGTGCCAGCATGGACACTGATCAGGAACTGATTGATTTTTTTTAACCTGATAGACCCCAGAAGGTCAGAGTCAGTGGTGTTATATCAGTTTTATCCTCCTCAGGGATGTGTCCTTTCACCACTTTTATTCTCGTTTCACACCAACTACTGCAGGCAGACACATACTTCAGTACCCAGAAGAGTCTGATTCTGTCCCTGCTCAGTGATGAGGACCGTCAGCGCAGCCCAGTACTGGATGGTTTCACTGTCTGGTGTAAACACCACTGATCACATGATCACTGACTCCAGTCTCCTCACTGATCTCTGACCAGGTGGTGCATAAGTGCTCTTGTTTTATTTGGTCTGTTTAAACATTTTCCTCTGTTTGCTGGTCCGGGTGTGGAGGTTGGACCGGAGCGTGAGGAGGTGCAGTAATCCGGTCCGATGGGCTGTCACTACAGATCCAGAGCTACTAGAAAGGCCCAGACGGTTCTAGATGCTCTCATCCTCCCTGCAGAGTCGAAGCTGCTGCCATCAGGTCACAGATACGCTCTGCCAAAGATGCAGGACAAATAGATTTAAAAGCTCTGTGGTACCTGCCACCACTGGACTGGTGAACAGCATTATGGGAAGTGAAGCTGTGTGATTCTCTGAGTGTGGATGGATTTAAACTGGAACAGACTGCTCCTCTGGAATAATAAGGTTACCAGTACCAAAGCAGCACCAGTCGAGGGGTGTGTGTGTGTGTGTGTGTGTGTGTGGCAGGGAGTGTCTTATCTGCCTGGTGGAGGTGAGTGTAACGAGCGTAACGCCTTGGGGGGTGTTACCGTGGAGATAAGAGCAGACACACTGGTACTCACAGGCCCTCGTTTCCACAGCAGCACTGAGTGGGTCCAATGCGCATGCACACACACACACACACACTAACCTGCAACAGTGGAAAAGACCAGGTTTGAGCTTGTCATGTTGATGTTTTCCCTCCAACGCTGACAGGGATCGTCAGCGTGGTGCTGCTGCTGTTCATCTGCACCATCGCCGTGCTGCTGTGGTGTCTGTCCAGACAGAAAGGCTCCTACGAGACCAACGAGGTGGACGACGCTGGCAACGCTGACGACAGCGACTGTGACGAGCCTGATGATGACACGGCGCTCCAGGACAAAGAACCTTTGAGGTCAAAGGAGGAGGACTAAGGACGAGTGAAAATGTAGATCTTAGTCACTTTAGAAGCGCAGAGCTTTTCAGAAGATATGGGGAAGGAAAAGTTTATTTTTTCATAATGAGCCCGTTTGTTTAAGCTTCAGTGACCTGTGAAACTACAGCGAGATGTAACTGAAAATTATTTGTCAGTAAGCTTAAATTAGGCATTTTATTTTCTAAGCTGACAGTTTCCTGATATCTCAAGAAAACCACAGACCAAAGCTTTTGACCTTTACAGCCACATCTTGGCAGTTTTGTCCATCGCCGCTGGTTTCAGGGGGCGGAGTCAGACACTAAGAGGCCCCTCCTCTGCAGGGCATGCCTGATCTGATGCAGTGTGATCTGTGATGTCACAGTGACCCACCAGTTTTCAGATTTATTATGTTATCTCTAAATGTTTCAGCACTTCAGGCTACCAAATATTTGCTCTCAAGCTCAAAACTATTTTTTTGTCATGACATGCCCCCTTTAACCAGACTTGAGTCGCTAGCGTATCGCCTTGTTAGCAGTCTGAGCCAGTTAGCGGCTCAGTTATCATGTAAACCAGTGACATATCAGTTTATCGCTCACTAGACGTTTGTGTTGAATGTATCAGTGTATATTAAAGTACTCACTAATGAACATCATCACCATCCAACGCTAAGTTCCCATTTCAGAAAGGTAAAAAATGTCATTTTGAATTTGGTTCCAGCAAATTTCGCCATCTGTCCCTGTCCTACAGAGATTTCTTCAGATGTCCTGAATCTTTTGATCATATTACATACTCTAGGTATTTGAAGTCTTCACAGTTTTACACAGAGGAACATTATTATCACATTGTTTCAGCATTTGATAGTTTTTTACACAAATTGGTGAACTTCTGTCCATCTTTATTCCTGAGAGACTCTGCTCCTCGTAGATGCTCTTTTTCCACCCGGTTATGTCATTTATGACATGTTGCTGTTGTCAAATTCAAAAAGAGACCATGTTTTCATGAAATGGTAAAATGTCTGTAGATACTTTTTTTTACAAGTTTTCTGTGTCTAGATGGGTCAGATGTTCTACATATGTCTTTGAAAATGATCCCACAAATGATACTCTTGAAGATGAAGGAGTGTATTTTTCAAATTCCCATCCAACTTTTGAACAAAAATCATTTCTGTTTCAAAAAGCTGAAGGTTTTGCGCGCTCACTTGTTTTACAAGGAAACTAAATGAAATGCTATTGTCCTTCTAAACAGACCTGAATTAGGGTCCAATGTTGCACTTAGATCCACACAAATGTCACAAACAGACGATGAAGCCAACGTTTCAGCCTAAATAACTGTTTAAATAAATGTTTGCCCTTTAAAGCCGCTCCATGTAGTAATACCACTTCTGACCAGATGGGGGCATCCAGATCTGCTGCGTTGGTTCAGTCTAGTAAGAGCACTTTGGTTAACGTTGTGTCCTCCAGGGGCTGACACATGAACGTCCCCCCTGTGGTCAGAAGTGGTACTGCTGCATCGAGTGGCTGCTGACACAAACTCTTCCAGCATAAAAATGTAACATTTATGGGGTGGTTGACGTCACTTCTCCCTCTCAGACAAACATAGTTATGAATGAGTCCTGAGAAATCCTCCCTGCAATCACTGTTTATTGGAAATATCTGACCCAAAGTGGCTTCTGTCCAGAACAAACTTCAGCTTTAATAGTTCAGGATTTCTACAGCTGAATGGCATGGAGCTTTTGTGCTTACTTTCAGTTGATTCTTTATAAAAAATAAACTCTCCACTTTCTAGCTCTCCTTGTGTTTGGATGTCTGAGCGATGAAATCAAACGTCACCCCCTTGTGACCCAGCCTGAGAACTACACTCGTGACTTTCAGGTTTTTACATCAAGTACTGAAAAATCCACTGAGCAGCCTCTTTATCAGTTCAGCTGATTATTAACACAAATATCTGATCAGGTGGTCAGCAGCAGGTCCGACCGTGCGCTCACATAGACGCACTGAAGTTCAAATCTCCCGTCTGTTAAAGCCAAGCTGACAGTCTGATCACGTGGTGCATGTTTTATATCACAGATAGATGGTAAAATGATTCCAGAGAACTGAGTAAAACTGATAGATGGTTGAGAGGAAGAACAGCATCAGTACATCCTCTGTATTAACAAACTAGACACATTTAAAACTGGAAACTGACATCTTTTTAACATTTCAACAAGTAACATTTTCTGCTTCAGAAACGACACAAACATTTGAAAACCATCAAAAAATAACTAATAAATAAATCAGTTGTAATGCCACCTTCTGCCTGTAGGAGGTGCTGTTAGACCAACATATTTACAGCCTTAATCACACTCAGTAAATGTTTATTTCATCTGAAGAGAACCTGAAAGAGAAATAATCTTGATCTTATTCATTCATGTTTGTCACAGGAGCATCACACACACACACACACAAGCACCTGTGCACAGACACACACACACAGGAGCCAGTGGTCTTCACTGGCTGATATTTATTGGCTGATAAAACCTGTAAATTAAAGCCATGTGACGTCTGTTAATGAACTTTTATAGACACAACAGATGCAAACACACCTGCACACACACACACACACACACACACACGTCTGCGGATTAGTAGAAGCTGCAACAAAACACTCAGGAGGGCACACTTAGTTAAATCACACTTATTTATAATGTAATAATATAAAGTAATATTGGAAGTGTTTAGTGTGAAATAATAGTGTGCTGTGGACCAATTAGACTGATCAGGTTGTAATAAAGCGGCTTGAAGCATGAACACGTATCTCCAGTGGTGTTGTCTCACTTCAGCGCAGCATCCCAACATCCAAACATCTGTCCAGAAGGCCTCCAACTCAAGAATGCAACATCAAAGCCAGATCTATAAAGTATAGTTGCTTTTATTTCCCAGCTCAACTGGATCTTCAGTTTTTGGGCCGAACCCTGGCAGCTGCTGAAGTCTGAGTTCAGGGTAACTTTGAACTGAGCGTTTTGGTGGTTCATTAACTTTTACGAGGCGTCCCCTGAGACGTGATCCTCTCTGCTCTGAGTCAGCTGGGAACTGTGCAGGTGAGGACATCAAAAGAAGAAGTTTGGACTTCGTCAGGTCTTTTAACCTTTAAAGACTGGAAACTGGAAGGTTTCATCTCTGACTCAGGAGCCGTTGAGTTTCTCAGCAGCCAAAAACAAAACGAGCTGTGATTGTTCTGAGGATGAAAGTTCCTGTGAGGCTCCTCAGAGCGCCGGCCAACGTACTGGTCCAGACCAGGGGGGGTTTGGCAGGGCCCGGTTTCCCTCCGAGCTGTCAGACAGTATCCTTTAAAAGACAGTGAGATAAGTCACCTGAAACAAATGGTTTACTCTACCTGCTGCTCCGAACACCAGCGTGATGAAGCTGCTGATGCTTTCCCAGCTTTAATCAAGTTATTACACAAATCCAGCTCAGAGTTTTGGGTTTCATTCCCCCTGAACAGCTAGAAGAAATATTAGAGACCAGAAACACCCAGGAAGTCTGATTTTATCTTCAAATTGATCCCAAGATGATTCATTTCTTATTAAACATTAATTTCTACATTCCAGATGTGCAACACATTCAAGAAAAAGGTTAACATGAGGATTGTAGTGATAGAAGAGAGAAAAAATAAAGATGTCAGCAAGTGACTATCGTGATGATTTGGTTAAAAACTCATCCATGAAAGTGTTTGAGGAGCAAAGACGATCAGAGGGTCTCCAACAGATACATGAGAAGATCACTGAAGGGAAATCACACAGTGATGGTCCTCAAAGAAACATTAGAAATTATCTGCAGAGTTCAGGACATCATCAGATGTGTCTGAGAGGCTGAAGGAACCTCAGCAGAGAAGCTTTAAGGACAGAAGCTTTAAGGACAGAAGCTTTAAGGACAGAGGCTTTAAGGACAGACGCTTTAAGGACAGAAGCTTCAAGGACAGAAGCTTTAAGGACAGAAGCTTAAAGGACAGAAGCTTCAAGGACAGAAGCTTTAAGGACAGAAGCTTCAAGGACAGAAGCTTTGAGGACAGAAGCTTCAAGGACAGAAGCTTTGAGGACAGAAGCTTCAAGGACAGAAGCTGTTAGGACAGAAGCTTCAAGGACAGAAGCTGTTAAGGACAGAAGCTTCAAGGACAGAAGCTTTAAGGACAGAAGCTTCAAGGACAGAAGCTTTAAGGACAGAAACTCCAGCAGGACAGGAGCTTAAAGGACAGGAGCTTCAGCAGGACAGAAGCTTCAAGGACAGAAGCTTCAAGGACAGAAGCTTCAAGGACAGAAGCTTCAAGGACAGAAGCTTCAAGGACATATGCTTCAAGGACAGAAGCTTCAAGGACATATGCTTCAGCAGGACAGAAGCTTCAAGGACATATGCTTCAGCAGGACAGGAGCTTCAAGGACAGACGCTTCAAGGACAGAAGCTTCAAGGACAGAAGCTTTAAGGACAAAGCTTCAAGGACAGAAGCTTCAGCAGGACAGAAGCTAAAAGGACAGAAGCTCCAGCAGGACAGGAGCTTCAAGGACAGAAGCTTCAGCAGGACAGGAGCTTCAAGGACAGATACTTCAAGGACAGAAGCTTCAAGGACAGATGCTTCAAGGACAGAAGCTTCAGCGGGACAGGAGCTTCAAGGACAGAAGCTTCAAGGACAGAAGCTTCAGCAGGACAGGAGCTTCAAGGACAGAAGCTTCAAGGACAGGAGCTTCAAGGACAGATGCTTCAAGGACAGAAGCTTCAGCAGGACAGGAGCTTCAAGGACAGAAGCTTCAAGGACAGAAGCTTCAAGGACAGATGCTTCAAGGACAGAAGCTTCAGCAGGACAGGAGCTTCAAGGACAGATGCTTCAAGGACAGAAGCTCCAGAAGGACAGAAGCTTCAAGGACAGAAGCTTCAAGGACAGGAGCTTAAGGGACATAAGCTCCAGAAGGACAGAAGCTTCAAGGACAGAAGCTTTAAGGACAGGAGCTTTAAGGACAGAAGCTTCAGCAGGACAGGAGCTTCAAGGACAGAAGCTTTAAGGACAGAAGCTTCAAGGACAGAAGCTTTAAGGACAGAAGCTTCAGCAGGACAGAAGCTAAAAGGACAGAAGCTTCAGCAGGACAGGAGCTTCAAGGACAGAAGCTTCAAGGACAGATGCTTCAAGGACAGAAGCTTCAGCTGGACAGGAGCTTCAAGGACAGAAGCTTTAAGGACAGAAGCTTCAAGGACAGAAGCCTCAAGGACAGAAGCTTTAAGGACAGAAGCTTCAAGGACAGAAGCTTCAAGGACAGAAGCTTTAAGGACAGAAGCTTTAAGGACAGAAGCTTCAGCAGGACAGAAGCTAAAAGGACAGAAGCTCCAGCAGGACAGCTGAGATCTCTGAACCTTCACTGCATCCAGAACTGGTCCAGAACCAACAGGACAGTTTCTGGGACTGAGAAACTTAAAGCAGAAATGCTTTTTTTCAGATTGTTGCAGTTTTCATCATTTTACATCAGGAACCTTTGATTCTGTGAGGTCTTTTAACTAAATAAAACTGCAATATTTGGTTAAAAAGATAATAATATTTGCAAAGTTTACTATATTATGGAACTATATTTAAGTATACTAAAACTCTGTGATAGTTTGAAAAACTCACCAAAGAATCTGTTATGATAAAAATTGTCAAACATTCCAGTTTAAACATTTATGTTTAAACTGTATGTTATCTAATAAAGCCTCTGATTTGAAAGTCTTTTCATTTTCATTTTATTCAAGTTTTTAAAAATGTCCTATTTTTTTCAGAATTGAGGTTGTCATTAAAACAAGTAGTGGTGAAGAGTGGAGGGTGGAGGAAAAGGAGGAGGAGGAGGAGGAAGAGGATGAGAAGGATGAGTAGGAAGAGGAGGAGGAGGAAGAGGAAGAGGAGGAAGAGGATGAGGAGGAGTGAGTCGGAGGAGGAGGAGGAGAGGGAAGGAGGAGAGGAAGCGGAAGAGGAGGAGGAGGAGGAGGAGGAGGAAGGAGGAGGAGGAGGAGGAGCTTGGAGGAGGAGGAGGAGGAGGAGGAGAGGAGCTTCTTGAGGAGGAGGAGGATCTTCGTCCTTCTTGGAGGAGGAGAAGGAAGATTCTTCTTCTTCCCTCGAGGAGGAGGAAGAGGAGGGTAAGGGGGTACGGTGGCTGAACTGCACTGCCTGCAGTCCTGTTCGTCCCTGGAATGATGTGAACGATGAGTTTAAAGTGTTTGGAAGATGTGTTTCTTCCAACACTTTTAAAGCATTGGAAGAAAAGAAGTAAAGGAAATAAAAGATGGAGTTCCAAAAGTTGGACTGTGTTTGAGTTGAACGTAACTCATCATCATGTAACGACACCAACTGTGTGATTGAAAACAGGACATTCAGGTCACTCTGACGTCTGAGTAACGTACTGTGTCACCTCCTGTCGGTGATTTGAATGGTGTCACAGTCTCTGATTCTTTCAACCATTTAAAACTTAAAACTTGATTCGGTGATAACTCTACACTGCTGTTGTAAATTGTAACTGAGCACTCGCACGTAGTTCCGCTTCGCACTTTTTCCCTGGGATTCTCACTGCCGTTAATCGCCGGTTCTTTAGCTTCTTTAGCTTATTAGCTTCTTAGCATGGCTTCTTCTTCTCTCTCTGTTTCCCCCTCCCACTGCTCAGTGTGTGAAATGTTCAGTTATTCCTCTGCCTCCTTTGGTCAAAGTGGTAAATGCATAAAGTGTAGTTTATTCATAGCTTTGGAGGCGAGGCTCAGTGAGCTAGAGGCTCGGGTCCGTCAACGAGACCATAGTCCGTCAGAGGCGATAGGTAGCCAGGCTAACGTAGCGGCGGACCGGCCTAGAGTAGCTGCAGCTAGCAGTCTCCCTGTAGCAGCCGAGCAGCCGGCCAGTCAGGGCGGCTGGGTGACGGTTCGGAGGAAGCGTAGCCCAAAACAAAGGCGCGTGGATCACCATCACTCGCTTCACATATCAAACCGTTTTTCCCCACTCAGCAACACCCCCGCTGAGAAACCCACCCTGCTGATTGGAGACTCTATAGTCCGGTATGTGAGGCCGGCAGCCACGGCCATAGTCAGGTGTATCCCAGGAGCCAGAGCGGGCGACATCGAGGCAAATTTGAAGCTGCCGGCAAAGAGTAACTGTAAGTACAGTAAAGTTATCATACATGTCGGCACTAATGACAGCCGGCTACGCCAGTCGGAGGTCACTAAACTTAACACTGAGTCGGTGTGTAATGTTGCAAAGAGCATGTTGGACTCCGTAGTTTTCTCTGGTCCCCTTCCTAATTTGACCAGTGATGATATTGTAGTGAAGTTTGGTGGGTTCATGGGGAGGAGAGGAGCAGTAGCGCTGCTGCACCTGTGTGGCAAGAGATGAGCCTTTAAAAGAGCTCAGTTAGTGTGGAATGGTGTGACTGGAGAGGAGCTTGGTGATTGCTATTGGGCTTAGCCCAGCCAAGCGAACTGTTTTAGGCTCGACTAATCCTGCGGGGAGGGTGCTGAATACAGCTGGTTAGGACTGCCGGCGGCGAAGACAGTCAGTGGGGCTGTAGGGCAAGGCTGCTGCGCAGGCAGGGCTAGAAGTGAGTTAGTGGGGTCCCTCAAGGAGCCATTATCCACTCTCCAGCTGTGGAAGAGGTTTTCCGGCCGCAATCGGAGACCTCGCTGCGCTGGGCCGGCGAACCAGAGACTTCTTTGTGTCAGACCAGCGCTAAGCTCAGACCCTGGGGGAGGGTCTCGAGCCTCTGGGAAGCTAAGTGTCTTTTTACTCCTTTTACTGATTGTGTGTGTGTGAGCAGTGAATGGTTGTGCGATTTTAAGAGTTTTTAGCCACAGCCAGCGGGGAATCCTGTTTGGGGGGGAATCAGGGAGAATAGGAGGAGTTTAAAGGTTGGATGCTGCCCTCTGCCTACCTTCGTGACACCTGGGGGGGGTTTGCAGTGTCCTAGCTTGCTGTGAGAGCTGGTCTTAAGAATTTAAGTGGTGTGTTGTTGCTGTGCCTCAGTAGTGTGTAGA
Source organism: Hirundichthys speculiger (assembly GCA_018398805.1). Lineage (NCBI taxonomy): Eukaryota > Metazoa > Chordata > Actinopteri > Beloniformes > Exocoetidae > Hirundichthys > Hirundichthys speculiger. The sequence continues at coordinate 192,360 of JAGFBZ010002520.1, forward strand.
GGTTGCCAGTGTTTGGCTCCTCCCCAATTCACGTGCATGAATAGTAATCAGTGGCGTAGTCCTGCCCTTGGAGACTCAGCTGACTTATCCTGGCTCCCTTACAGGTTCTGAAGCGGGCAGCTTAATTAAATGTCCTAAATAAAGATTGTTACTGGTAACACCTTCTTCCTCTGCCTCATTTGTATTTAAAGGGACCGCCTGAAACATTACAAAATGTTTAGCTGCATGTCATCGCTCCGTCGCTGGTTGTTGTGGTGGTGTCCAGAAAACAACGTGGCCATTATTGACAATTGGCCGGATTTTTGGGGAAAGCCTGGTCTGATTAGAAGAGACGGCATTCATCCCACCCGGGATGGTGCAGTTCTTATTTCTAGCAATTTGGCCAATTCTCTTAGACGCTCCCCCTGACAATCCAGGGTGTAGGCCAGGGTGCAGAGCTGCAGTCTTACACACTTCTCTGCTGCTTCTCGAGGACCTTCCCCGACCACTAAAGATAGAGAAATCGACCATGTAGCTGCTAATGTTAACATGGTGCCGAACAAAAACAAAAACATAGAATTGGTGTCAATTCCCCGTCCTCCAAAAGTCTACTTAGCGCGCTGTGATAGTGGTGTTAACCAAAATAATCTGATAAAAATAAAAACTGTCAGACACGTGGAGCCAAGAGAACTTGTAATTAGATGTGGACTATTGAATGTGAGGTCTCTTAGCTCTAAGTCCCTGTTAATCAATGATCTAATTACTGAGACTAGTTGCGATGTCTTCTGCTTATCAGAAACACGGCTACAAGAATATGTGAGCCTAAATGAGGCTATGCCACCAGGTTACAGTGTCGTACCTAAACGCGTTCATTGAACAAAAGTTCACAAACTAGTTCATATTTTGTGTGAACGTGAACTGATGAACGTTGGGTGTGAACGAGTTCATTTGGGCAGTTGTGAATGACGCTCTTTCAAAGATGATGCACGGTCAAAACCATGCCAGATTTCCAGCGAACCCCAATTAAAATACACCACAAATGAGCCCAATATGTATCTTCTGAAAGTAATCAAACATGGCAACATGGGCTGTTTCTTCTGTCACGCTAACAATTGCGTCATCAAATGTTTAAAACAAGCAGGAAGATGAAAGCTGCAGTCGCCCAGAGCCGGATGAGCGGCCCGACTCCTAGGGGGGGGGGGGGATTAAATATTGAAATGGAGAAAAAAAAATTTGCACCTTAAGGACCTAATTTTTGTCTTATAAAAGACCATTTGACAATTCAATTCAATTCAATTTTATTTGTATAGTGTCTGTTACAATGTCAATTGACCTTTCGGTAAGCACCGCCCCCTCCCTAGTTACTGTTGATAGATAAAGATTCAGCACTGGACACAGTTTTTGATGGATAAAATAAATCCTGTTTGTAATGGTGTAGTATATTGTCATCATTTTTGACAAATAATTGCTCACAGCAACATTAAAAAAGAATAAGAAAAAAAGAACTTAAAATGAACTACTTCGTTCATTTTTTTTAAATTGAGAACTGAACTAGTTCGTTTAAATTTCTGTGAACTATGACCTTAACTAGTTCGTGTTGAAAGTGAACTTGCCCAACATTGCCAGGTTATATTAATTATCATATTCCCTGGAGTACGGGTCGAGGTGGAGGAGTAGCAGCTGTCTACAACTCCAGCCTACAAGTAAAAACAAAACCTAAATGTGATTATAATACATTTGAAAGCCCCAAGCTTAGTCTAACCATCCCGAGCTGGAAATCAGAAAAGCCAGTCTTGTTGGTGGTGGTGTACCAGCCACCTGCTGGTGCTTATCTGGACTTTCTGTCTGAGTTCTTAGATTTTTTAACTGGTTTAGTGCTCAGCTCAGACAAAGTCGTCATAGTGAGTGACTTCAACATTCATATGGATGTTGACAGTGACAGCTTTAAATTAACCTTTACATCTCTCTTAGATTCATTGGGCGTCTCACAAAAAGTGAAAGAACTGACTCACTGCTTTAATCACATCCTGGATCTGGTTCTCACCTATGGTATAGATACTCATCACTTGTTACTGCTGAATTCTCTTCTTTCAGACCACAGTTTAATTACATTCGAGTTCAGCATTTGTGGCATTAAAACAGGAAATAAAATGTGTCATTACAGCAGATGCCTTTCTGAAGATGCTGTGAATAAATTTAAGGAGGTCATTCTCTCTCATCTCCCTATGGTGGAATATGATAGAATAGCTGAGGGCAACGACCTGAATTTTACTCCGGCAGATATTGATTACCTTGTTAACAATACTGCAGATATGTTACATTCAGCCCTGGATGCGGTCGCTCCTCTGAGGAAGAGGGTTTCTTATCTTAGGAGCTCAGCTCTCTGGTATAATTCACATATTCACATGCTGAAGCAGAATGCACGTAAAATGGAAAGGAGGTGGTACTCCTGTAAATCTGCGGACTCCCATCATGCCTGGAGAGATAGCTTAATAGTCTACAAAAGAGCCCTACGCAGAGCTAGAACATCTTATTATTCTTTGTTAATAGAAGAGAACAAACATAACCCACGTTTTCTGTTCAGCACTGTAGCCAGGCTGACAAAGAGTCACAACTCTGTTGGTCCATGCATTCCTGCTACTCTCAGTAGTGACTTTATGAGCTTTTTTAGCGGGAAAATAATCAAAATTAGAGATGAGATCGGCCAGGCCCAGCTGTCGACGGCTGTGGACGTCCCTGCAGCTTCGTTGATTTCTTCTGTTTCTGATTTGACTCTGGACTGTTTTTCTCCTGTGGGCCTCTCTGAGTTGACCTCAACTATCAGTAAAGCTAAACCATCTACATGTCTGTTGGATCCCATCCCAACTCAGCTGCTCAAAGATGTTATGTCTATTACTGGTACGTCTATGTTGGATCAGATTAACCTATCTCTACAATCAGGATATGTACCACAGGTTTTTAAAGTTGCAGTTATAAAACCTTTGCTTAAGAAACCATCTCTTGATCCTGACATCTTGGCTAACTATAGACCAATATCCAACCTTCCATTTATCTCTAAAATTCTGGAAAAAATAGTTGCTAGCCAGTTAGGAGAACACCTGCATAGAAATGATCTATTTGAGGTCTTTCAGTCAGGGTTTAGAACTCATCACAGCACAGAAACTGCGCTGATTAGAGTCTCCAACGACCTCATCATGGCCTCAGACAACAGATTAGTTTCTGCCCTTGTTCTGCTGGACCTCAGTGCTGCTTTTGATACCGTTGATCATGGCCTTTTGCTGCATAGATTAGAGCACACTGTTGGAATTAAAGGGACAGCATTAGGCTGGTTTAAGTCATACTTATCTGACAGGTTCCAGTTTGTCCATGTTAATGACATTTCTTCTACATGGACTAGGGTCTGCTATGGCGTCCCACAGGGTTCAGTGCTGGGACCAATCCTTTTCACTTTATACATGTTGCCCTTGGGAAAAATTATCTAGAGCCATGGCGTAAACTTTCATTGCTACGCTGATGATACGCAGCTGTACTTATCTATGAAACCAGAGGAAACAAAACCTTTGGCTAAACTTCAAGGGTATCTTAATGACATTAAGTCCTGGATGTCCTCTAACTTTTTGCTTCTAAATTCGGATAAAACAGAGGTTATTGTCTTTGGTCCCAAACACCTGAGGAATGGATTAACTGGGTTTACGCTGGCTTCCAGCACAGCTGTGAAAAACCTTGGAGTCATTTTTGATGAGGATGTGTCATTTGAGCAGCATATTAATCAGGTTTGCAAGACTGCCTTTTTTCATCTCTGAAATATTGCCAAGATTAGGAGCATCCTCTCCCAGGGTGATGCTGAAAAATGAATCCATGCGTTTGTCAATTCTAGACTGGATTATTGCAATGCGTTGTTAGCAGGATGTCCGAAAGCTCGCTGAATAGCCTTCAACTGATCCAGAACGCAGTAGCGAGGGTGCTGGCAAGAATCCGTTAGCGAGATCACATTTCTCTGTTAGCCTCCCTCCATTGGCTTCCCGTGAATTTTTGAATTGAGTTTAAAATTCTGCTTCTCGCCTTTAAGGCCCTTAATGGCCTGGCTCCATGCTATTTACAAGACTTGATAGCACGTTATGCTCCTAATAGAGCTCTTCGCTCTCAGAGTGCAGGATTACTCGTCGTTCTTAGAATATCTAAAAGTAGATTTGGAGGACAGGCCTTCTGCTACCAGGCTCCTTTATCATGGAACCAGCTACCAGTTTGGGTTCAGAAGGCTGACACCATCTCCATCTTTAAAACTAAATTGAAAACATTTCTGATCAGTAAAGCCTACAGTTAGTCTAAGGTATAGTGTGTAGGGGCTAATAGTTATAGCTACAGGTGTAGTAGCTCAGACTAGAGTAGCTCGTCTTAATCACAGCTTCGTCATAGCTATGCTGCTATAGGACTACGCTGCAGGGGGACGCCAACATGATCTGCTGAGTGGTGTCTCCACTGCTTTTCTCCTTTTCCTTTCCTTTCCTCCTCCTCCAGCTCATTCCATAGTTAATTAGGAGCACCTTGTTACTGTAACTCTGCTCCATTTTGTTTCCTGTAGTTTGTTGTGCTGTTTTGCCCCCCTTTTTCTCTTTTCTTTCTGTATGTTTGCAGGCCAGAGTTTCCTGAGTTTCATGCTGACTTGCAGTTCCCTCCTCTGTCCATCCCAGCGTTTACCTCCACCTGTGTGTGTAGGTGTGTTCAGGGTACCGATTGGCGTGGTGACAGGCGACCTGGTCCTCTGGCCATCTCACCTCAGTGCTACTACCTCCATCTGTTTATATAGCCGATTCAATCAGCCTTTTGTGTGCTCTTCTCTCTCTGTCCTCCATCCTCTCTCTGTCCTGTCTCCCCTCTTTTCTTTCTCTACCCTGCTGGCCTTCAGCAGGAAGGTCCCCCCATTTGATCCAGATCCTGTTCAAGGTTTCTTTCTCTTAAAGTGGAGTTTTTCCTTGCCACTGTTTGGCTTAAAGGTTTTTTTTTTCTCCCCCTGTGGGAGTTTTTTTTTTTCCTTGCCATTATCCTGCATTATGATTTAATATTATAATTTTAATGATATTTGCTTGGGGGTCATGATCTGGGTCTCTGTAAAGCCCCTAGAGACAACTTGACATTGTAACAGACGCTATACAAATAAAAATGAATTGAACTGAATTGAACTTAGTACAGCTCGTGTGTGTGTGTGTGTGTGTGTAGGAAAGTCAGGATGCTAATCACATCCAGATGAGTGAAGAGGCCAGACAAGCTGAGTCACATTCTGCGTGTGCGTGCATGTGTGTGCATGTGTGTGTGTGTGAAGGCGGTAAAAACACTTGGCATAGTTTGTCCCATATCCTCCTAAAACCTAGACAAGCATGGCCGCCACACACACACACACACACACAGGCGTGCTCGTTTGAATTCACCACCTGAGAATGTCAGGAGGGCCAGAGTGCCACATTTGCGTGAGAGCGAACGCTGCTCGCTCCCCTCTGCTCCTCTGCACCCAAACCAACGGAGACTCGTGCTGCGTTCAAGGTCAAACGGGACAAAGTGTTGCGATGTGTTCAAACACAGTTGTGAAACGGTGGCTGAACGCTCAGACGTCAGTAGGACCTCAGTGATGCTCCATGTCCCCAACAGCTATTCACAGCACTCGGTAACCGCCATCTGGATGGTTAAAATGATAGTTTACTCTCGTAACGGTTGCTGTAAAGGATCCAGACATACATGTGCTGACCAAGAACAAGCTTCTGGTTTTATTGTTTTAACATTTATTTTCCATTTGTTTCAAGACTTTTAAGACTGGGTGGCACCAGCAGAACCACTCTTCAGTTATCAGTCCATCAGTCCTACGTTTGTTGTTTACACATCGGTGAAAAGAGGAGGAACCCTAGTAGGAACCCTGGTAGGAACCATGGTGTTGTAAATCAACACAGCAGCCGGTAAGTTCAGTTTTTAACATGGAAAGTAAAGCAAACCATTCACCTGTCTCAAACCTGGCCAAGTAGTTTTAGTTCCTCAACCTAATGCAGGTAAATTGACCCGGTTCATCCTGTTCAGGGTCAGGGGGACACTCCAGCCCCTCCCAGCTGTCACTGGTTTAAAGCCAGGGGGCCCAGCTCCTGTCCTGGAGGGCCGCCGTCCTGCAGGTCTCAGATGTTTCCCTGTTTCACACTGAATGGGTCGTTCAGAGGCTTGGACCTGGGTGACAAGCTGATGGTGATCCATTCATTCGGTCAGGCATGCAGGGCAGCCGGTCTCCAGGACTGGAGGTCCCTGGTCTAAACCAAACCCAGGTAACTGTGAGTCCAAGTGTCAGGACAACCTGTTGAAGCTCAAACCGGAGTCAGGATGGAGAAGACCTGCTGGGATTGTCACCAGAAACATCTGTAGGAGGCGGTCTTTCAGGCCAGACTCAGAGGGGGAACTGGTCCTAACACGCTAACGTTTGCTCTGACAGGTGAAGAAATGGCTCAGTTCTGAACCAAGACAGCGGACAAATCCATTCATCATGACCCACCGTTGAACCCCAAAGTCCTGGTGAGTCACCAGTTCCCAAAACCAACAGGAACCAACGTTTCCACCTCCAGTTCCCAGTAACTGGAGCAAGCCGCTGTAAATGCTAACGGGAGGTGATGGGTTGGGGATCATTCACCTCAAAACAGAAGATCTGAGATGATTTTCTGTGGTTTTCCTGCTCGGAGTGGATATTGTGTTGATGGGTTTTTGTTCTCTCCTCTGAAGCCATAAACCTTACTTCATCACCCACCAGAAATGTTGGTTTCATTTTCAGATACTTGTATGTCAGCTGGGTGTAACTCATGAAGACTTCGGCGTTTGGAAAGGATCGAACAATTCCCAGCCAGCTGGCTTAGTCACGTATCAGGAGGATGGACCTAAAAGCCCGTCCAGGCAGACCTCCACCTCCCAGCCCGCCATGAGGTTTTGATCCAACCTCCAACCAAACAGCGCTGCAATGAAGCTGCACTCAGTTGGAAACTTCCCAGCATCACCACCGGTTGCTCTACGGAGCTAATTGGAAGTCAAGTGCCTCATTAGAGGGAGCAGATGTGGTTTCTGCCACGTTAGAAAGAATAACTTGGAAGGTTCAGCAAAATATTTAAAAAAAGTTTGAACCAGGTGTAATACCATTGCCTTTGATTCAATATTTGTTCAAGTGTGTTTTCCTTGATTTGCAGCGACTCAGTCACTGTTCTGGCTCCTGTCTGCCTTCCTTTCCACATATCTGGGTCAGATACTGCAGATAAACCTCTGAAGTCACTCCCATGAGATGCTCAGCGCTGATGCTGATCGAGAATGAAGGGTGTGTGGGTTTAATATCTGAGGAATGAAGTGGGAGGACAAAATATGTAACTCGTATTCCTAGAACTTCTCTTTCCTTATTTTCTCAGAGCTGGCTGGAGAAGAAGAGCAGCTCAGAGTCGGACTGAGATAGCCTCTGGAGGTCCAACACCTTCGCTCAGGGCCCAGATCTCTGCTCCTGCCGTGGACGTCTCTCGGGTTTATCGAACATGGCTTAAATTCCTGACGTGCATCAGAGGCTGCGATCACAAAACAGGCTGATTTTCTCACACTCTCGAATGCTGAGCGTTCACAATGCAGCAAAGCTCTGTTATGCTCACGTTATGAACAAGTGATTTAAAGAGCGAATCACATCAGACCTCCTGGAGTGAAGAGTTTTATCCATCAGACAGGTGTCTAATGGCTGGGAGACGGTGGCATAGACGGGATGAGAGGAGGGGGAATCCTGCAGAGCTGCAGACCCATGCTGGCAGGGCCATCCTCCAACCCCCCCATGCACCATAGAAGGGGATTTTCCTCATCGTCTGTCTGCATTTACGATACAGATGCAGCTGCAGAGCCGCTTTGAACAATGGTAGTGGAGAGTGAACGTGTTCCCAAGATGCACTGCTTCTACAGTCAGGATGCCAGGGGACTTCCCAGGTTTTCCAAGGTCTTTCACTCCCAAGTTCCTCAGTTCCAAGAGTCGTTCCAGGAGTCCAGGATTCTCAGGGTCCTGTTTTCTAAAGGTTCTTTATTCTGAGGTCCTCCAGGGTTCCAGACCTCCAGGGTTCAAATTCACCATAATCCGACTCTTCAGATCAGTGGTCCCTTTCACACAAACATTTTACATTTTTAATGGACGTAAAGATAGCATGTATGTTCCATGGACGCCCTTTGGGTAATTGTACCAGCAGTTGCTGAAATTATACGTAATAATTGACCTTTTGGTAAGCACCGCCCCCTCCCTAGTTACTGTTGCTAGGTCGAACATTCTCGCTGCTTCTCCATTAAGGACAATGTTATTTTGCCATTTTTCCGATGCCTATCAACCGTATTTATATCACACTAGAATAACCCCGTGGTAAAATATTGCTGCTGGGGACCTGCAACAGTGACTCGAGGTGTCCAGCACGTTTGGAGGGACATTTTTATTCTCTTTACCAAAACAAACGCTGGAGAATGCAGCTGTGGGTTAAGTTGTGTCCGTCCACACAATCAACTGAACGTGGGGAAAGTTACAAAACACACCTACATTTACTCCACAGTAAGTTTGTACTAAATGAACCACTGAACCACTGTTTAGTAAAAGTAATATGTAATATTGTTTCAGTCTGTTTAGCCTGTCTTATATACTGTATATAATGTCACTGGGGGCTGTTTGATGTTCTCCAACGTGGTCCGTGAGTAGTCCACTTCCTATCAGCATGCCCTGGTACCCTGACCTCTCACAACCTCTCACAGCCCAGATAGGAGAGGAATGTTTGCTCCAAACATCCTCACATCTGCAGTCTGTAGCCAACAGCTGGACTTGTGTTGACTTAAGGTTTTTTTTGGGGCTCTGAGCTCAACCCAAGTCAAGGCCAGCTCTTGGGCCACATCCTTAGTGGCCACATCCAGAGCCTCAGTGACATCTGAGCCACATATGGCCCACAGAAAGCTTCCCAGTGCACTGACTGGGCCAGGACTGGCTGAAGTACACGGTAAAACCTAACATTGCATCTTAATAAAAGAATAAAGTTAACATAACTCATACTTTGTAAATTATTTCCATTAATTAAACTAACTTAGAAATGAAATGTTAAAATAATAACTCACTGTCACTGTGAGTGCATTTGCTCGGGGGTCATGCTCTGGGTCTCTGTAAAGCGCCTAGAGACAATTGTCATTGTAACAGACGCTATATAAATAAAATTGAATTGAATTGAATTGAATTAACATTTTTGGAGCATTTTAGTGTTCGTGGTGTAATTCTATTTCATTCAGCTAACTTATTCTCTATCGGTTGTTTTTACATCATTATAAAAATATAAGTCCATGCGGTGCCATTTGGCTTTTCTTTTTTGTCGTTTTAGTTTTTAAACCCTATATCACCAATTGTATCATATTTTTTACATGATGTTTTGAGACAAAAAAAAGAGAGAGAACTCAGACAGAAACTCCAGATAAGCACCAGCAGGTGGCCGGTACACCACTACAAACAAGACTGACTTTTCTGACCTCCAATTTGGAAAAGTTAGACTAAGTGTGAGGCTTTCGAATGTATTATAATTACATTTGGGTTTTGTTTTTACTTGCAGGCTGGAGTTGTAGACAGCTGCTACTCCTCCACCTCGACCCGTACTCCGGGGAATATGATAATTATTATAACCTGGTGGCGTAGCCTCATTTAAGCTCACATACTCTCCCTCTTGTAGCCATGTTTCTGATAAGCAGAAGAGTCTCAGTAATAAGATCATTGATTAACAGAGACTTAGAGCCAAGAGACCTCACATTCAGTAGTCCACATCTAATTACAAGTTCTCTTGGCTCCACGTGTCTGACAGTTTTTATTTTTATCAGATTATTTTGGTTCACACCACTATCACAGCGCGCTAAGTAGACTTTTGGAGGACGGGGAATTGACACCAATTCTATGTTTTTGTTTTTGTTCGGCACCATGTTAACATTAGCAGCTATAAAGTTGATTTCTCTATCTTTAGTGGACGGGGACGGTCCTCGAGAAGCAGCAGAGAAGCGTGTAAGACTGCAGCTCTGCATCCTGGCCTCCACCCTGGATTGTCAGGGGGAGCGTCTAAGAGAATCGGACAGATTACTAGAAATAAGAGCTGCACCATCCCGGGTGGGATGAATGCCGTCTCTTCTAATCAGACCAGGCTTTCCCCAGAAATCCGGCCAGTTGTCAATAAAGGCCACGTTGTTTTCTGGACACCACCACGACAACCAGCAACGGAGCGATGACATGCGGCTAACATATCATCACTGGTCAAATTAGGAAGGGGACCAGAGAAAACTACGGAGTCCGACATGCTCTTTGCAACATTACACACCGACTCAATGTTAAGTTTAGTAACCTCCGACTGGCGTAGCCGGGTGTCATTAGTGCCGACATGTATAATAACTTTACTGTACTTACGGTTACTCTTTGCCAGCAGCTTCAAATTTGCCTCGATGTCGCCCGCTCTGGCTCGCGGAATACATCTAACTATAGTCGTGGCTGCCGGCCTCACATACCGGACTATAGAGTCGCCAATCAGCAGGGTGGGTTTCTCAGCGGGTGTGTCGCTGAGTGGGGAAAAACGATTCGATACGTGATGGTGTTCCACACGCCTTTGCTTTGGGCTACGCTTCCTTCGAACCGTCACCCAGCTGCCCTGACTGGCCGGCTGCTCGGGTGCTACAGTGGGACTGCTAGCAGCAGCTACTCTAGGCCGCTCCGCCGCTACATTAGCCTGGCTGCCTATCGCCTCTGACGGACTATGATCTAATTGGCGGACACGCGCCTCTAGCTCACTGAGCCTCGCCTCCAAAGCTATGAATAAACTACATTTTATACATTTACCACTCTTGCTAAAGAGGCAGAGGAATAACTAAACATTTCACACACTGAGCAGCGGGAAGGGGAAACAGAGGGAGAAGAAGCCATGCTAAGAAGCTACTAGGCTAAAGAGCCGGCGATTAACGGCAGTGAGAATCTCAAGGAAAATGTGCGAAGCGGAAACTACGTGCGAGTGCTCAGATTACCATTTACACCAGCAGTGTAGAGTTATCACCGAATTGAGTTTAAATTTAAATTATAAAAAGGTTAAAGGAATCAAACACCGTTTAGCGTTCACCACCAACAGGAAACCATCAACAGGAAGTCCGGCCGCAACAGCAACACATATCAGCATTAAGTGTCACCTTTCATTAGAGGCCAAGATTATGACTGTACGATGAAGCGTTCAAGAGTTATGTCCTTTTATCCGAGGTATGTGGCCATGTTTATCCAAGTGCCATTTTGGAGACTCCAAATGACCATTTTTGGAAATGCCTAGACATACTCTTACAAAAACGTGTAAAATACTCATTTTTAGTGGTATTGTTATGAAATTTGAACTTGCACTAGGTAAGGCTTCATGCTGTGGTCCTATTGTGTTTTCCAGCTAATAAGTCACAGCTGCACTCATCTTCAGACATCTGTTTACAAAAAAAATTCAGGCGGAAATAAAAAACTTATATTTCAGTGTGTTCAAACTTAGATTACTCAATGCTAGTAGCACTTACAGTGATTCTGACAGTTGGCGGAAAAACTTTAGAGTGTTACCATTCAAAAGAGACCAAAACCATCCATGTGCTACAAACGGTTCAAGAACAGCTTTCAATTTACTTTGGGTATGCCTTGGATAGGCGTTTTATGCAAATTATACAGGAATAGTACGGGGGTTAATATTCACGTGTTTCTCATTTTAACATTTTTGGACCATTTTAACATTTCCATCTTTACTTACTGTTGCTTCTTTTCTTCTTTTACTTTCTATCTGAAAATATACAGATGAAACATAACATTATATCAATATATACAATATAGGGATGGGTTTTTAAATTAACCTTTTGTATTTAGGAATTTCTCATCCTATAAACTCATCTTCACATTACCATCTTATTATTTTAGAGATTTTTATCCTTTGTAACATCTTTCTAAATTTTTAAACATTCCACATGCTCAGATATTTAAAAACATAATTGATAATATAATATAACGGAATAATAAAACACCTGTTCTTACCATCACATTCTTTTAAAGATTTTTGAAAATAATTTCAAACATGTTAGTATCTTTCAATGTCTATGGCTTGCCCTGCATGCAAGCTGATGCAATTCAGCAATTAACCAAGCATTTGACTACTGAAGATAAACTGACCTGGGGTAAAAACCATGGGATTTTCACGATGATTTCACAATGACAGTATTTTTTCTATTTTTATTTCAAGCGTATGCCTATAAAGACACATTAACTAACCGCTGGCTAACAAGAAACTCTGTGTGTAAATTAAAGCTAGCAATGACCATTTTCCAAACTCTTTCAAAAATAAGCGACCGAGGAAAATACAAACTGAAAACACGCTTAGTCGGTTGACACAACATACAGATTCACACTGTACTACTGAGGAAAGGTTTTTACTTACCAATTTTTTCGACGATGACTGCCAACTGAGCTCATGGCCCGTGGCTGGCGACGGTTGCTCAGCGTCGTAGTTACTGCGCATGCCTGCGAATGCGTCATAGTTGCACGTGTGTAATTAGTTGAGAAGGTTGCCTTCATTTTAATCTACTGTGTTTTGTAGCCTTGAAATATCTCACTATTTCGTTATTCCAATGAGACCTTGTTATTTTTTTCTGTAAAAACATAATAGTTATAGTATTTTTAACACAACAAAGTTACATAAAATGAACAACATCACCGTTTCATTTCTTAGATTGTATGGTGACACACGTGCGTCTATTTGACTGGCGGAGCCCAGCGAGCGGAGTATTTCCACGGAGCCACCCGAACTCTTTATCCCACCATTAAATAAATAAAAATTGATTCTTGTACGAGAATCGATTTTTAAAAATCCTCAGAAAAAATTGTGATTAATATAAAAATTTTTATATTTTTATTTATTTTTAAATTTTAGTGTTCGTGATGTAATTCTATTTCATTCAGCTAACTTATTCTCTATCGGTTGTTTTTACATCATTATAAAAATATAAGTCCATGCGGTGCCATTTGGCTTTTCTTTTTTGTCGTTTTAGTTTTTAAACCCTATATCACCAATTGTATCATATTTTTTACATGATGTTTTGAGACAAAAAAAAGAGAGAGAACTCAGACAGAAACTCCAGATAAGCACCAGCAGGTGGCCGGTACACCACTACAAACAAGACTGACTTTTCTGACCTCCAATTTGGAAAAGTTAGACTAAGTGTGAGGCTTTCGAATGTATTATAATTACATTTGGGTTTTGTTTTTACTTGCAGGCTGGAGTTGTAGACAGCTGCTACTCCTCCACCTCGACCCGTACTCCGGAGAATATGATAATTATTATAACCTGGTGGCGTAGCCTCATTTAAGCTCACATACTCTCCCTCTTGTAGCCATGTTTCTGATAAGCAGAAGACATCGCAACGAGTCTCAGTAATAAGATCATTGATTAACAGAGACTTAGAGCCAAGAGACCTCACATTCAGTAGTCCACATCTAATTACAAGTTCTCTTGGCTCCACGTGTCTGACAGTTTTTATTTTTATCAGATTATTTTGGTTAACACCACTATCACAGCGCGCTAAGTAGACTTTTGGAGGACGGGGAATTGACACCGATTCTATGTTTTTGTTTTTGTTCGGCACCATGTTAACATTAGCAGCTATACAGTTGATTTCTCTATCTTTAGTGGACGGGGACGGTCCTCGAGAAGCAGCAGAGAAGCGTGTAAGACTGCAGCTCTGCATCCTGGCCTCCACCCTGGATTACACCCTGGATTAGTTACTGCGCATGCCTGCGAATGCGTCATAGTTGCACGTGTGTAATTAGTTGAGAAGGTTGCCTTCATTTTAATCTACTGTGTTTTGTAGCCTTGAAATATCTCACTATTTCGTTATTCCAATGAGACCTTGTTATTTTTTTCTGTAAAAACATAATAGTTATAGTATTTTTAACACAACAAAGTTACATAAAATGAACAACATCACCGTTTCATTTCTTAGATTGTATGGTGACACACGTGCGTCTATTTGACTGGCGGAGCCCAGCGAGCGGAGTATTTCCACGGAGCCACCCGAACTCTTTATCCCACCATTAAATAAATAAAAATTGATTCTTGTACGAGAATCGATTTTTAAAAATCCTCAGAAAAAATTGTGATTAATATAAAAATTTTTATATTTTTATTTATTTTTAATATTTGATATTTTTTTTTGGCCCAGGTCTAGTTTCCTCACTGTTCTTACCGGGGCCTCCTGGTGGCTAAAACTGGTGACACACCCGTAGACAGACCGTAAGTTATGACAGGTCCAGGGTGGGTCCTCTGTTGTGAGTCGGATGCTTGACGTGCTGCTTAAAATCTATGCAGGTTAAAAGGTTTAGGAATTCTCTGGATAAAGGATTGGAATTAATATCAACATGCAAATTAAAATCACCAGTTCTTAAAATTCTTTGAGTGTATGATTGACAATAATTCAGAGAATTCACTCATAAAAGAGATGGAATGATGGGGAGGTCTATAAACTGTAATACACAGAATTGGGGGACTGCTAAAAACAAAGGAATGAAATTCAAATGATGAATGACTGCTAAAAGAAACCTCCTTTGAGTTCAATGATCTCAGGATTAATGGTGCAGTTCCCCCTCCTCTTTTACCTCCCCTAGTCAAAAATAAAAAATTTAAATTAGGTGTGCAAGCCTCGGTGAGAACAACTCGTGTATCAGTGCCAAGCCATGTCTCCATTTATAATAAAATGTAATGCTTACTATCTAAAATCAGGTTGTTTATGATGAAAGTTTTGCTTAAGAGAGAGCGCATGTTCCGCACGGCCAAATTAACGTCTGTGCTGAACGTGCACTCGTCACAGCCTCCACGGGTCCGCAGCCTGGAGCAACTCCGCTAGGTCGCTCCGGGCCGTGGACCCGCAGACGCAGGCCTACATGAGTGGTTAAAATGAGAGGAAATGATTAAAGGGATGGGATTGGAAACTACTGAGTTTTTGTTATTTTGTGAAACAGCTGGTCATAGTCCGGTTCTGACAGTGTTGCTGATGGAAGTGGAACTAAGTAAACAGAAACTAGGACCAGGGGGAGATCAAGCTCTTACAGATACAGATACTTGCAGGGCGCATGCGGTGGTTTATAACAGGAGCTGAAAACTAGTGATGTTATGAGTGAAGCGAAGCCCCGAAGCGCATATCGAGAAATGAGGGGGCGTGTCCGTGAAGCGCGTATCAAGAATCGCTTCATTTGGGGAGGAGCCAAAAGTGATGACGTCCGAAGCTTCGCCGCCTGGCTGTACCACGTGACTGCTTCGGTAAGTGGTTCATTTCTTGTCTCAAGAAATGGGGTCTGACAGCTTTATAAACGCCACAGGCTCCATTCAAAATGTGGGTTTTTGTAGGCGAGTTGCGGTCAGTTCAGAGTGTGGATAGAGTTTGGATTGCTTAGATACTAGAATTTGGATAGCGTGTATATAGTTTGTGGTAGTTCAGTATATAGTTTGTACATGATGGCACAAACATTTTTATGCAGCCCAGCATCCTCTGTGCCATGTGAAAGGGTGTTCTCCAAGGCTGGAGAGATTGAAAAAAAAAAAAAGGAATCGGTTAAAACCAAAAACTGTGGAAAAATTGCTATTTCTGAATAAATATACATAAAATAACCCCTTTAATGGTCGTCATTGTCCAAATTACACAAGCATATCGAGTGTGCTCCCTCCGTAGTTCCACAAACAATTTTTACTGTTCTCTGCCAGCATGAACTCCGTTGTTCCGGTAGCGCAGTGGCTAGGGCAGGTGGCCTGCGTACAGATAACATAGTTTTTGTGGGTTCGACTCCCTGCTCGTCGACCCTTTTGACGCGTGTCTGCCCAGTTCTTATAATATTACTTTGGGAAACATTAAACAGAGATTACTTTCAGACAATATTTTATGCACTTGATCATTTATGTAGACCAATTATTTGGTCATACACATTTTGTTATTCACAGTCATTTGCAAAAGCCATGACTGATACATAAATTCAATGCATCACATCTTAAGATTCAGCTGGCTGTGATTATAAACCTGACCAGTAGGTGGTGTCATGTGCATATGAAGCAGCAAGAAATGTACCATTTCTCGAACCATCTGGCCAATGTGTGACACTGCTTCACGGGGCTTCATCTCACCATCACTACTGAAAACTGTCACAGTCACTCTGTGTGGAGTTTGGGTTTGCTGTTAGAGACGTGGTATTGGTGTCATGAGATGAAGGATCAGGATAATATCCTCAGAGAAATTAGTCTAAACCAGAGCTGGCGAGGATATGATGGTGAACAGTGAAAACACTGCTCTCTGTGTTACAAAGATACACAGTGATTTGAATATCCTCTGCTTGTGATTTGCATGCAACAAAGATCAAACAGACATCCAAATTCACACTGCCTGATAACTCTGGCCCTACAGACACTGCAAACTCAAGCACCAGCAGAGCTAATATTCAACAGCAGAGCTAATATTCACCAGCAGAGCTAATATTCAACAGCAGAGCTAATATTCACCAGCAGAGCTGTTTTCACCAGCAGAGCTAATATTCACCAGCAGAGCTAATATTCACCAGCAGAGCTGTTTTCACCAACAGAGCTAATATTCACCAGCAGAGCTAATATTCACCAGCAGAGCTAATATTCACCAGCAGAGCTAATATTTACCAGCAGAGCTAATTTTCACCAGCAGAGCTAATATTCACCAGCAGAGCTGTTTTCACCAGCAGAGCTAATATTTACCAGCAGAGCTAATATTCAACAGCAGAGCTGTTTTCACCAGCAGAGCTAATATTCACCATTAGAGCTGTTTTCACCAGCAGAGCTAATATTTACCAGCAGAGCTAATATTCACCAGCAGAGCTAATATTCACCAGCAGAGCTAATATTCAACAGCAGAGCTGTTTTCACCAGCAGAGCTAATATTCACCATTAGAGCTGTTTTCACCAGCAGAGCTAATATTTACCAGCAGAGCTAATATTCACCAGCAGAGCTAATATTCACCAGCAGAGCTGTTTTCACCAGCAGAGCTAATATTTACCAGGAGAGCTAATATTCACCAGCAGAGCTGATATTCACCAGCAGAGCTAATATTCACCAGCAGAGCTGTTTTCACCAGCAGAGCTAATATTCACCAGCAGAGCTGTTTTCACCAGCAGAGCTAATATTCACCAGCAGAGCTGTTTTCACCAGCAGAGCTAATATTTACCAGCAGAGCTAATATTCACCAACAGAGCTGTTTTCACCAGCAGTGCTTATATTCACCAGCAGAGCTAATATTTACCAGCAGAGCTAATATTCACCAGCAGAGCTAATATTCACCAGCAGAGCTAATATTCACCAGCAGAGCTAATATTCACCAGCAGAGCTGTTTTCACCAGCAGAGCTAATATTTACCAGCAGAGCTAATATTCACCAGCAGAGCTGTTTTCATCAGCAGAGCTAATATTCACCATTAGAGCTGTTTTCACCAGCAGAGCTAATATTTACCAGCAGAGCTAATATTCACCAGCAGAGCTGTTTTCACCAGCAGAGCTAATATTCACCAGCAGAGCTAATATTTACCAGCAGAGCTAATATTCACCAGCAGAGCTGATATTCACCAGCAGAGCTGTTTTCACCAGCAGAGCTGTTTTCACCAGCAGAGCTGATATTCACCAGCAGAGCTAATATTCACCAGCAGAGCTAATATTCAACAGCAGAGCTGTTTTCACCAGCAGAGCTGTTTTCTCCAGCAATGGTGTTTGGCTGTATAAATTACAGCTGCGGTTTTCAGAGGCTGTTGAGTCAAAGTACAGGCTTGAGAGCGTTCAAGGTCAGACATCCAGCCGATCCTTATGAGAGGGAAGCGACTTTTGGCTTTGGAAAGAGCAAACTCAGAACTTGTTCCTAATGTAATTTAGTGGGAAACAGACTTCCTGAAACAAGCTCACTAATCTGTCAGTTAGGTTGTGAAAATTCACTTATGTTGCTGGAAACAGCCGGTTCTAGAAATGAAATGTTCATGGACCCTCCTGAGAAGTGACTGTAAATGAGAACACAAGTGACGGGCCTGAAACCGTTTGTCATGAGCATGATCATCTGGTCTGCAGCAGGATATATGGTCAGTCTGAACTGCAGCTGTTATCAGAAATCCTCCTCCCCCTTAAAATCTCACTGTTGACTGACAAATAAGAACAACGCTCACTTGTCTAGACACCAGGGAGGTTTCTGAAAGCCAAAAGAAGCCATGAATATGTAGAAAAGAGAGTAAAAGCTCACTTTGTCAGTTCTGTATTCAGTCTCATTCCTGCAGATGTCTCCTTTATAACGTGGAGAACACTTTTCTGGAAGACACTGACCACTGAGTCCAGTTGGCAGCAGGTCCACATCCTCTATTTGTTTATAACTTGAATCAAACAAGTTTCTAATTCCAACCATCATGTGTTACCACTAAGATCTACATGACTAATGAATAAATAAGGATTCAGCTTGAAGCAGATGACCTAAGGTCGTGTTTCTCAGTCCACTGCCCTGCATGTTTTAGATGCTTCCTGCTCCAGCACACCTGGCCCAAATTAATGGCTCATTGACAGATTTCTGCAGGCTTTGATGACAGGCGGATGAGATGATCCATTCATCAGAACCCAGTGTGCTGGACTAGGAAAACATCTAAGCCAGGGATGCCCAGCTTCAGTCCTCGAGGGCCGCTGTCCTGCAAGTCTTTGATGTTTCCCTGCTTTAGCACACCTGATTCAAATGAATAGGACATTAACTGACTTGTCCAGACCTGGATGACAAGCTGATGATGATCCATTAATTTGAATCAGGTGTGTTGTGTCAGGGAAACATCTAAGACCTGCAGGACAGCGGCCCTCGAGGACCGAGTTTGGACACCCCTGATCTAAGCCATGCAGAGCAGTGGGTCCACAGTTGTTAAAAACACCCACTGGTTCACATTTCAGCTGGTTCGTTAACTTATTGAGCAGTAAGCAAGACAACAGTGATGCAGGCCACTGAAAAAGTTAGGCTGGAAAATGGTAAAGAGCACAATCATTTATTAGTATGGTGTAGAGCCTCCTTTTGCGGCCAATACAGCATCAGTTCGTCTTGAGAATGATATATACAAGTCCTGCTCCGTGGTCAGAGGGATTTGAAGCCATTCTTCCTGCAGGACAGTGTCCAGGTCTCTACGTGATGCTGGTGGAGGGAAACGTTTCCTGACTCGCTCCTCCAAAACGCTCAATAATATTCAGATCTGGTGACTGTAGGCCAAGGGAGATGTTCAACTTCACTTTCAAACCGATCATGAAACCAATCTTTCACCAGTCTTGCTGGGTGTATTGGTGCATTGTCATTCTGATACAAGGCACCACCTTCAGGATACAATGTTTGAACCACTGGAAGCACATGGTCCTCCAGAATGGTTTGGTAGTCATTGGCAGTGATACGCCAATCTAGTACAAGTATGGGGCCAAGGGAATGCCATGATATGGCAGCCCAAACCATCACTGATCCACCCCCGTGCTGCACTCTGGACATGCATCAGTCTGGGTGGTCCGCTTCTTTGGGGTTCCTCCACACCGTAACTCTACCAGATGTGGGGAAAACAGTAAATCTGTAGTTTCATGTTTTTTGGATTCAGTCCAGGTTAGCACCTGAACATCCCTTTCAGAAAGCTTCCTCTTGGGTCCACAGTTAATCCACAGTTAAAATCCACAGTTAATATATATATATATATATATATATATATATATATATATATCGATGGCCAAAGCGCAAAACCTCCTATCTGCAGAATTTTCTGATGTCCAGATTTCACTTTGAAAAAAATAACAAAAATACCTAGTCTGTATTGTTAACACATAGTATAGTAATATAGTCCAAAAACAGTGTATTATGTATTGAGTATACTTAAAAAATAGCATTCTGCAAGAAAACAAGAAGTTTTTTTTTAGTTTTCTCAAAAAAGTGAATTTTTCAGATAGGAGGTTTTGCGCTTTGGCCATCGATATATATATATATATATATATACACTGCTCAAAAAAATTAAAGGAACACTTTGAAAACACATGTGATCTCAATGGGGAAAAAAAAATCCTGCTGTTTATTTCTACTGATATGGACTGGGTGATGTGTTAGGAACAAAAGGATGCCACATCATTTGATGGAAATGAAAATTATCAACCTACAGAGGGCTGAATTCAAAGACACCCCAAAATTACAGTGAAAAAATGATGCGGCAGGCTAGTCCATTTAGCTGAAATTTCATTGCAGCAACTCAAAATGGTATTCATTTGCGTGTATGCATGCCTGACAACGTCGGGGCTCCTAATGAGACCACGGATGGCGTCCTGGGGTCTCTCCTCCCAGATCTGGACCAGGGCATCACTGAGCTCCTGGACAGTCTGAGGTGCAACCTGGCGGCGTCGGATGGATGGAAACATAATGTCCCAGAGGTGTTCTATTGGATTTAGGTCAGGTGAGCGTGGGGGCCAATCAATGGTATCAATTCCTTCATCCTCCAGGAACTGCCTGCATACTCTCGTCACATGAGGCCGGGCAATGTCGTGCACCAGGAGGAACCCAGGACCCACTGCACCAGCATAGGGTCTGACAATGGGTGCAAAGATTTCATCCCCATACCTAATGGCAGTCAGGGTGCCGTTGTCTAGCCTGTATAGGTCTGTGGTCCCTCCATGGATCTGGACCAGACCATCACTGACCCACCACCAAACCGGTCCTGCTGAATAATGTTACAGGCAGCATAACATTCTCCACGGCTTCTCCAGACCCTTTCACGTCTGTCACATGTGCTCAGGGTGAACCTGCTCTCATCTGTGAAAAGCACAGGGCTCCAGTGGCCGACTTGCCAGTTCCGGTGTTCTGTGGCAAATGCCAATCGAGCTCCACGGTGCCGGGCAGTGAGCACAGGGCCCACTAGAGGATGTGGGGCCCTCAGGCCACCCTCATGAAGTCTGTTTCTGATTGTTTTGTCAGAGACATTCACACCAGTGGCCTGCTGGAGGTCATTTTGTAGGGCTCTGGCAGTGCTCCTCCTGCTACCTCCTTGCACAAAGGAGCAGATAGCGGTCCTGCTGATGGGTTGTAGACCTTCTACGGCCCTGTCCAGCTCTCCTGGAGGAACTGCTTGTCTCCTGGAATCTCCTCCATGCTCTTGAGCTTGTGCTGGGAGACACAGCAAACCTTCTGGCAATGGCACGTATGGATGTGCCATCCTGGAGGAGTTGAACTGCCTGTGCAACCTCTGTAGGGTCCAGGTATCACCTCATGCTAACAGTAGTGACACCTGTGCAACCTCTGTAGGGTCCAGGTATTGCCTCATGCTAACAGTAGTGACACCTGTGCAACCTCTGTAGGGTCCAGGTATCGCCTCATGCTAACAGTAGTGACACCTGTGCAACCTCTGTAGGGTCCAGGTAGCGCCTCATGCTAACAGTAGTGACAGTGACCCTAGCCAAATGCAAAAGTGGTGAAAAAGAGTCAGAAAAGATGAGGATGTGTGTGTGTGTGTGCGTGTATGTGTGTGTGTCAGACAAAATTCTACTCCGATTTTTACAGATGTATCTTCATCCTAACAGTCTGGTTGGTCAAGTAGAGTTTTAAAAAGCCTTGTATTATGGTTTTGTGGTTGTAGTGGACAGCATTGACAGCAGGTAGTCAGGAAGGACTAACAGCCATCCTGCCTGGACTGATGACCCATAGACGAGTCTTCCATCTCTGGCTCTTTCTTGTAATTTTTAGAAACATTTGAACTTCAAATAACCAGTTGTGACAGTAGCAAAGCCAGTACACCAGCATCCGTTCTGGTTTGTTTGCATCCATTCTAGTGTAGACTCCAGGTGGAGCTCAAACTCCTCCCCTCTGCCCTCCAACAGGGTTTCTGCAGAACAACCGTCTAGCAGCTGTTTCACCATCAAATGAAGCAGTCTTGCATCAAATAGTAGCAAAGGAGTGGCGACCTAACAACAAACATATCAGATTTTAGTATTAAGATAAAAACTTAGTTTGCAAAAATTGGGATTCATTCTCAACATAGAGTTTGTCATTTGTACTACCAAAATGTGCAATTCTATGAAGTTTTTGTCAAAAAGTCATAATTTTGTCACTTTTGAAATTGTACAACAAAAAGTTGTGATTTAATGTCAAAATGTTGTGACTTTGTGATATTGGATATTTGATGACAAAAGTTTGCTTTTTCAATTTCAATTCAATTTTATTTGTATAGCGTCTGTTACAATGTCAATTGTTTCTAGGCGCTTTACAGAGACCCAGATCATGACCACTCTGATTTTTTTTTTCATGATAAAGTTGCAATATTGCAAAAAGAAATTCACAATTTTACAGCAAAGATTTGTGATTTTAGGACAAAAAGCCTTACAAAACGTTTTACAAAAGTCAATATTTATGGCAAAATATTGTAATACTAATACTAACCCTAACCCTAACCCTAACAATAACTTTTTACCACAAAAACTTGCAAAATCATGATTTCAGAAAAAAAAATTGTAATTTTAGAACTTTTTAGATCTTTTTTTTCTTTTAAGATTTTAACGTGAATAGTATTACGTCAAAAAGTCACAATTTTGTGTAATTTGTTAAAATTTGATTATTGGACAAAGTTGTAGTGGCAAAAAATTAAATCAAATTTAAATATATAATTCAAACTGACATAACTGAGGTCACAGAGGTAACTGGTGGTTGAGGTAACTGACATCATTGAGGCAGGGCCGGCTCTACCCAATTTGGTGTCCTAGGCAAGATTACACCCCGGTGCCCCCCACCCCCCCACCCCCCACCCCACCTCGAGCCCACTGCAATTCAATTAATTTAGGAATTCTTGATAATTTAGGAACATGTCACTGTTTATTTATTTGTAATGTTAATATGTACATTTTTTCTAGACAGAAAACACTAAGTGAGGGCACCCGTGGGCATAGAAAATTATTATTTTATTATTATTTTCCCTCAAGGCCAAGGGGGACTGGCGGACTGGCGGCGCCCCTCCAGCAGATGGCGCCCTAGGCGACCGCCTATATCGCCTATGCCAAGAGCCAGCCCTGCATTGAGGTGACTGAGGTAACAGAGGTAACAGAGGTAATTGAGGTCATTGAGGTAACTGGCATAATTGAGGTAACTGGTAGTTTAAGTAATTGAGGTGACTGAAGTGACTGAGCTGACTGAGGTAACGGAGGTAATTGAGGTCACTGAGGTAATTGAGGTCACTGACATAATTGAGGTGACTAAGGTCACTGAGGTAACTGGTAGTTGAGGTAACTGACATAATTGAGGTGACTTAGGTAACTGGTGGTTGAG
Organism: Hirundichthys speculiger; assembly: GCA_018398805.1. NCBI lineage: Eukaryota > Metazoa > Chordata > Actinopteri > Beloniformes > Exocoetidae > Hirundichthys > Hirundichthys speculiger. The sequence goes on from JAGFBZ010002520.1 coordinate 215,712, forward strand.
CTAACTGAGGTGACTGATGACTGAGGTGACTGAGCTCACTGAGGTAACTGGTGGTTGAGGTAACTGAGGAGACTGGTAACTGAGGTGATGGAGGTAATTGAGGTGACTGAGCTCACGGAGGTAACTGGTGGTTGAGATAACTGAGGAGACTGGTAACTGAGGTGACTGGTAACTGAGGTGACTGAGGTAACTGAGGTGACTGAGCTCACTGAGGTAATTGGTAGTTGAGGTAACTGAGGAGACTGGTAACTGAGGTGATTGAGGTAATTGAGGTGACTGAGCTCACTGAGGTAACTGGTGGTTGAGGTAACTGAGGAGACTGGTAACTGAGGTGACTGAGATAATGGAGGTGATTGAGCTCACTGAGGTAATTGGTAGTTGAGGTAACTGAGGTGACTGGTATTTGAGGTGACTGAGCTCACTGAGGTAACTGGTAGTTAAGGTAAATGAGGTAATTGAGGTCACTGAGGTAATTGAGGTAATTGAAGTGACTGAGGTCACTGACATAATTTAGGTGACTGTGGCAATTGAGGTAACTGAGGTAATCGAGGTAATCGAGGTCACTGAGGTAACGAGGTTCCTGTACTTCAGTGTGTGCTGTTACAGGCTGTTTATCTGCTGATGGTGTGTTTCTCAATCCTTGGAAAAAAATAATTTTTCCAGTAAGATTTGGTATGGACCAATACAATATCTTCTCATATAGTATAAGGTGTTTGGGTTTCTGTTAGGGTTGTGAAAAAAATTCAATTTGGCAATATATTGCGATATTCAGCCACCCGATATAATATCGATTTTTTTTTTAGCTCTTAATATCGATTTTTTAGAAAAAATCAATTAATTCACTTAAATGTGCTAAAACACTAATGATAAACAATAAATAGGTTGTTTTAAAGCAAATAGTTTTGACTCAATTTGTCCTCTGAATGATCAATATCATCTGATGAACATATACAGCAACTTGATTTTTCATCTCTACTTTTAATTTAGATATTAACTGGGTAGAATATTGCAATATATCGTGATATCGAGATATTGTGATAATATCGTATCGTAACCCAAGTATCACGATACATATCGCATTGCGAGGTCCTTGCCAATACTCACCCCTAGTTTCTGTGTGTATTAAACTTTTGTTTAAATGGTATCTTAAAGCTATAGAACCAGTCTCACAACAGGCACACTTCACCCCCTAAAATCAGCTGCTATCAACAGGAATGTAATAATAATAATAATAAATTTTATTTGTATTGCACTTTATATTTAAAATCTCAAAGTGCTAACAACAAAAAATGAAAAATATATAGATATATAAAAAAATAAATAAATAGATAAAAATAAAAGTGTTAAGAACAATAAATGGATTAAAAGAGATATTAGCAAAATGCTCTTGTAAAAAGGTACGTTTTTAGGCTTCGTTTAAAAACGTCAGTGGTCTGTGGGGCCCTTAGGTGGTCAGGGAGGGTGTTCCACAGCCTCGGAGCAGCGGAGGAAAAGACCCGGTCACCCATTTTGCGGAGCTTGGTTCTGGGGGCTTGGAGGTAATTCGTGGAAGCAGAGCGGAGGGGGCGTGAGGATGTCTGGGGAGTGAGGAGTTCCTTTAGGTAAACGGGGGCGTGTCCGTGAATGCAGTGATGAGTGAGGAGGGAAACCTTGTACTCAATTCTGAGTGGGACCAGGAGCCAGTGGAGAGATTTCAGGATGGGGGTGATATGTTCATATTTGCGCACCCTCATCAGGATCCTGGCAGCACTGTTTTGGATGTATTGTAGCTTCTGAATGCTACTGGCAGAAATCCTGATGAGGAGTGCATTGTAGTAGTCCAGCCTGGAGGAGACAAAGGCATGGACGAGCTTCTCTGCATCTGCCACGGAGAGTATTGGACGGAGTTTAGCTATGTTTCTGAGGTGGTGGAATGAGTTTTTGCAGAGGTGTTTGATGTGGGTGTTAAAGGAAAGTTGAGAGTCCATTTTAACACCCAGGTTGGTGAAAGGTGAGGAAACTGGGATGTTTTGGCCAGAGAAGGTGATGCCAGTGATTGTGGAGGAGCGGAGCTGATGTGCGGTGCCGACTAGAATGACTTCTGTTTTGGTGCTGTTCAACTGTAGGAAGTTGAGCTTCATCCATGCCTCTATCTCCTCCAGGCAGGTGGTCAGTGTGGCTGTTGGAAGGGGAGCAGAAGAAGTGGGGGAAGTCCTGAGATAGAGCTGAGTATCATCAGCATAGCAATGATAAGATATACCATGCTTGCTGATGATACTGCCCAAGGGGAGCATGTAGAGGGAGAAGAGGGTGGGGCCCAGCACTGAGCCCTGAGGAACACCGCAGGTGACGTTGTGGGTGTGAGACTTTGCTTTTCCCAGGGCGACATACTCGGTTCTGGCGGTCAAATAGGAAGTGAACCAGTTGTGTACATGTTGTGAAAGTCCAATTGGGTGTTGCAGGCGGTGAAGGAGGATATTGTGCTCAACTGTATTGAAGGCAGATGTTAAATCCAGGAGGATGAGCAGAGATGGGGAACCGGTGTCTGCTGCCATCAGGAGGTCATTGGTGACTCTGACTAAGGCAGTTTCTGTGCTATGGCCAGGGCGGAAACCAGACTGAAACTTCTCAAAGAGGTTATTATGTTTGAGGTGATCCTGAAGTTGTGCTGCAACTGTTTTTTCCAGAACCTTTGCCAAAAATGGCAGATTGGAGATGGGCCTGTAGTTGGAGAGTACTTCTGGATCCAGAGTGGATTTTTTCAGTAATGGTCTGATGACAGCAGTTTTTAATGCAGGTGGGATGTCGCCGGTCTGGAGGGAGAGGTTTATGACCTTGGTGATGAAAGGAGAGATGACAGAGATGTAGGTCTTTAGCAGAGCTGAAGGAAAAGGGTCCACGGCACAGGTGGACGGCTTCATTTTTCTAACGACGTCCTCCACCTCTTCCTGTGTGACGTAAGAGAAGGAGCCGAATGGCTGCACAATCTCAAACGGTGAGTCAGCAGTTGGGGGGGGAGGGGGCAGGGCAGCAGTGGTGGAGAGGTGTAAGCGGATGTTAGCAACTTTTTGTCTGAAAAAAGTGATGTGCATATTGCACCTCTCCTCGGTGGCCTCAGAGTGGAAGGGTGGAGGGGGGTTGAGCAGGTGATTTATTGTTGAAAACAGTTTTTTGGAGTTACCGGGACTGTTGTTGATGATGGTGGAGTAAAATCTGGACCGTGCATCCCTCAGAGCTTGTAGGTAGCAGGTTTCAGGCGTCCCTGATGTGCAGCAGTTACACTTGAACCATTTGGCATCCAAACACTTCCAGCTCTCTGTGCGGTTTGTCTCAACCACTAGTTCCAGCTGGAACAGAGACTTTCATTTTCAGGTGCTGAGGAGACCTCATGTTTTTGGTTGTGCTTGGTTGGCTTACGCTCAGTTTTGGAGTAAGATGTGGTTGTCACATTACAACCTCTTTCAACCTCCTTCCAACCTCAACAAGGCCTTTCAGTGCCTGAAGAGAGCCATGAGAAATTGACTTTGAGTGGTCAGTTTATTTTCATTATTCCACTCTATCTGTAAATGAAATCACCATTTGTACATGCATTTAATGATTTTTAGTTTTGTTACTAGTTGTAGGAGTACTTTGGTAAAAATTCTGTTAAAAAATTCTGCAAAAACAGAAAGTTATTTAAAAGACTACATTTAAAAGACTACGACTTTAATGCCTGATCTTTTAGACATCATTAACACGCCTGTTTCTTTAATACCTCTTATATTTATGGATTATCGTGCATTTTTCATCCAGCTGTCAATCTCTGCAGCCTAATCCTGGGAACAATCACAAATGTGGATATAAGAGTGACTCATCAGCTCACAAATGTCAAATTCACCATCTCAAATGTTTTTCGCTGTGTGGCATGTTGATGCCTGGTTTTTCAGGGGCATGATGGGAGAAATGAAAAAGACATGAGTAGTCATCGTACAGCACCTGGTTTACACAAACGCCTACATGCACAGAGAGGAGGAAAAACATGGTCAGCTCACGCCTCAAAGCAGTTTTAGTCATGAAATGCAGACTTTTATGATCAGCCACCTACAACATAACAATCGCTTCCATGGAGTTTTGAAATCTCGCTAACGCGAGCTAACGGAAGCTAATGCTAACGTGCACAAGCTAGCAGCAATCTCTCCTCTCCCTCATCTCTCTCATCTAAAGCTTCCATTAAGCTTCCAGATTAAAAAATAAAAACTACTGAACCTCATTTACTTTAATTAAAGGTATTAATTTAAATGGAACCACAACCAAAATCTTTTAAATGTAAATCTTTTTCAGTTAGTAATTCTGATGCATGTATTTCCATCAGTTCAAGGAGCCTTTATTTTTTATATCAGTCAGTAATGAACCTTATTTAAGTTAATGTGAGATATCAAATAGGTTTGTTTGATAGCTATAAGAAAATGTTTGAGAGGCTTGACAATAGTTTTTCATTGGAAAAAATAAATATCTGTTCATATAAAAAGTCAAAACTATTTTTGATTTTGTTCATAGTATTGATGTAATGATCTTAGGTATATGTGTGTGTTATCGGTTATCGGTATCGGTTTTAAAAAACAGTTATCGTGCATCCCTAGTCTAAACTGAGACGTTAGGTGAAGTACAACAACCCACACCAGATTTATTTGGTGTCTCAGTTCTGGAAACAACTGACATGTATGTATATGAATCATTCACAACTAAATCTGTTTTTAATCGTCTCAGTTCCAGCATATGTTCCCAACACTGTTCCTGCAAGCTGGAGTTTCCAGTGGTAAATAAACCGCAGTAAATAAACAAAGGAAGGGTTAATCTACAAACCACAAACTGGTAATGAGATAGAGACCCAGTTTACAAACATCCGCCCCTCAAAGATCAGTTTCCTGCAAAAAAAAAAAAAAAAAACCTTGAAAATGTGTGAGATGTAACTTCAATCTGTTTCAGTGCACTTCATGGACGGGATGAGAGCGTCCGGTTATTAACTCCATCAAATGGAGAACCACAGGCAATTCAATTCAATTCAAATTCAAAATACTTTATTAATCCCCCAAGGGGGAAATTCAAGTTTCAGTACACCAGTCTGGTGTACTAGGGGAGCTGCTAGTGTCCAGCGCTCCTTTTCATGCCCAGTCCCGTGGTCCGAGTGCTAACTCCAGGTAACAGCCGTTAGCAGCCGTTAAAACAGTTAACAGCCGTTAGAACCAGTATATCTCCAAAACGATGACAAGTGAGATATCTCCAGGTCAGAGGAGGAAACACAGATGAACCACACCATCTCCTCTGGGAAGACCGAGCTCCTTCAGTCCGGCGAGCGACGGAGCCGACCGTCCCAGAGCCCGGTTCATCATGCGGACCGGACCAGGCCGTTGTCGTCTCCGCCGGCGGTGCTGGGCCCCACCAGGTCACCAGACGGCCCCTGCCAGGTCAGCTGACCCATCCGGCGTGTAGACAGCTGGACGGGGGCAGCATGCCGCCGCCGCTACGTCGGGGGCTCCCATCCCGGCTCCGTGACGCTGCAGCCTGATCCAGTGGCGGTGGTTGCCGCGGATAGCAGCTCAGGACTACTTAGCTTAGCTTTCCCGAACCGGCCTCCAGCGACACCGTCCATGTCCACGGCGGCAGGTCTCCACCAGCCACAAGAGGACCGATCCGCCCCCTGCAGACAGTATGTAGACACAAACCGGGCACAAACTGGAGCGTCCAGCGTAGCAGAGATAAGTTCCGGAGCAGCAGCGAGAAGCGTCCATGTTGGGTGATCCAACATGGACGCTTGAGTGGGTCCAGGACCCACTCATTTGAATCACAGTAAGAACAGAAACTTCAATACTGTGAACTCCTTTTGAGATGTTGCTCTGAATCGAGTCTTCAGACCCACTAAAGAAACCAGGGTTAGGGTTAGGTTCATAGATGCTCAACTACTACTCAACTACTCAACTACTGGTTATGTAGCTAAGCCATGTGATGTTTTTACAGAGTCCATCTGAAATGTTCAGCACTACTACTCCTCGTCTGCAGCTCGTCTTGCCTCACAGTCGCTGGGTGATGTCACGGAGGGTTTGTCCGGTAAATTTTATGGCCCGTGGTCCGTCCAAGTCCAGCTACTCATGTCATGCAAACTACTGTCGATAGGAGGAAGGAGATCTGCCTCCTTTCTCCCTGCATCTGTCCGTAGCCAGATGTTAATTTGAGACTCAGTATGTCTGACCGTTTTGACCAACGTTCTGCCCCCCGTTTTACAGCTTAAACACAAAGTGATGAGGATGATGAAGATGATGAAGACAGAAGCAGATGGTTATGTAGCTAAGCCATGTGATGTTTTTACAGAGTCCATCTGAAATGTTCAGCACTACTACTCCTCGTCTGCAGCTCGTCTTGCCTCACAGTCGCTGGGTGATGTCACGGAGGGTTTGTCCGGTAAATTTTATGGCCCGTGGTCCGTCCAAGTCCAGCTACTCATGTCATGCAAACTACTGTCGATAGGAGGAAGGAGAAGCAACTGCCGTGCTCAAACAGTCCTTTTTATATAGTTGTTGGAAATACAGAGTTAAAATGACCCTACCCACACTGTCACATGAGTGGAAAGACATTTTTGAGAGGGTTAAAATAATGCATTTTATGGGCTAACATTAACTGCCATGTTGCTGCAATATTTCTTCAGTTCTTGTCCTTTCGGCCCCCGAGTGAACGTTTGCACTCCTGACCATCTAATGATTGACCCGTCGACATTTTCCTTTAAGAGCTCAACATCACATGATGTTAAACAGTCGAATGGTTTCAGTCAAGACAAACGTTCAAGGATGTGGTGAAGGTAAAAGAGTGCACAGTTCCCACCACAGACAGTTTCAGCTTAGATAACTGCCCTAATTTTTCACTTGAAGATGTTGTGATCAGCTTGATTGAGTCTCATCAAACCAGTCGTCCTTTCTTTTATAAAACGGTAATTTAATAGTCACATATGCAGATGACTCACTGCTTGGAAACAAATGTTGGAACAAAAACTGTGAGAAGAATGCAGTACAATTTCCAAATAACATCATGAACCATCAGAACCAAAAAAGGACAGATCTGAGATAAACTTTAACTTTAAATTACATCAGTCTGAAAGATTTTAATGTTTCTCTTCTATAATGGATCAAACATTGTAATCAGAATGAAAATGAAAATCAGATATTATGAAATCTGAATAGTTCCATGTGGCCACTACCTCTTAAATATTTAAGTCCGGGTAAAGCTTTAAACGCCACTCATGTTTTCTGTGTTTTCAGCTCTGGCTGCCGTTGGCCCAGAGAGAGGGGCGCCATGCTCCAGCAGACCTCCTGCTACTGATTTCCAGCCATGAAAAGCCTCTCTAACTCCTCACTTCCTGGACGCCCTGATACAAACCCATGCCCTTGAAACCGTGCATCCAAACTTGCCAACATCTGCGACCAATTTAGCTGCGCGCGCCTGCGCCGGATGTGAGTACCAGCCCGAGAAGCAGCCTGCTGCGCTTCCTCCAGCTGCTCAGCTCTCACAGCCGTCCAGCTGGCTGAAGGATGAGCCGCTGGTCCGATTCCTTCTGGAACAACCTGACATGCAAAAAACACGACCGCAGCCAGTCTGTAATTTCTAGAGGCTCTAACCTTTAATCACATCATGATCTGCCTCCTTTCTCCCTGCATCTGTCCGTAGCCAGATGTTAATTTGAGACTCAGTATGTCTGACCGTTTTGACCAACGTTCTGCCCCCCGTTTTACAGCTTAAACACAAAGTGATGAGGATGATGAAGATGATGAAGACAGAAGCAGATGGTTATGTAGCTAAGCCATGTGATGTTTTTACAGAGTCCATCTGAAATGTTCAGCACAAAATTAAAAGCTTGTCTGTCTGTAACAAGGTCTCCTGTCTTGACTGAAGGTATCTGGGGGTATCTGGAGGTATGTGGGGGGATCTGGAGGTATATCTGGGAGTATGTGGGGGGTATCTGGAGGACTGGGGGTATATGGAGGTATCTGGAGGTATGTGGGGGTATCTGGAGGTATGTGGGGGTATCTCTGGAGGTATGTGTGGGTATCTGGAGGTATCTGGGGGTATCTTGGGTTATCTGGATATATCTGGAGGTATCTACGGGTATCTGGGTCTATCTAGGGGTATCTGGAGGTATCAGGGTGTATCTGGAGATATTTGGGTCTATCTGGGGGTATCTGGAGAAATCTGGGGGAAATCTGGAGGAATCTGGGGGTATCTGGACGTATGTTGGGTTATCTGGGGTATCTCTGGAGGTATGTGTGGGTGTCTGGAGGTTTCATGAGCTATCTGGTGGTATCTGGAGGTATTTGGGGGAATTGTGGGGGGATCTGGAGGTATATCTGGGGGTGTGTGGGGGTATCTGGAGGCTTGGAAGTATCTGGATGTATGTGGGGGTATCTCTTGAGGTATGTGTGGGTATCTGGAGGTATCCTAAGCCATCTGGGTCTATCTGGAGGTATCTAGAGGTATCTGGGTCTATCTGGGGGTATCTGGAGGTATCTGGAGGTATCAGGGTCTATCTGGGGGTATATTTGAGGTATCTGGTGGAATCTGGGGGTATATGTGGGTATCTGGGGATATCTGGGGGTCTCTGGATGTATCTGGGGGCATCTGAGGGTATCTAGAGGTATCTGGGAGAATCTGGGGGTATGTGTGGGTATCTGGAGATATCTGGGTCTATCTGGGGGTATCTGGAGAAATCTGGGGGTATCTGGACATATGTGTGGGTATCTGGGGGTATCTCGATGTATATCTGGGGGTATCTGGAGGTATATCTGGGGGTTTCTGGACATATGTTGGGGCTATGTGGGGGCATCTGGAGGTATATTTGGGAGTATCTGGAGGTATCTGTAGGTATCTGGGGGTATGTGGGTGTTACTTGAGGTATCTGGTGGTATCTAAAGGTATTTGGGGGGATTGTGGGGGGATCTGGAGGTATATCTGGGGGTATGTGGGGGTTATCTGGAGGCCTGGCGGTATCTGGGGGTATCTGAATGTATGTGGGGGTATCTCTGGAGGTATGTGTGGGTATCTGGAGGTATCTTGAGCTATCTGGGTCTATCTGGAGGTATCTAGAGGAATCTGGGTCTATCTGGGGGTATCTGGAGGTGTCTGGTGGTATCTGGGGGTATCTGGGTCTATCTGGAGGTGTCTGGGTCTATCTGGAGGTATCTGGGGGCATCTGCAGGTATCTGGGGGTATGTGTGGGTATCTGGGTCTATCTGGGGGTATGTGTGGGTATCTGGGGTATCTGGAGATATGTGGGGGCATCTGGGGGTATCTGGAGGCATATCTGGGAGTATCTGGACCTATGTTGGGGTATCTGATGGTAACTGGGTATCTGGAGGTATCTGAGGTATCTGGAGATATCTGGGGGAATCTGGAGGTATGTGTGGGTATCTGGGGGGTATCTGGAGGTATATCTGGGGGTTTCTGGAAATATGTTGGGGTATCTGATGGTAGCTGGGTATCTGGAGGTATCTGGGGGTACCTGGAGCTATGTGGGGGCATCTGAAGGTATTTCTGGGTCTCTGGGGTATCTGGGGGTATCTGTGGGTATCTGGGGGTATCTTGGGGGTATTGGAGGGTATCTGGAGGTATTGGGGTTATCTGGAGCTATCGGGGGGTATCTGGAGATATCGGGGGGTACCGGGGAGGTATCAGGGAGGTATCGGGGGGTATCGGGGGGGTATCGGGGAGGTATCAGGGGGTATCTGGGGGTATTGGGGAGTTAGGGTTAGGGTCCCAGATGACCGTAATTTGGGTCTTAAAATCAGAGACCAGTGATGTCAAGATCACTGTCATGTGTTTTACTGTCTTTTCTCTACCTCCATCCATCTTTAAATCCCTCACCGTCCGTACAGTCTGATTGGCTGATCGCATCCTCCTTTCAGCCAATCACAAGTGTACTCAAACACCAAACAGTTTCCTGATTCCTGGACTGGGCTGTTCTAGCTAATCAGAGATCAGAACTATAAAAGACAGGAAAGTCATCTAGAAGACAGGCAGATTTCCTGAAATTATTATCACTTTTGAGAAAGAATTTAGATGTTTCTTGAGTCTGTCTTCACTGGTAAATTGACTTGAATGTGACTTCAGTTTTCAGGCTCCAGTGAGTTTTATTCACATGCTTTGATAAAGAAATAGATGTAAAAGTGTTTCCAGCTCTGTTCAGTTCAACAGATGAAGTAGATTTGAGGGACACTTTCTGAAGGTGGGCAATGACATCTAGTCTCTTGTTTGGGACTAAAAAGACTTATTTTACAGCCTTGTTCTGCTCAGTTTTCTGCTAACGGTGTTCAGTTTCTGCCATCTGTGGTGATCCAGTAATGTAGAACAGTGTATAACATAAGGTGAGATACAGCTGTAACCAGAGAGGCAATGTAGATATCAAACAAAAGACAATAAACCCTTGAGGAACACAAGTTGTTTCATTTATTCAGATTTAGTAACAGTTTTCTACTTTTAAAGTACCATATAAGGAGTGTACTGAGAAATCTCACCTACATTTTCCATAAGTTTGTTGCAGCAGGTAAAATAAGTGTTGAAGATGTCGCCATTATTCTGAGTAAATATATTTCTGATGTCCTACTGACATGTAGCCTTCAGCAGATGTTGGGAACAACCCCTGGAGCTCACACATCCAAAAAAATCAAACCAGAGATGTTCCTACATTAGCTACAGGAGTTGGACAATGAAACTGAAACACCTGGTTTTAGAACACAATCATTTATTAGTATGGTGTAGAGCCTCCTTTTGCGGCCAATACAGCGTCAGTTCATCTTGGGAATGACATATAGAAGTCCTGCTCAGTGGTCAGAGGGATTTGAAGCCATTCTTCCTGCAGGACAGTGTCCAGGTCTCTACGTGATGCTGGTGGATGAAAACGTTTCCTGACTCGCTCCTCCAAAACACCTCAAAGAGGCTTAATAATATTCAGATCTGGTGACTGCAGACCAAGGGAGATGTTCAACTTCACTTTCATGTTCATCAAACCAGTCTTTCACCAGTCTTGCTGGGTGTATTGGTGCATTGTCATCCTGATACACAGCACCACCTTCAGGATACAATGTTTGAACCATTGCCTACACATGGTCCTCCAGAATGGTTTGGTAGTCATTGGCAGTGATACGCCCATTTAGTACTAGTATCGGACCAAGGGAATGCCATGATATGTCAGCCCAAACTATCACTGATCCACCCCCATGCTGCACTCTGGACATGCATCAGTCTGGCTGGTCCACTTCTTTGGGGTTTCTCCACACCGTAACTCTCCCAGATGTGGTGAAAACAGTAAATCTGGACTCAGAGAACAATACATGTTTCACATTGTCCACAGCCCAAGATTTCTGCTCCTTGCACCATTGAAACCGATGTTTTTCTGGAAAGAGTGACCAAAGGTTTGGCTATAGCAGCCCGGCCGTTTATACTGACCCTGTGGAGCTCCTGACGGACAGTTCTGGTGGAAACAGGAGAGTTGAGGTGCACATTTATTCTGCCGTGATTTGGGCAGCTGTAGTTTTATGTTTTTTGGATACAGTCCAGGTTAGCACCCGAACATCCCTTTCAGACAGCTTCCTCTTGGGTCCACAGTTAATCCTGTTGGATGTGGTTGGTCCTTCTTGGTGGCATGCTGACGTTAGCCTGGATACCGTGGCTCTTGATACATCACAAAGACTTGCTGTCTTGATCACAGATGTGCCAGCAAGATGTGCACCAACAATTTATCCTAGTTTGAACTCTGATATGTCACCCATGATGTTGTGTAAATTGCAATATTTTGAGAAAAACTGTGCTCTTACCCTGATAATTGAACCTTCACACTCTGCTCTTACTGGTGCTGTGTGCAATTATTGAAGACTGGAGACCAGGCTTGTCCAATCAAGCCATAAAACCTCCCACACTAAAATGACAGGTGTTTCAGTTTCATTGTCCAACCCCTGTATGTGTAACAATGTAACATGATACAGGGAAAAAGTATTAACCCATGAAGAAAGAGAGGTGCAAACGGGCATGGAAAGCCAATACACCAGCCGACGGCAGCAACTGATGGCCTCATCAACAAGGTGTCACACAATGAGCATCTCATGATGGGTAGAAGCAAAACACTCTCAAGACCTTCACAACCTTATTGTCACAATACATGTTGATGGCATTGGCTCCAGAGGGGTTCCTGAACCTCTGAAGGATACAGTGAGCTCATAACTGCAGAGAACATCATTTCACTATGAAGTGGTCACAACCAGACACTCCTGTCTGACAGAGTGAAAGGAATTATCTAGAAGTCTAGGAGCACCTGTGGAAGAGCTTTAGAGAGGTATGACTGCTTCAGAGAAGATAACTGATGTACTGAACCACCATGACCTGCAGGCATGCTCACCATGCAGGACTGAAGGAGCACATTTGGAGTTTGTTACCAGTGTCTGACCTGTATGGGAATGATCCTCTTAAGTTTTAGTGAGATCAAGCAAAGGTTCAGCACTGATCCAGTGTCTTCATAACAAAGATGGAGTTCTACAAACCTTTCAGCTCTGGTTAGAACCAGTCTGGAGCTCACGGTTCTGTCAGAGCGTTACAGGAAGAATCCTGGGAGGATAAAAGGTTAGCGTGGCGTCCACACGTTACCGGAAAATAGTCAGTCAATACAGGGTGGAACTTCTACAGTGTGCATGGGTGACAAGAACATGAGTTTCTGCATCACATTAGAACAGACTGGACGGATGCTTCAGATGTGTCAAACCCAGCTCAGTTCACTGCCTTTAGGACTTCTGGAGAGAGATAATTCCACTAAAACATCTGCTCTCATCAGTGAACTCCCTCAAAAGCTAGATGCTCTGGATCTTTACCAGTGAGCTGAGAACTGGAGACCACCAAGAAAGGAGATGGTCACTGGAGACCACCAGGAAGGAGATGGTCACTGGAGACCACCAGGAAGGAGATGGTCACTAGAGACCACCAGGAAGGAGATGGTCACTGGAGACCACCAGGAAGGAGATGGTCACTAGAGACCACCAGGAAGGAGATGGTCACTGGTGACCACTATGAAGGAGATGGTCACTGGAGACCATCAAGAAGGAGATGGTCACTGGAGACAACAAGGAAGGAGACGGTAACTGGAGACCACCAGGAAGGAGATGGTCACTGGAGACCACCAAGAAGGAGATGGCCACTGGAGACCACCAGGAAAGAGATGCTCACTGGAGACCACCAAGAAGGAGATGGTCACTGGAGACCACCAGGAAGGAGATGGTCACTGGAGACCACCTAGAAGGAGATTGTCACTGGAGACCACCAGGAAGGAGATGGTCACTGGAGACCACCATGAAGGAGATGGTTACTAGAGACCACCAGGAAGGAGATGGTCACTGGAGACCACCAGGAAGGAGATGGTCACTGCAGACCACCATGAAGGAGATGGTCACTGGAGACAACAAGGAAGGAGACGGTAACTGGAGACCACCAGGAAGGAGATGGTCACTGGAGACCACCAAGAAGTAGATGGCCACTGGAGACCACCAGGAAAGAGATGGTCACTAGAGACCACCTGGAAGGAGATGGTCACTAGAGACCACCAGGAAGGAGATGGTCACTGGAGACCACCAGGAAGGAGATGGTCACTAGAGACCACCAGGAAGGAGATGGTCACTGGTGACCACCATGAAGGAGATGGTCACTAGAGACCATCAAGAAGGAGATGGTCACTGGAGACAACAAGGAAGGAGACGGTAACCGGAGACCACCAGGAAGGAGATGGTCACTGGAGACCACCAAGAAGGAGATGGCCACTGGAGACCACCAGGAAAGAGATGCTCACTGGAGACCACCAAGAAGGAGATGGTCACTGGAGACCACCAGGAAGGAGATGGTCACTGGAGACCACCATGAAGGAGATTGTCACTGGAGACCACCAGGAAGGAGATGGTCACTGCAGACCACCATGAAGGAGATTGTCACTGGAGACAACAAGGAAGGAGACGGTAACTGGAGACCACCAGGAAGGAGATGGTCACTGGAGACCACCAAGAAGGAGATGGCCACTGGAGACCACCAGGAAAGAGATACTCACTGGAGACCACCAGGAAAGAGATACTCACTGGAGACCACCAAAAAGGAGATGGTCACTGGAGACCACCAGGAAAGAGATGCTCACTGGAAACCACCATGAAGGAGATGGTCACTAGAGAGCACCAAGAAGGAGATGGTCACTGGAGACCACCATGAAGGAGATGGTCACTAGAGACCACCTAGAAGGAGATGGTCACTGGAGACCACCAGGCAGGAGATGGTACTGGAGACCACCATGAAGGAGAGATGGTCACTGGAGACCACCAGGAAGGAGATGGTCACTGGAGACCACCAGGAAAGAGATGCTCACTGGAGAACACCATGAAGGAGATGGTCACTAGAGACCACCTAGAAGGAGATGGTCACTGGAGACCACCATGAAGGAGATGGTCACTAGAGACCACCAGGAAGGAGATGGTCACTGGAGACCACCAGGAAGGAGATGGTCACTGGAGACCACCAAGAAGGAGATGGTCACTGGAGACAACAAGGAAGGAGACAGTAACTGGAGACCACCAGGAAGGAGGTGGTCACTGGAGACCACCATGAAGGACATGGTCACTGGAGACCATCAAGAAGGAGATGGTTACTGGAGACAACAAGGAAGGAGATGGTAACTGGAGACCACCAGGAAGGAGATGGTCACTGGAGACCACCAGGAAAGAGATGCTCACGGGAGACCACCATGAAGGAGATGGTCACTGGAGACCACCATGAAGGAGAGATGGTCACTGGAGACCACCAGGAAGGAGATGGTCACTGGAGACCACCAGGAAAGAGATGCTCACTGGAGAACCACCATGAAGGAGATGGTCACTAGAGACCACCTAGAAGGAGATGGTCACTGGAGACCACCATGAAGGAGATGGTCACTAGAGACCACCAGGAAGGAGATGGTCACTGGAGACCACCAGGAAGGAGATGGTCACTGGAGACCACCAAGAAGGAGATGGTCACTGGAGACAACAAGGAAGGAGACAGTAACTGGAGACCACCAGGAAGGAGGTGGTCACTGGAGACCACCATGAAGGACATGGTCACTGGAGACCATCAAGAAGGAGATGGTTACTGGAGACAACAAGGAAGGAGATGGTAACTGGAGACCACCAGGAAGGAGATGGTCACTGGAGACCACCAGGAAAGAGATGCTCACGGGAGACCACCATGAAGGAGATGGTCACTGGAGACCACCAAGAAGGAGATGGTCACTGGAGACCACCAGGAAAGAGAGATGGTGCACTGGAGACCACCAGGAAGGAGATGGTCACTAGAGACCACCATGAAGGAGAGATGTCCACTGGAGACCACCAGGAAGGAGATGGTCACTGGAGACCACCATGAAGGAGAGATGGTCACTGGAGACCACCAGGAAGGAGATGGTCACTGGAGACCACCAGGAAAGAGATGGTCACTGGAGACCACCATGAAGGAGATGGTCACTAGAGACCACCAAAAGGAGATGGTCACTGGAGATCACCGTGAAGGAGATGGTCACTGGACACCACCAGGAAGGAGATGGTCACTGGAGACCACCATGAAGGAGAGATGGTCACTGGAGACCACCAGGAAGGAGATGGTCACTGGAGACCACCAGAAAGGAGATGGTCACTGGAGACCACCAAGAAGGAGATGGTCACTGGAGACAACAAGGAAGGAGACGGTAACTGGAGACCACCAGGAAGGAGATGGTCACTGGAGACCACCATGAAGGAGATGGTCACTGGAGACCATCAAGAAGGAGATGGTCACTGGAGACAACAAAGAAGGAGACGGTAACTGGAGACCACCAGGAAGGAGATGCTCACGGGAGACCACCATGAAGGAGATGGTCACTAAAGACCACCAAGAAGGAGATGGTCACTGGAGACAACAAGGAAGGAGACAGTAACTGGAGACCACCAGGAAGGAGATGGTCACTGGAGACCACCATGAAGGAGATGGTCACTGGAGACCACCAGGAGGAGATGGTCACTGGAGACCACCAGGAAGGAGATGGTCACTGGAGACCACCAGGAAAGAGATGGTCACTGGAGACCACCATGAAGGAGATGGTCACTAGAGACCACCATGAAGGAGATGGTCACTGGAGACCACCAGGAAGGAGATGGTCACTGGAGACCACCAGGAAGGAGATGGTCACTGGAGACCACCATGAAGGAGAGATGGTCACTGGAGACCACCAGGAAAGAGATGGTCACTGGAGACCACCAGGAAGGAGATGGTCACTAGAGACCACCAGGAAGGAGATGGTCACTGGAGACCACAATGTAGGAGATGGTCACTAGAGACCACCAGGAAGGAGATATTCACTGGAGACCACCATGAAGGAGATGGTCACTGGGATCATCAAGAAGGAGACGGTAACTGGAGACCACCAGGAAGGAGATGGTCACTGGAGACCACCAAGAAGGAGATGGCCACTGGAGACCACCAGGAAAGAGATGCTCACTGGAGAACACCAAGAAGGAGATTGTCACTGGAGACCACCAGGAAGGAGATGGTCACTGGAGACCACCAGGAAGGAGATGGTCCCTAGAGACCACCAGGAAGAAAATGGTCACTGGAAACCACCAGGAAGGAGATGGTAACTGGAGACCACCATGAAGGAGATGGTCACTGGAGACAACAAGGAAGGAGACGGTAACTGGAGACCACCAGGAAGGAGATGGTCACTGGAGACCACCAAGAAGGAGATGGTCACTGGAGACCACCTAGAAGGAGATTGTCACTGGAGACCACCAGGAAGGAGATGGTCACTGGAGACCACCAGTAAGGAGATGGTACCTAGAGACCACAAGGAAGGAGATGGTCACTGGAGACCACCAGGAAGGAAATGGTCACTGGAGACCACCATGAAGGAGATGGTCACTGGAGACAACAAGGAAGGAGACGGTAACTGGAGACCACCAGGAAGGAGATGGTCACTGGAGACCACCAAGAAGGAGATGGCCACTGGAGACCACCAGGAAAGAGATAGTCACTGGAGACCACCAGGAAAGAGATACTCACTGGAGACCACCAAGAAGGAGATGGTCACTGGAGACCACCATGAAGGAGATGGTCACTAGAGACCACCTAGAAGGAGATGGTCACTGGAGACCACCAGGCAGGAGATGGTCACTGGAGACCACCATGAAGGAGAGAGAGGATGGTCACTGGAGACCACCAGAAGGGAGATGGTCACTAGAGACCACCAGGAAGGAGATGGTCACTGGAGACCACCAGGAAGGAGATGGTCACTGGAGACCACCAAGAAGGAGATGGTCACTGGAGACAACAAGGAAGGAGACAGTAACTGGAGACCACCAGGAAGGAGATGGTCACTGGAGACCACCATGAAGGAGATGGTCACTAGAGACCACCTAGAAGGAGATGGTCACTGGAGACCACCAGAAGGGAGATGGTCACTAGAGACCACCAGGAAGGAGATGGTCACTGGAGACCACCAGGAAGGAGATGGTCACTGGAGACCACCAAGAAGGAGATGGTCACTGGAGACAACAAGGAAGGAGACAGTAACTGGAGACCACCAGGAAGGAGATGGTCACTGGAGACCACCATGGAGGAGATGGTCACTGGAGACCATCAAGAAGGAGATGGTCACTGGAGACAACAAGGAAGGAGATGGTAACTGGAGACCACCAGGAAGGAGATGGTCACTGGAGACCACCAGGAAAGAGATGCTCACGGGAGACCACCATGAAGGAGATGGTCACTGGAGACCACCAAGAAGGAGATGGTCACTGGAGACCACCAGGAAAGAGATAGTAACTGGAGACCACCATGAAGGAGAGATGGTCACTGGAGACCACCATGAAGGAGATGGT
The DNA here is from genome assembly GCA_018398805.1 of Hirundichthys speculiger. Lineage (NCBI taxonomy): Eukaryota > Metazoa > Chordata > Actinopteri > Beloniformes > Exocoetidae > Hirundichthys > Hirundichthys speculiger. The sequence goes on from JAGFBZ010002520.1 coordinate 233,612, forward strand.
CACTAGAGACCACCTAGAAGGAGATGGTCACTGGAGACCACCAGGCAGGAGATGGTCACTGGAGACCACCATGAAGGAGAGATGGTCACTGGAGACCACCAGAAGGGAGATGGTCACTAGAGACCACCAGGAAGGAGATGGTCACTGGAGACCACCAGGAAGGAGATGGTCACTGGAGACCACCAAGAAGGAGATGGTCACTGGAGACAACAAGGAAGGAGACAGTAACTGGAGACCACCAGGAAGGAGATGGTCACTGGAGACCACCATGAAGGAGATGGTCACTAGAGACCACCTAGAAGGAGATGGTCACTGGAGACCACCAGAAGGGAGATGGTCACTAGAGACCACCAGGAAGGAGATGGTCACTGGAGACCACCAGGAAGGAGATGGTCACTGGAGACCACCAAGAAGGAGATGGTCACTGGAGACAACAAGGAAGGAGACAGTAACTGGAGACCACCAGGAAGGAGATGGTCACTGGAGACCACCATGGAGGAGATGGTCACTGGAGACCATCAAGAAGGAGATGGTCACTGGAGACAACAAGGAAGGAGATGGTAACTGGAGACCACCAGGAAGGAGATGGTCACTGGAGACCACCAGGAAAGAGATGCTCACGGGAGACCACCATGAAGGAGATGGTCACTGGAGACCACCAAGAAGGAGATGGTCACTGGAGACCACCAGGAAAGAGATAGTAACTGGAGACCACCATGAAGGAGAGATGGTCACTGGAGACTACCAGGAAGGAGATGGTCACTAGAGACCACCATGAAGGAGAGATGGTCACTGGAGACCACCAGGAAGGAGATGGTCACTGGAGACCACCATGAAGGAGAGATGGTCACTGGAGACCACTAGGAAGGAGATGGTCACTGGAGACCACCAGGAAAGAGATGGTCACTGGAGACCACCATGAAGGAGATGGTCACTAGAGACCACCAAATGGAGATGGTCACTGGAGACCACCAGGAAGGAGATGGTCACTGGAGACCACCATGAAGAAGAGATGGTCACTGGAGACCACCAGGAAGGAGATGGTCACTGGAGACCACCAGGAAAGAGATGCTCACTGGAGACCACCATGAAGGAGATGGTCACTAGAGAGCACCAAGAAGGAGATGGTCACTGGAGACCACCAGGCAGGAGATGGTCACTGGAGACCACCATGAAGGAGAGATGGTCACTGCAGACCACCAGGAAGGAGATGGTCACTGGAGACCACCAGGAAAGAGATGCTCACTGGAGACCACCATGAAGGAGATGGTCACTAGAGACCACCAAGAAGAAGATGGTCACTGGATACCACCATGAAAGAGATGATCACTAGAGACCACCAGGAAGGAGATGGTCACTGGAGACCACCAGGAAGGAGATGGTCACTAGAGACCACCAGGAAGGAGATGGTCACTGGAGACCACCAGGAAGGAGATGGTCACTGGAGACCACCAGGAAAGAGATACTCACTGGAGACCACCAGGAAAGAGATACTCACTGGAGACCACCAAGAAGGAGATAGTCACTGGAGACCACCAGGAAAGAGATGCTCACTGGAGACCACCAAGAAGGAGATGGTCACTGGAGACAACAAGGAAGGAGACAGTAACTGGAGACCACCAGGAAGGAGATGGTCACTGGAGACCACCATGGAGGAGATGGTCACTGGAGACCATCAAGAAGGAGATGGTCACTGGAGACAACAAGGAAGGAGATGGTAACTGGAGACCACCAGGAAGGAGATGGTCACTGGGGACCACCAGGAAAGAGATGCTCACGGGAGACCACCATGAAGGAGATGGTCACTGGAAACCACCAAGAAGGAGATGGTCACTGGAGACCACCAGGAAAGAGATAGTAACTGGAGACCACCATGAAGGAGAGATGGTCACTGGAGACTACCAGGAAGGAGATGGTCACTGGAGACCACCAGGAAAGAGATGGTCACTGGAGACCACCATAAAGGAGATGGTCACTAGAGACCACCAAATGGAGATGGTCACTGGAGACCACCAGGAAGGAGATGGTCACTGGAGACCACCATGAAGGAGAGATGGTCACTGGAGACCACCAGGAAGGAGATGGTCACTGGAGACCACCAGGAAAGAGATGCTCACTGGAGACCACCATGAAGGAGATGGTCACTAGAGACCACCTAGAAGGAGATGGTCATTGGAGACCACCAGGCAGGAGATGGTCACTGGAGACCACCATGAAGGAGAGATGGTCACTGGAGACCACCAGGAAGGAGATGGTCACTGGAGACCACCAGGAAAGAGATGCTCACTGGAGACCACCATGAAGGAGATGGTCACTAGAGACCACCTAGAAGGAGATGGTCACTGGAGACCACCAGAAGGGAGATGGTCACTAGAGACCACCAGGAAGGAGATGGTCACTGGAGACCACCAGGAAGGAGATGGTCACTGGAGACCACCAAGAAGGAGATGGTCACTGGAGACCACCTAGAAGGAGATTGTCACTGGAGACCACCAGGAAGGAGATGGTCACTGGAGACCACCATGAAGGAGATGGTTACTAGAGACCACCAGGAAGTAGATGGTCACTGGAGACCACCAGGAAGGAGATGGTCACTGCAGACCACCATGAAGGAGATGGTCACTGGAGACAACAAGGAAGGAGACGGTAACTGGAGACCACCAGGAAGGAGATGGTCACTGGAGACCACCAAGAAGGAGATGGCCACTGGAGACCACCAGGAAAGAGATGGTCACTAGAGACCACCAGGAAGGAGATGGTCACTAGAGACCACCAGGAAGGAGATGGTCACTGGAGACCACCAGGAAGGAGATGGTCACTAGAGACCACCAGGAAGGAGATGGTCACTGGTGACCACCGTGAAGGAGATGGTCACTGGAGACCATCAAGAAGGAGATGGTCACTGGAGACAACAAGGAAGGAGACGGTAACCGGAGACCACCAGGAAGGAGATGGTCACTGGAGACCACCAAAAAGGAGATGGCCACTGGAGACCACCAGGAAAGAGATGCTCACTGGAGACCACCAAGAAGGAGATGGTCACTGGAGACCACCAGGAAGGAGATGGTCACTGGAGACCACCATGAAGGAGATGGTCACTGGAGACAACAAGGAAGGAGACAGTAACTGGAGACCACCAGGAAGGAGATGCTCACCGGAGACCACCATGAAGGAGATGGTCACTAAAGACCACCAAGAAGGAGATGGTCACTGGAGACAACAAGGAAGGAGACAGTAACTGGAGACCACCAGGAAGGAGATGGTCATTGAAAACCACCATGAAGGAGATGGTCACTGGAGACCATCAAGAAGGAGATGGTTACTGGAGACAACAAGGAAGGAGATGGTAACTGGAGACCACCAGGAAGGAGATAGTCACTGGAGACCACCAGGAAGGAGATGGTCACTGGATACCACCAGGAAAGAGATGCTCACTGGAGACCACCATGAAGGAGATGGTCACTAGAGACCACCTAGAAGGAGATGGTCACTGGAGACCACCAGAAGGGAGATGGTCACTAGAGACCACAATGGAGGAGATGGTCACTAGAGACCACCAGGAAGGAGATGGTCACTGGAGACCACCAAGAAGGAGATGGTCACTGGAAACAACAAGCAAGGAGACGGTAACTGGAGACCACCAGGAAGGAGATGGTCACTGGAGACCACCAAGAAGGAGATGGTCACTGGAGACAACAAGGAAGGAGATGGTCACTGGAGACCACCTAGAAGGAGATAGTCACTGGAGACCACCAAGAAGGAGATGGTCACTGGAGACCACCAGGAAAGAGATAGTCACTGGAGACCACCATGAAGGAGAGATGGTCACTGGAGACCACCAGGAAGGAGATGGTCACTGGAGACCATCATGAAGGAGAGATGGTCACTGGAGACCACCAGGAAGGAGATGGTCACTGGAGACCACAATGTAGGAGATGGTCACTAGAAACCACCAGGAAGGAGATGGTCTTTGGAGACCACCAGGAAGGAGATGGTCACTGGAGACCACCAAGAAGGAGATGGTCACTGGAGACAACAAGGAAGGAGACGGTAACTGGAGACCACCAGGAAGGAGATGGTCACTGGAGACCACCAAGAAGGAGATGGTCACTGGAGACAACAAGGAAGGAGATGGTCACTTGAGACCACCTAGAAGGAGATGGTCACTGGAGACCACCAAGAAGGAGATGGTCACTGTAGACCACCAGGAAAGAGATAGTCACTGGAGACCACCATGAAGGAGAGATGGTCACTGGAGACCACCCGGAAGGAGATGTTCACTGGAGACCACCATGAAGGAGATGGTCACTGGAGACCACCATGAAGGAGATGGTCACTAGAGACCACCAGGAAGGAGAGATGGTCATCGTCTGTCCTCTTGAAGCTAAACACGTCATGAAAGTCTGTTCACTGACAGAGCGAGCGAGGCTGGGCTGAGGAACTGCTGGGAAGTTTCACCCTGGAGAAACTTCCACGTGTGTTTCAGAGGAAGTGTAACACTTCTGGAAAGATTTGGTGTCGGACTAAAAGAGCATGCCAAATGAATAACCTTGAGGCCAAACAATGGTTCTGTTGCATTTCTTGGACTCTCACGTCTTTTAAAAAGAAGAAAAACCACAGTCAACAAAGCTTTGTTTATATGAAACCAAACTGTTACCTAAAGTGATTTTTATGAGCATCTGTAGTCAGACTTGCCTGAAGTCGGTTTTATTAAACTGAAACTGGGCCGTAGTTAATTAAACCGTCGCCATGCAGCAGAGATTAGACTTGTGGAGTAACCTTCACGCTTCAGTGAGCCCAGCTCAACCTTTCCCACCCCCCTCTCAAACCAGACGGAGGAGAAAGTTCACAAGCTGGATTTAAGGTTTGGTAGCGCGTTTACAGCTGTGTAAAAGCCACCTCTGCATGTTGCAATAAAACGCTGCTGCAGCCTGCGGTGGCGCACTGGAACGTTAATGTGACTCTTTAGCTGCTTTGGCTCCTGCCAAATGTGTAAAGTGGTGCAGTTTAGTCATGGAGAAGGCTGATGGTGAGAAACAAAGGCTGCTGGCCTCCCAGCCAGCTTTCTTCTCTGTACGCTTAAATCCAGCTACAAGAACCAGGCTGACTGTGAATCCAGCAGAGTCTGACAGCAACAGCGTCAGAGCCTCATCTGTCAGCACAGTCCGGACCTCAGCTGTCCGTCACATCTGCTCTAATGACCCCTGTCAGTCAGGTGGATGTCTGTATTCAGACCAACGAGCACCATCAACATCTGCAGATCTCAAAGCAATTTCACCTCAGCCTCACCAGCAGAAATCAGCCTTCTGAAAATCCCACAAAGACTGGGGGACTGTGGGCCTCTCTGAGTTGACCTCAACTATCAGTAAAGCTAAACCATCTACATGTCTGTTGGATCCCATCCCAACTCGACTGCTCAAAGATGTTATGTCCTCTATTGGTATATCAATTTTGGATCAGATTAATCTATCTCTAAAATCAGGATATGTACCACAGGTTTTTAAAGTCACAGTCATTAAACCTTTGCTCAAGAAACCATCTCTTGATGTGGACATTTTGGCAAACTATAGACCAATATCCAATCTTCCATTTATCTCTAAAATTCTGGAAAAAATAGTTGCTAGCCAGTTAGGAGAACACCTGCATAGAAATGATCTATTTGAGGTCTTTCAGTCAGGGTTTAGAACTCATCATAGCACAGAAACTGCGCTGATTAGAGTCTCCAACAACCTCCTCATGGCCTCAGACAATGGATTAGTTTCTGTCCTGGTTCTGCTGGACCTCAGTGCTGCTTTGATACCGTTGATCACAGCCTTTTGCTGCATAGATTAGAGCACACTGTTGGAATTAAAGGGACAGCATTAGGCTGGTTTAAGTCATACCTATCTGACAGGTGCGAAAAAATAGGACTTTAGTTCTAAAATCCCAAAGTTTTTCTTAGACATTAGGTCACAAACTTGCAACTTATGTCCTAAAATCACCAACTTTGCTAAACCTTTTAAATTAATTAACTTTTTGTTGTAAAATATTAGTTTCAGTAAAATCGTAACCTTTCTGACATAAAATTACAACTTTTGTCCTAAAATCACAAAGTTTTCCTGTCAAATCAGAGTTTGCAACATTGAAACTTTAAATTTTATTGGATCTTTGAAGTCACAACTTTTCTTCATCAAATCATAACTTTTGGATGTAAAATAACTAAATTCACCTTTTTCCCTGTTTTTCTCTTTTTTTTTTTTACTTCTGCAGAACAGCACGTTTTAGCTTTAAAAATCACAACTCAACTTATTATCTTAACTAAAGCCACTTTTGACAAAAGATTACAGTTTTATGTCCAAACAATCACAAATTATTGGTGTAAAATTGTGAAAACTGCAACTTTTTGTCATAAAAAGAGAATTTTTCTAACCTGAAATCATAAGTTTTGGGTGTTGGGGTGGGACTGGCATGGCCGGACATCTCTGATTGGCTGAGTTGTTACAAAGTTTTCTATCTATAAGGGTTTCAGTATGGAAAGCCCTGAAAACACTAAAAAAAAACACATCAAAAATGTATTTAAACAGGCTGAAGGAGCAACAGGAAACTCAAGGAAGAGACTGCAGTAAGACCTCCAGACCAGCTGGTGGCGCAAGAACCTCTGGAGAGGCTCTGTGCATCCTCAGCTCCTGTTCTGTCATTCAGTTCAGTTTGGTTCAGTGAAGTGAGTAGGACCACCTCTGTAATCAGATTTCTACTCCTGGCTCACGGTCCTGAACCACCATGTGACCTCGGGGTCCTTATATATGAACTGTTGGGCTATGCTCTCTAATTCTGCTACCGTCCCGTCTGTCCTGGACATTTCTCGTTCTAATCTTTGGTTGTTCAGTCATGTCTGACAGCTTTCTTCATAACCTCACATGTCCTGACCTCATTCATGTACTGAGACAGTGACCAGCATCTGTTTTTCATCATGTCCCCAGAGGTCGTATTGTGAACCCAGGATGAGTCACGTGACCTCCTGCCTTACTGTCAGAGAGGCTTGATGTGGACGGGGTCTCTGTAAATCTGAGTTGATCCCAGCTCGATAACGGAGAACAAGCACACATTCACTTTATTTGACTTTTCTGTCAGGGCTGTTTTTTTTTCTTGACGTAAATAAGCACGAATGCGGTTTCATTTCAGCTTCTTCCCATCGGGGAGGTCTTGTGTGTGACTGTTCACGTTCAGGACTGTGATCAAACAGCAGCGTTGCTCAACGCGAGCCTCTGAGCTTCTCTTCCTCAGTCTGACATTGATCACAAGCTGAGCCCGTGAGCCCTTCGGTTTGTAAATCTGGTGTTTGGCGTGCTGAGGCAAGTCTTCTCTCTGCACGGAAACACACCGCGACATGTTGTGTTGACTTTGTCTTGGTAGCGGCAGCGTCGTGAAGGCCGGCTCACCTCTGACGAGCATAGGAGGACGCCGCTACTGTCAAATGACCCAAACATTGAACAGATATACACCTGGTGACTGCAGAGCGCAGACGGTTGAGGCTCAGGGGGAAGATCAAAGCCACCCAGTCAGACAGATTTACACCTGCTGCAGCCAAATCCTGGGTTTTTACCCAAAATGTGACTGATTGCAGACGTGACACCATCAGCCTGGAAAAACATCTCCCTTTTAGGGTCATGTAAAGTTTCATAAGCTGCGTCTGCGTCTCCTTGAGGGGCCATGGCTGTGAAACCATCCAGCAGGGAGCATCTGAAGGCCAGCATCTCCACCTCCTGAGATCCATCAAACAACTCATTTTTCTGGGCCCACATTAAAGCTAAAAACTCCTCCTTTCCATGCCAAACTGACATTGTTGAAAGCCACTTTGAGAGGAGATACATCTGAACGTCTGAGCTTTAGTTCATCCCATTCCTAACTAGAAAAGCACTCGGAGCGCAGACCTCCGCCAAGTGCAACAATTCCCCCATATAGCGATTCACAGATTGTGATAAAATCCGCGTTCTGGATCAGATCCGCATCAGGCTTTCAAATTTGATAGCGGTTCCCATTGTCAATCCCTGAGTCAAATCTCATGAGTTTTGGGCAATAATTAACGGAGATGTTGAGAAACAAAATTTTCGGCCCCATTGACCGCAATGTTATCGAAAATCTGAAATGGCCCATTCTTTCACAGATTTTTCTAGAAACAGTCTGCATGTCTATATATGTCTATATATATATATATGTCTATCTATATATATCTATATCTACATATATATATATATAAATATATATAATATATATATATATATATATATATATATATATATATATAGACTGTATATATATATATATATATACAGTCATGGAAAAAAACTATTAGACCACCATTTTTTCTTCACTTTCTTGTTCATTTTTAGTACCACTAAACGTCATCATGTGACTAAAACAGACAGAAAAGAAAACACTGAATGCATAAAAGCAGTGTTTTTGGCAGCAGTAAAACGCCATAGCTATTGATGTAAAAACTTAAGTGATTTAGGTTATAATCAAGAAAACCATGGAAAAAATGGTAAGATATCAGCTCTTAAATAAAACTCTTATGAGCAATCTTTGTGGTTATCGTTATGTTTGTCCAAACAAATGTACCTTTAGTTGTACCAGGCATTAAAATGAACAAGAAACTGAAGAAAACAAGGGTGGTCTAATAATTTTTTCCATGACTGTATATATATATATATATATATATATATATATATGTATATATATATATATATATATATATATATTATATATATATCTATATATATATATATATATATATATATATATATAAATGGTGATTCCCACACACCATCTCTGTGTTGTATGCTGTGTTGCAGGGAACTATATATAAGAAACACCCCCATAATCCACCTGATCTGATCATCTGTGGTCTGTAGAAGCAACAGTACTGTGGAGCTGCATGTCACTCATATCTGTGACCTATCACATATAGAGAGAGGGGGGAAGAGAGGAGAGGGGAGAGAGAGAGAGAGAGAGAGAGAGAGAGAGAGAGAAGAGAGAGAGAGAGAGAGAGAGAGAGAGAGAGAGAGAGAGAGAGAAGACACAAGAGAGGGAAAAAAGGATAGAGAGGGAGAGAGTAGAGAGAGAGACAGAGAGAAAAAAGAGAGAGAGGAGAGAGAGAGAGAGAGAGAGGGGAGAGAGAGGAGAGAGAGAGAGATAGAGAGAGAGAGAGAGAGAGAGAGAGAGAGAGAGAGAGATATCTATATATATCTATATATATATATATATATATATATATATATATATATATATATATATATATATATATATATATATATTATATATATGTATATATCTATATATATATATATATATATCTATATATATGAAATTCTTGCAGTACCTCATTTTTATTTATTATGTTGTTTTATTATAATTTAAAATGTAAAATATGTCTGACAAGTGCATAAAGACAGTAATTCTATGCAGACTGTTCTGTGATGTTTTTTTTTTTTTTATGTAATCTTCCAAAACTATGTTTTGTAAAACCGATGAGTCAAAAAGGAGAAAGGCCATTTTAAGGTCGCCCTGACTGCAACCCGCTGTTCTCGGTGCTCCCCGCCTCCGAACACCACTGGACCACCTTAAATGTTTCCTTCGCTCTCGAATTACATTTGGCCCACATGTACCGGGCACGCTGAGCAGCAGGAACGCGCGGCCGATGATCCGGGTGGCGCGCATCGAGAGCGCTCTCGGAGAAAGTTCGGTTTCAGGCTCTGTTGACGCGTTCACGTCGAGGCAGTTCCCGGTAAATCGGCGGGGGGATCGCCGGATCAACCCTGATATGAGAGGCGACAGTTCTCCGTAGTCGAACAAAGTAAACCGAGGAGTGTTTTTGTCTCTTTTCGCGCCAGTTGGGGCGCTCGAGCCGAGGACCGAGAGCGGCGGGAGCTCTTCCCGTCGACTGGTCGGCGGCGTTCGCGTGTTTTCGGGTAATGTGAGTTTCTCCCTACACGTCCGGACTTGCCGAGGACTTCACCGAGGATAAAGACACGTTTTTTTGGGGGATACCGCCGCCTTCGTTCACCATGTTGTCGAGCACGGCCATGTACGCGGTGAAGAAACGGAAGAAACCGGTCCAGAAAACGTAAGTTACCGAGCGGGTGTGAGATGGTTGTGAAGCGGCTCCAGGCTGCCTGATAAACCCGAGCAGGGTCCTGAACTCACCGGTGCTCAGAGATGGTACTGAAGCTGGAGGAGACTCCTGCTCCTCACGGCGCTAGTGCTCACATCTGCTTAGTTTATGACCTTATTCCCAGAGGACGCGTCATAACTGGGTTTATTGAACACACTGGTCATCTGGATGTCTGGTCTGGGCCTGACTCCTCTCACAGCCCGGTCCAGCCTGGAGGAGCAGTAGTCCCAGCAGAGACAGCTGATGGAGGCCATGCTGCTGCTCAGGGAAATCACATCAGAGATCATCACCACCTTCTGATGATTCTACCACTCAGTTACACAAATGTGTGGTTCCTCGTGGTTTCCCTCAGAGGTCTGGTGGTCGGGTGGAGGTCTTGTGGAGGTCTGGTGGTCTGGTGGAGGTCTGGTGGTCTGGTGGAGGTCTGGTGGAGGTCTGGTGGTGGTCTGGTGGAGGTCTGGTGGTCTGGTGCTGTTCTGGTGGAGGTCTGGTGGTCTGGTGCTGTTCTGGTGGGGGTCTGGTGGTCTGGTGGAGGTCTGGTGGTCAGGTGGAGGTCTGGTGGTCTGGTGGAGGTCTGGTGGTCTGGTGGAGGTCTGGTGGAGGTCTGGTGGTCTGGTGCTGTTCTGGTGGAGGTCTGGTGGAGGACCACCGACCACAGTTCTGCATACTTGAGCTGTGAAAGTCATTTCTCCCTGTTGCTCTGTGCGTGCATGGCGGTGGACGTATTTTTTCATCTTTCACCTTTTCAAATTCACTAATGAGCAAACCTGCTGAGCACATCAACTCTCTACCTGCACCTTGATTTTTATTTCCGTAACTCTACACCCATCCTTATTGTTATAGAAACTGTATTAATATTATCACCAACCTTCCTCTACTTTTTTTATATTATTCATTTTTTTTATATTTATTTACAGAAACTGTATGTTTATGTTACATACCTCACTCTGCATTTTATTTATTTTTTATTTTATTCAATAGAAACTATATTTTTTTCACCTACCCTACCCTGCTTTTTATTTTTATTTTATTTTTTGAAATTTTTAAAAATTAAAAATTACATTTTTTGAATTTCTTAATTTTCAAATTTTTGTTTTTTTTATTATATTAAAATGCCTTTTTAAATATTTAGATAAAGAAACCATCTAATTCTCCAGAAACCTTCCTGCTGCTTGTTGTCTGCTTGTGTGGCGTTCATGTGCACCTGGGAAACGACAGTTTCATGCCCTGGTTGCTGCACAAGGACAGTAAAGTAGAGCTTCAGTGTGAGTTGAGGACCCTGTTCAGGGACTAAAGGGGGTCTTGGTTCTGCTCTCAGCCCCGGTCTGGAGAAATGGACTCATGTATCTGGAGCAGAAGAGCAGAGACTCCAGGTTTACCTGAACGTTTTGAGATAATCATCATCATCATCACAGTGGATGCTGCTGCACCTGCAGCATCGCACCTTTTTGACCTTTAACAGTGCAGTGAAGACTTTCTGAGGGTGTCCCACCTGAGACACAGCTGAGACAGTCCAGGTCCAGAGCTCTCTGTCACTGAGCTTCATGATGACGTCCATCTGAAACCGCACAGAGCGGTGGTTTCAGAGGAGTAGTTCATTTAAGGTGAGGGCTTCCCAGCAGCCCGCTGGTGCAGTGCTCTGCTCTGAAACCAGTCAGGAGCTGAAACCAGTCAGGAGTTGAAACCACTCAGGAGCTCTACAAAGCTGGTAGAAGTTGGGAAATTGTTTCCAGGTGAAATGTTCAGCGTTGGTGTGTGTTGGTCCAAGAGCCTCGATGGCGCTGTGAAGGAGCCTTTCCCTCTTCATCCCAGCGGTTTACTGGGTTGAGACTTTTGCAGAACCAGAGCGTTAACTGCGGCCCGCGGAACCAGGGGGTCAACTGCGGCCCGCGGACCCAGGGGGTCAACTGCGGCCCGCGGAACCAGGGGGTCAACTGCAGCCCGCGGAACCGCGGAACCAGGGGGTCAACTGCGGCGCGCGGAACCAGGGGGTCAACTGCAGCGCGAGGAACCAGGGGGTCAACTGCAGCGCGCGGACCCAGGGGGTCAACTGCGGCCCGCGGAGCCAGGGGATCAACTGCGGCCCGCAGACCCAGGGGGTCAAATGCAGCGCGCGGACCCAGGGGGTCAACTGCGGCCCGCGGAGCCAGGGGATCAACTGCGGCCCGCAGACCCAGGGGGTCAAATGCAGCCCGCGGAACCAGAGGGTCAACTGCAGTCCGCAGAACCAGAGGGTTAACTGCAGCCTTCAGAACCAGGGGGTCAACTGCGGCCCGCGGAACCAGAGGGTAAACTGCAGTCCGCAGAACCAGAGGGTTAACTGCAGCCCGCTGACCCGGAGGGTTAACTGCAGCCTTCAGAACCAGAGGGTTAACTGCAGCCTTCAGAACCAGAGGGTTAACTGCAGCCCGCTGACCCGGAGGGTTAACTGCAGCCTTCAGAACCAGAGGGTTAACTGCAGCCCGCTGACCCGGAGGGTTAACTGCAGCCTTCAGAACCAGAGGGTTAACTGCAGCCCGCGGACCCAGAGGCCTGAGTGCAGAACCCAGCCAGAACCGCGGCCCCAGCGTGTGTGTGGTTCTACCTGCAGTAATCATAGTCGGGATGTGTAGCAGAGCGCTCTCACGCAATGTTTCCACGAGGGAGGAGGAAGGGAGGAGGAAGGGAGGAGGAAGGGAGGGAGGAGGGAGGGAGGATGGTGTAACCTGAGACTCGCTCTGTTTTTCTCTCCTCTGACTACCACAGCATACTTTTTCCTGTCTCTCTCTGTGTGTTTTTTTTCTTTTCTTTTTTTTTCGGGGGGCTGTTTTCCCTCCCTCAACTCAAATGAACATAGCTCCGTGTCACGCAGATGATTACGTAAGTCTGCCATGTTCACGTTTGAGGAAGAACGGCTCTTAAGGAGTTTATCTTAGTTTTGTTTTGGTTTTTAGTGGGGAAGTGACTGAGTTCTGAGTAAGTGAGTTTAACCCACAGACGCAGTGACGGGCTGGGTTGGAGCGGTTCGTCCTCCAGCTGTGGACGCGTCCACGTCCGCTTCACCACAGCGTCCAGTTACAACTGGGCTAGAGCTGGAGAAGCTGGAAAAGGAGACATCAGAAGCTGCTGATGTCTCCTTGAGCTCCCCCTGGAGCTGCTGGAGGAGGCTGAGCTCTAGCCCGGTTCCCACAGATGTGCTGCTACGCTGCAGTTCAGCCAGACCCGATCCAGACCCGAAGTGAAAACATAACTGTACAAATTCAGAACATGAGCGTGACAGGATCTCTGCTGCAGAGCTGCAGGTGGCTGCTTAGAGACGTCCTTCTGTCTTCAGGCGTCCACACCTCCTGCAGACAGCTCTGCCTCTGCAACCATCGTCACACGGAGGCAGCTTAATAACTTTAATAAGAGAAAACATTAAAATAGGCCTGTTTGTATTTAATTATGACTCAAGTCCATTTCAGTGTGTCTCCTCAGCCACGTACAGCAATCAGCCATCGAGCCTGAACATAAAACACAACTCCATCAGCTCAGCCTCTGGTTCTAAAATACATGTTTTTGAAAAAAAAAATCTATTAAATCAGTCATTCCCAAACTTCAGAATACTAAGGCCCTGTTTGAAATGTAAAAATCTCTGCAGCCCATGCAAACCTTTAAACACCACTTTGATCAACATACAAGACTAAAAGTTACATTCCAACATTTATGTAAGGGGTCAACAAATAAGGTGACATGTCATATTAAGTTAAGGTAACAGTTAGTGCTGGGCAATATGACGATACATATCGTGGGGACGATAGAAAAGTGTGTATCGTGCCATTTCTCTTCTATCGTTTCTATCGTTTCTAACCTAATTTTATCAATTATTACAGCAAATATGTAAATAACCTGCAACGATAAATTTGATGGAATCATATCTACTTCTACAAAGTAGCCTTTTATGTTTGCACTTTTATTCATGGTTAATGCCTTAAACAGAGTTCTCTTCAACCCTGATGTTTACTTTAGACACTTTATATTGGTTTGCAAACTTTGCACTACAAGGTTACAGATTTCAGAAAGTTAAAAAAAATAATTTGTGTTTATTTTTTATAGCTGAACTTCAGTGCAAAAATGTGTTTTTCCTCTCAGAAACTGTTGTGCACTTTAAAAAAAATGTGAAAGCTACTGTACCTCTGTACCTACCTGTTTTTGCTGCACTAAAATGTATGTTGGTGACAATTCAGCTAAATGTCCTTTCAAAATAAAGTTGAAAAGTAAGCAATGAAATTTTTGTCAAACTTTTCAGAGAATAACTGAAAACATACTTTATTATGGTATATCGTGATATATATCGTTATCATGATATAAAATAGTCCATATTGTGATATATGATTTTTTCCATATCGCCCAGCACTAGTAACAGTAGAATAACACTCAATTTGTTTGTTTTGTTATTTCTATGTTTTTGAATCATGTTATAAATATTTTACAGTTATCAAAGACACTTTTTTTTAAATCGAGGATTTAAAACATATTTGTTTATTTTCCTCGTTGCAGTAACCTGGCAGTATTTTGCGCTAAACACACTCATTCTGCCCCCTGCTGGCAACCAACCTACAGGGCACTACATGTGCTCCAGAGCGAGTCCACCCATGGGCTTTTATTTTGAAAATTCCCCGGATTCTCTGTGCCTTCCTTGCGTCCCACTTCCTGCCAGCTCCGTCTGCTGCACGTAAACTGACCCAGCTCAGCCGCGCTCCAGAGCCAAAGCAGACGTGGCGCACGGCGGCTCCGCGGCGCCTCTCAGAGGGCAGAGACTGGAATGACGGCGATTTCATGGCGGCAGCCCAAGTACCTGTGAGCTTGGCTGAAAACAAGCGGTGATGATGCTGCGACAGAGGAGAGCTGTCTTCAGAGCTGGAGCTTCACGCTGCAGCTTTCAACACATCAGCCAGGATGTGTTGCAATGTCTCAGCGCAACTTTCTCAGGATTTTAGAATTACAGCAGAAAACAGGACTTTCAGTTTCATTTCAGGGAATGACAGCAGAGTTTCTAACCCCAAATTTGTGATTTGAGGACAACAAGTTGTCATTTTGACAGCGTATCCAGCGTATCCGTAGAAGTTGTACTTTGACACCAAACAAGGAGCTAAATCCGCTAACCTTTGCCACCAAGACAAGCAACAAAAGGAGCAAGAAGTTCCCAGTCTCCAGGGCCCAATCTTTCGTCAGATCTCCTAAAGCCGCTGTTTAGGGATAGTGGGTAGCAGGAGGGGCGTTCTCCCGCAAAGAACGCAATCCCTAAACCTGCTATCCCACCTGCGCTACCCGCTACATTATCCATAGGAGTGGTTAGGGCGTTCCACCTGTTAAACCAATCAGTGCGTCAGCAGCCATTGCCTTTAAGAGCAGGTTGTGCTACCCGCTAACTGCTATGGAGCGTCTTTTCATCCAGATCGGAGCAGCTCTCATGCGCAGCTCGTCTGTGACTCTACAGTAGAGCTTCCTCCTTTTCCTTCCTCCTCCTCCTCTGCACTGATACATACAGATAAATATTTTTACACAGACAATTCCTATCGGCTACCTGAAAGTCCCAGGTAATCGGTGTCCTCCCAGTAAACACGCTCTGGTCTTCTATGGGTTAACTGGAGAGCAAGCCGTTAAAGAAGATCTCTGCCATTTTCTTAGGGGTTCAACTGAGGCCAAATCACGCTTTTATACAAGAGTTAATTCAAGAGGTAGAGCCATTCGTGCACGTCTACATGTGACCAGGTGGACACACATTGATGCCATTTGGGCCGACATGCGGGTTGTGGGTAGCAGGTGGTCAGACTACCCGCAACCCTAAACCCGCACAAGCAAGATACCGTATTTGCGGAAAGGACAAAAGACACGCCCATTGCCACATCTGCAAAGTGAGTAAGGGAGTCGGCTTAATGAGTAGCGGCTTGAGGGAGCGGAAGATTGCATTTGCGGTTAGCGGAGGTTCCTATACCCGCAATTTGCTGGTAGTGGGTAGCGGCTAGCAGGAGTACGATCAGGGCCCAGGTGTCCTTCTGATGTTCCTTCACATGGTCCTTCACATGGTCCTTCACATGGTCCTTCACATGGTTTTTCAGATGGTCCTTCACATGTTCCTTTAGATGGTCCTTCACATGGTCCTTCACATGGTCCTTCACATGGTCCTTCACATGGTTTTTCAGATGGTCCTTCACATGTTCCTTTAGATGGTCCTTCACATGTTCCTTCACATGGTTTTTCAGATGGTCCTTCACATGGTCCTTCACATGGTCCTTTAGATGGTCCTTCACATGTTCCTTCACATGGTTTTTCAGATGGTCTTTCACATGTTCCTTCACATGGTCCTTCACATGGTCCTTCACATGGTCCTTCAGATGGTCCTTCACATGGTCCTTCACATGGTCCTTCACATGGTCGTTCACATGGTCCTTCAGATGGTCCTTCACATGGTCCTTTAGATGGTCCTTCAGATGGTTCTTCACATGGTCCTTCACATGGTCCTTTAGATGGTCCTTTAGATGGTCCTTCACATGTTCCTTCACATGGTTTTTCAGATGGTCCTTCACATGTTCCTTCACATGGTCCTTCACATGGTCCTTCACATGTTCCTTCAGATGGTCCTTCACATGGTCCTTCAGATGGTCCTTCAGATGGTCCTTCACATGGTCCTTCACATGGTCCTTCACATGGTCCTTCAGATGGTTCTTCACATGGTCCTTCACATGGTCCTTCACATGGTCCTTTAGATGGTCCTTCACATGTTCCTTCACATGGTTTTTCAGATGGTCCTTCACATGGTCCTTTAGATGGTCCTTCACATGTTCCTTCACATGGTCTTTCAGATGGTCCTTCACATGGTTTTTCAGATGGTCCTTCACATGGTCCTTTAGATGGTCCTTCACATGTTCCTTCACATGGTCCTTCACATGGTCCTTCACATGTTCCTTCACATGGTCCTTCAGATGGTCATTCACATGGTCCTTTAGATGGTCCTTCACATGTTCCTTCACATGGTTTTTCAGATGGTCCTTCACATGTTCCTTCACATGGTCTTTCAGATGGTCCATGCTTACATCAGGGCATGCTGCACCAACACGAGCCAGAAACAGGACCATAGCCTCAGTTGGTCAGGAATGCTGTCGTAGAGTCCAGGAACTGGCGGAAAATCTCACACTAATAACTGTCTCTTTGGTGGTTACCATGGTGATGATGTGGCCCAGGATGACACAGTTTGGCGCCCCTGGGAGATCTTGTCTGATGTCCCGTTCAAGTAGGAGTCGGCTCCTGTCATTCCTTGGCACCGTTACAGTTTGGAACCATCAAACTGAAACTCAGCAACCATCTCAGCTCCTTCACCGCTGGTCTCCTCATTCTGGCTGGTTATACTCTTTTTTTTTTTTTTTTTTTTTCTTCATTTTTGCCATCGTCTTCTGGTGGTTGGCAGACAGGAAATACCAGGTACAGGTGGAGTTAGGACCTTCACTAACCAACTCATAATGGTTCTGTTAGGGGCCTATTAAAATCCACAATCGCGGAACTGGAGGTTAAAAACAGAATTCACTTTAAACGTGCAATATAACAGAATTGAACGGAAATTTGCGTAAAAGTTTGTTTTTTTTTTTATGTTCGAGACTAAAAGGAAGGAAGAAAATGTTCCAAGAGGGGTCACTAAAAGCTGGGGACACTGCGTTTTTATCTGCCCCCTCCTGCCTCTGCTTACGTCCTTAACAAAATTTAAAAAAACGAGGATCACTGAATGAATGAAAAGCACAAACGTAAAAAGGTGAGAGTCACTCACTGAGCTAAACACAAAGAGGCTGACAATTATGGATTTAAACAGATGTCTGGAACAGCTGGACCACCTAAAGAAAAACACACACGGACACACACTCATACACACAACCAGTGTTCAGTGTTTGCATTTCATAGTATTTACATAAACTATAGTAAATATATATTTTTCTGTTTAGACAGTTTGTCATGACATACCTGAAAAATGTCAGGTACGTTATGACAAACTGTCTGATAACAGAAGAAATTAAACAAGTTAAAAACAATCAGTTTACTTTTTGCTCTTAGTTATTACATAAAAAGAATATTAGAATATTTTTTGTTTGTCAAAAAAACAAATGTTTTGTTGGACACAATGTGTTTAAAAGTATGAAAACATTAAAGTTTACAGTTATAATTGCACAAATCGTCTATATTTTATTACTTTATATACTGTCTTGGGGTTAAATTAGCATAAAATGCTTAAAATGGAATTCTCCAAAATTAAAAACCAAAAAACACAGAAAATGAAAAAAATTAAAATGGAATTTGAGAAAAAATGAAATGGATTTCATAGGGCCCTCCTCTGTCTCTGTTAATGGAGACACCACGGCTGAACTGATGGAGAACAAAGGTTCTGACCACATCATGGTATCACTACATCTCATTTAATGGTGAACCTCCGTTTTTGAACATGACTACGGTTGGAAATAAAAATGCTGAATCTCCTGAGCGGTGCTCCCTGCAATGCGTTCAGAAACACGACGCATCGAAATGTTGACTCATGTGTTTGAACGCCGTTAAAAATGTGATTTATCCCCGATCTGAGTGGGATCCATTAATGTGAGGCAAACGCCCAACACTGTCTGTTATTTAAGATTTAAACTTAGTTGGAAACAGCTGCTGTGATTCCTGCTGCACATTGGAGAAAGTTTGCAAACATTTAATTTTAAAAACGTTTAAAGTTGGTCCTCTGCTGCTGTCAGGTGGTTCAGGGAGACATCTCCTCCATGGACCACTGGCGATGGCACAGATGGGATTTTAACTGGGTTTCAGTTGAAGTAATTCCGTCCCTCGTCCCTGACGTAACTGGTTCTTACCCAGCCCCGCAGAATGATTTACTTTATTCACAGCCGGCGGTCCAAAAGCAAAAAAACTTGTTTTTGCACAAGCTCCAAACCAGCACTGGTGCCGGTCCAAACTGGGAGGGAGCGTTTCACAACAGTTCATGGCAGTGGAGGCAAGGATTGAGCCAATGTCATGTGACGCACAAAGGTTTTGGTAGAAAACTCTTATTTGAGACGAGACGAACAAGCGTCCCTATGCCTCCGATTGAAGCAGCTGTTGTTCTGCTCACATGTTCATATAAAACTAATTAAAGCAGACCACAGCCACTCCTCAGTCCTGATGCATGAAGTGAGCGCTCTCAGAGATGCTGAGTGATACTGGTCTGGGCAGATTCCTACTTTAGTTTTGGTCTGTGCTGCGGTCATGCTAATGAGAACGTGACGTGTTGGTGACCAGACGCTCTGTCTCTCATATGACTGGCATGTGACGGAAGTCCTCGTCCAGTTTCCACTTCCTGAATACGACGACAGCAGCTGAAGGTCAAAGCGTGGTGATGTAACTGGGTCATTGATGATGAGCGCTCACCCAGGAATGAGTGTGATAAAGTCTGGCATACGCTTCTGCTGCTTGTGAAACCCAATACCGTCGTACCTTGTTAGGTTTGAGAAGATGTCAGTGTCTCAGACTCAGGGACCCTGCTGCTCTGATCATCCCTGCACCTTATTTATGCTCTGCTGATGGACCAGCACATAATGTGGGGTGAATTGTGTTCTATCACAGGGATGACAAGACACCACAACATCCTGGGCCACATCATTACCATGGTTACCATCAATGACCCGCTTATTCTTAGTTTTCTCAGATTATTTGCTTGTTCCTGGACTTGGTCTACAAGAGTGCCTCTGATGTTGAGATCCAGTTTCTGGTCAGGAAACCTGCTGATCTTCATTCAGCAGTGCTGATTTAAAAATGTTGGTTCTGAAAGACTGTTGGAAGCTGAAATCCCTGATGGCTGATGTCTGAGCGTAGCTGCTGTGTTAAAATTATCATTCAAAATAAATGTTGTAAACAGCAACAGCAAAAAACATTTTGTCATAAAAACCTTAAAAAATCGCATCTTTACATGTTTTCCTTTTTAATTGAAAAGCTAATTTTTGTTGTAAAATGATGGATGGATGAGACTTTTTCTGCTGCAACCAAGACTTTTTGACTGAACTGTGACCACGTCCGGCTGAGGCACTGGACGTGGAGGCACCTGAGGTGGATGCACTGAATGTGGAAGCACCTGAGGTGGAGGCACCGGACGTGGAAGCACCTGAGGTGGATGCACTGAACGTGGAAGCACCTGAGGTGGAGGCACCGGACGTGGAAGCACCTGATGTGGATGCACTGAACGTGGAAGCACCTGAGGTGGAGGCACCGGACGTGGAGGCACCTGAGGTGGAGGCACCTGAGGTGGAAGCACCTGAGGTGGAGGCGCCGGACGTGGAGGCACCTGAGGTGGAGGCGCCGGACGTGGAAAGCACCTGAGGTGGAGGCGCCGGACGTGGAAGCACCTGAGGTGGAGGCACCGGACGTAGAAAGCACCTGAGGTGGAGGCGCCGGACGTGGAAGCACCTGAGGTGGAGGCGCCGGACGTGGAAGCACCTGAGGTGGAGGCTCCGGACGTGGAAGCACCTGAGGTGGAGGCGCCGGACGTGGAAGCACCTGAGGTGGAGGCGCCGGACGTGGAAGCACCTGAGGTGGAGGCGCCGGACGTGGAAGCACCTGAGGTGGAGGCGCCGGACGTGGAAGCACCTGAGGTGGAGGCACCGGACGTGGAAGCACCTGATGTGGATGCACCGAACGTGGAAGCACCTGAGGTGGAGGTACCGGACGTGGAGGCACCTGAGGTGGAAGCACCTGAGGTGGAGGCACCGGACGTGGAGGCACCTGAGGTGATGGCACCGGACGTGGAAGCACCTGAGGGGGAGGCGCCGTACATGGAGGCACCTGAGGTGGATTCACCTGAGGTGGAAGCACCTGAGGTGGAGGCGCCGGACGTGGAAGCACCTGAGGTGGAGGCGCCGGACGTGGAAGCCCCTGAGGTGGAGGCGCCGGACGTGGAGGCACCTGAGGTGGAGGCGCCGGACGTGGAAACACCTGAGTTGGAGGCGCCGGACGTGGAAGAACCTGAGTTGGAGGCGCCGGATGTGGAAGCACCTGAGTTGGAGGCGCCGGACGTGGAAGCCCCTGAGTTGGAGGCGCCGGACATGGAGGCACCTGAGTTGGAGGCGCCGGACATGGAAGCCCCTGAGGTGGAGGCGCCGGACGTGGAAGCACCTGAGGTGGAGGCGCCGGACGTGGAAGCACCTGAGGTGGAGGCGCCGGACGTGGAAGCACCTGAGGTGAAGGCGCCGGACGTGGAAGCACCTGAGGTGGAGGCGCCAGACGTGGAAGCACCTGAGGTGGAGGCGCCAGACGTGGAAGCACCTGAGGTGGAGGCACCGGACGTGGAAGCACCTGAGGTGGAGGCACCGGACGTGGAAGCACCTGAGGTGGAGGCATCTTCAGCGTTTCTTCAGACATGTTTTCAGTGTGGGACTGCCTTTGCTCTCATGAGCCAGATCAAATGCTGCTGGGCTGGATTTGGGTTTGACTCGTGGTCCATCTAGACAGGTTTTCTCTTGTAAATTATTCATGCAGCTCATCAATGTGAAAACTGATCCAAGTTTATCTTTTGGATGACGCAGCAGAAAGTCCTAGCTTCGCCTCAGTATGAAGTAAATGCTGATAAATTCTAGGTGATTAATGCAGGATTTAGTGGAAAAGTGCAGTCTTAGCTGGTAACTTTGACACTGGATGTTGGAGCAAATGTGAAACTGGTTTTAGGTTGCAGGTCTGAGCCAGGCTCAGATGTCTGGTCGTCTGAGGCTGACGAGCTGGAGGCGAAGCTCCGATTATCCTCCTGCGCATCATCTCTGCAGGAGGATCAGAAGCCAAGATCATGTTCAGGCTCTATTGTTCTCAGAAGGTGTCGTTGCCCCGCTGGAGACAAGGTGTCCCCCCCCCCCCACAGATCACCCAGGCCCTTCCAGGACAGATGAGCCTGATAAGGAGAGCAGCAGCACTGGCTCCTCATTGTTCTGCTGGGAGCTGTACCGGGAATGTGCTGATAACTATCTCACCATCATTCCAGATACCTTAGTTTTGGAATTATTATTGGAAGCAGATGTTTGGTTTACAGGAGAGAGGGGAGGAGCCACATTTACTGTGACAGCGACGTGCACAGTTCATACACAGGCTTTTCAGGGTTTCACCTACAAATCAGCATCTAAAGTTCACTTTTTCACCCTCGTTGAGGGTGCTGGGGGTTAGAGATCTTTCCCTTGTTTTATCTGACCTTCATTGTAACCTCTGACCTCCATCAGTCCACATTTGTTTGACGATATTTGTAATTTTTTCATTGATTTATTTGTGAGTTTATTTCTGCTGCAACACAAGTTTCCTAACTGTTGATAGTCTGCCGCACAGTTATAAAGTGTCTTGGGTTTTCTTTTCTGCAAATCTACAAAGTTTTGGGATAAATCATTTTTTCACAAAGGGCTGCAGCCTCCCTCCTGGTCACTGCCTCCCTCCTGGTCTCTGCCTCCCTCCTGGTCTCTGCAGCCTCCCTCCTGGTCTCTGCCTCCCTCCTGGTCTCTGCCTCCCTCCTGGTCTCTGCAGCCTCCCTCCTGGTCTCTGCCTCCCTCCTGGTCTCTGCAGCCTCCCTCCTGGTCTCTGCAGC
Source organism: Hirundichthys speculiger (assembly GCA_018398805.1). Taxonomy (NCBI): domain Eukaryota; kingdom Metazoa; phylum Chordata; class Actinopteri; order Beloniformes; family Exocoetidae; genus Hirundichthys; species Hirundichthys speculiger. The sequence continues at coordinate 256,348 of JAGFBZ010002520.1, forward strand.
CTCCCTCCTGGTCTCTGCCTCCCTCCTGGTCTCTGCCTCCCTCCTGGTCGCTGCCTCCCTCCTGGTCTGCCTCCCTCCTGGTCTCTGCCCCCCTCCTGGTCTCTGCAGCCTCCCTCCTGGTCTCTGCCTCCCTCCTGGTCTCTGCCTCCCTCCTGGGCTCTGCCTCCATCCTGGTTTCTGCCTCCCTCTTGGTCACTGCCTCCCTCCTGGTCTCTGCCTCCCTCCTGGTCTCTGCAGCCTCCCTCCTGGTCTCTGCCTCCCTCCTGGTCTCTGCCTCCCTCCTGGTCTCTGCCTCCATCCTGGTTTCTGCCTCCCTCTTGGTCGCTGCCTCCATCCTGGTCTCTGCCTCCCCTTGGTCGCTGCCTCCCTCCTGGTCACAGCCTCCCTCCTGGTCGCTGCCTCCCTCCTGGTCTCTGCCTCCCTCCTGGTCTCTGCCTCCTTCCTGGTCGCTGCCTCCCTCCTGGTCTCTGCCTCCCTCCTGGTCTCTGCCTCCCTCCTGGTTGCTGCCTCCCTCCTGGTCGCTGCCTCCCTCCTGGTCTCTGCCTCCCTCCTGGTCACTGCCTCCTTCCTGGTCTCTGCCTCCCTCCTGGTCTCTGCCTCCCTCCTGGTCGCTGCAGCCTCCCTCCTGGTCTCTGCCTCCTGCCTCCATCCTGGTTTCTGCCTCCCTCTTGGTCGCTGCCTCCATCCTGGTCTCTGCCTCCCCTTGGTCGCTGCCTCCCTCCTGGTCACAGCCTCCCTCCTGGTCGCTGCCTCCCTCCTGGTCTCTGCCTCCTTCCTGGTCGCTGCCTCCCTCCTGGTCTCTGCCTCCCTCCTGGTCTCTGCCTCCCTCCTGGTCTCTGCAGCCTCCCTCCTGGTCTCTGCAGCCTCCCTCCTGGTCTCTGCAGCCTCCCTCCTGGTCTCTGCCTTCTTCCTGGTCACTGCCTCCTTCCTGGTCTCTGCCTCCCTCCTGGTCTCTGCCTCCCTCCTGGTCTCTGCCTCCCTCCTGGTCGCTGCCTCCCTCCTGGTCGCTGCCTCCCTCCTGGTCTCTGCCTCCCTCCTGGTCACTGCCTCCTTCCTGGTCTCTGCCTCCCTCCTGGTCTCTGCCTCCCTCCTGGTCGCTGCAGCCTCCCTCCTGGTCTCTGCAGCCTCCCTCCTGGTCTCTGCAGCCTCCCTCCTGGTCTCTGCCTCCTTCCTGGTCGCAGCCTCCTTCCTGGTCGCTGCCTCCCTCCTGGTCTCTGCCTCCCTCCTGGTCTCTGCCTCCCTCCTGGTCTCTGCCTTCTTCGTGGTCTCTGCCTCCCTCCTGGTCTCTGCCTCCCTCCTGGTCTCTGCCTCCCTCCTGGTCTCTGCCTCCCTCCTGGTCTCTGCCTCCCTCCTGGTCGCTGCCTCCCTCCTGGTCTCTGCCTTCTTCCTGGTCACTGCCTCCCTCCTGGTCTCTGCCTTCTTCCTGGTCTCTGCCTCCTTCCTGGTAGCTGCCTCCCTCCTGGTCGCTGCCTCCCTCCTGGCTGCTTCCTCCCTCCTGGTTGCTGCTGCCTCCCTCCTGGTCGCTGCAGCCTCCCTCCTGGTCACTACTGCGTCCTTCCTGGCTGCAGCCTCCCTCGTGGTCGCTGCAGCCTTACTGATGGGCGCTGCCTCGTCCTGGTCTCTGCCTCCCTCCTGGTCTCTGCCTCCCTCCTGGTCACTGCTGCCTCCCTCCTGGTCGCTGCCTCCCTCCTGGTCGCTGCAGCCTCCCTCCTGGTCACTGCCTCCTTCATGGGCGCTGCCTCCCTCCTGGTCGCTGCCTCCCTCCTGGTCACTGCAGCCTCCTTCATGGGCGCTGCATCCCTCCTGGTCGCAGCCTCCCTCCTGGTCTCGGCCTCCCTCCTGGTCTCTGCCTCCCTCCTGGTCTCTGCCTCCCTCCTGGTCGATGCCTCCCTCCTGGTCGATACCTCCCTCCTGGTCACTGCAGCCTCCTTCATGGGCGCTGCCTCACTCCTGGTCGCTGCCTCCCTCCTGGGCGCTGCCTCCCTCCTGGTCGCTGCCTCCATCCTGGTCGCAGCCTCCCTCCTGGTCACTGCAGCCTCCTTCATGGGCGCTGCCTCCCTCCTGGTCGCTGCCTCCCTCCTGGTCGCAGCCTCCCTCCTGGTCGCTGCCTTATTCCTGGTCGCTGCCTCCCTCATGGGTGCAGCCTCCCTCCTGGTCACTACTGCCTCCCTCCTGGTTGCTGCAGCCTTACTGATGGGCGCTACCTCGTCTTGGTCTCTGCCTCCCTCCTGGTTGCTGCAGCCTTACTGATGGATGCTGCCTCGTCCTGGTCGATGCCTCCCTCTTGGTCTCTGCCTCCCTCCTGGTCGCTGCCTCCTTCCTGGCTGCTTCCTCCCTCCTGGTCGCTGCCTCCCTCCTGTTCGCTGCAGCCTCCCTCCTGGTCACTGCCTCCTTCATGGGCGCTGCCTCCATCCTGGTCGCTGCCTCCCTCCTGCTGCACTGCAGCCTCCTTCATGGGCACTGCCTCCCTCCTGGTCGCTGCCTCCCTCCTGGTCGCTGCCTCCCTCCTGGCTGCTGCCTCCCTCCTGGTCGCTGCCTCCCTCCTGGTCGCAGCCTCACTCCTGGTCGCTGCTGCCTCCCTCCTGGTCTCTGTCTCCCTCCTGGTCGCAGCCTCCCTCCTGGTCGCTGCCTCGTCCTGGCTGCTGCCTCCCTCCTGGTCACAGCCTCCCTCCTGGTCGCTGCCTCCCTCATGGGTGCTGCCTCCCTCCTGGTCGCTGCCTCCCTCCTGGTCGCAGCCTCCCTCCTGGTCGCAGCCTCCCTCCTGGTCGCTGCCTCCCTCTTGGTCGCAGCCTCCCTCCTGGTCGCAGCCTCCCTCCTGGTCGCTGTCTCCCTCCTGGTCGCTGCCTTTCTCCTGGTCGCTGCCTCCTTCCTGGTCGCTGCCTCGTCCTGGCTGCTGCCTCCCTCCTGGTCGCAGCCTTCCTCCTGGTCGCTGCCTCCCTCCTGGTCTCTGTCTCCCTCCTGGTCGCAGCCTCCCTCCTGGTAGCTGCCTCCCTCCTGGTCGCTGCAGCCTCCCTCCTGGTCGCTGCAGCCTCCCTCCTGGTCGCTGCAGCCTCCTTCATGGGCGCTGCCTCGTCCTGGCTGCTGCCTACCTCCTGGTCGCTGCCTCCCTCCTGGTCGCTGCAGCCTCCTTCATGGGCGCTGCCTCCATCCTGGTCGCTGCCTCCCTCCTGGTCGCTGCCTCCCTCCTGGTCGCTGGCTCCCTCCTGGTCGCTGCCTCCTTCCTGGTCGCTGCCTCCTTCCTGGTCGCTGCTGCCTCCTTCCTGGTCGCTGCAGCCTCCCTCCTGGTCGCAGCCTCCCTCCTGGTCGCAGCCTCCCTCCTGGTCGCTGTCCTCCCTCCTGGTCGCTGCCTTTCTCCTGGTCGCTGCCTCCTTCCTGGTTGCTGCCTCGTCCTGGCTGCTGCCTCCCTCCTGGTCGCAGCCTCCCTCCTGGTCGCTGCCTCCTTCATGGGCGCTGCCTCCCTCCTGGTCGCTGCCTCCCTCCTGGTCGCTGCCTCCTTCCTGGTCGCTGCTGCCTCCTTCCTGGTCGCTGCCTCCCTCCTGGTCTCTGCCTCCCTCCTGGTCGCAGCCTCGTCCTGGCTCCTGCCTCCCTCCTGGTCACAGCCTCCCTCCTGGTCGCTGCCTCCTTCCTGGTCGCTGCTGCCTCCTTCCTGGTCGCTGCTGCCTCCTTCCTGGTCGCTGCAGCCTCCCTCTTGGTCGCAGCCTCCCTCCTGGTCTCTGCCTCCCTCCTGGTCGCAGCCTCGTCCTGGCTGCTGCCTCCCTCCTGGTCACAGCCTCCCTCCTGGTCGCTGCCTCCCTCATGGGTGCTGCCTCCCTCCTGGTCGCTGCCTCCCTCCTGGTCGCAGCCTCCCTCCTGGTCGCAGCCTCCCTCCTGGTCGCTGCCTCCCTCTTGGTCGCAGCCTCCCTCCTGGTCGCAGCCTCCCTCCTGGTCGCTGCCTCCTTCCTGGTCGCTGCCTCGTCCTGGCTGCTGCCTCCCTCCTGGTCGCAGCCTTCCTCGTGGTCGCTGCCTCCCTCCTGGTCGCTGCCTCCCTCCTGGTCGCTGCCTCCCTCCTGGTCGCTGCCTCCCTCTTGGTCGCAGCCTCCCTCCTGGTCGCTGTCTCCCTCCTGGTCGCTGCCTCCCTCCTGGTCGCTGCCTCCCTCCTGGTCGCTGCCTCCCTCCTGGTCTCTGTCTCCCTCCTGGTCGCAGCCTCCCTCCTGGTCGCTGCCTCCCTCCTGGTCGCTGCAGCCTCCTTCATGGGCGCTGCCTCCCTCCTGGTCGCTGCCTCCCTCCTGGTTGCTGGCTCCCTCCTGGTCGCTGCCTCCTTCCTGGTCGCTGCCTCCTTCCTGGTCGCTGCTGCCTCCTTCCTGGTCGCTCTGCAGCCTCCCTCCTGGTCGCAGCCTCCCTCCTGGTCGCTGTCTCCCTCCTGGTCGCTGCCTTTCTCCTGGTCGCTGCCTCCTTCCTGGTTGCTGCCTCGTCCTGGCTGCTGCCTCCCTCCTGGTCGCAGCCTCCCTCCTGGTCGCTGCCTCCCTCATGGGTGCTGCCTCCCTCCTGGTCGCTGCCTCCCTCCTGGTCGGAGTCTCCCTCCTGGTCGCTGCCTCCCTCCTGGGCGCTGCCTCCCTCCTGGTCGCAGCCTCCCTCCTGGTCGCTGCCTCCCTCTTGGTGGCAGCCTCCCTCCTGGTCGCTGCAGCCCTACTGATGGGTGCTGCCCCCCTCCCGGTTGTCTTGCAGGACCTGTGAGGTCTGCTTACATCCTTTCAGAAGCAGTGATGCTGTGGGTGTTTAGTGGACCCCAGTATTAATGCCATGAAGACCTCTGTGGCCTGAACATTTCTTCTTAGCTGTTGCTGATTGCAGCAGCTCTTCCTGCGTCTCCTCGTCAGTGCTGTTGTTAACGACCTACATGTGCTGACATGTTGGTTCAGGTTGTTTCTGTCAGTGAAGACCTGATCTGGGTGGAAGGGAAGAAGCCCGCACCGTCATGGGTGTTGTTTATCATGTTGTGCATCCTTTCAGCTTGATGTCACCATGTGTTATTTATATTTTACATATGCAGACAACAGCTGGCAGTTTTGTGGCTCATCTGAAGTTTGAAAGACAGGAGGCGGAGCCTAACAGCCACAGAGTGTGTTAGTTAAATATGTTCTGGGGAGGAAACTGATGAGACACTGATGTGGAAACTTGTTTTCAAATGGAGAGAGGGTGTAAGGATGGCTCGTGTGATGCAAATAACTTTCTGGACTGAATTCTGATCAGATAAGGAAGCAGTTTTTAAAAATGAATCATGAATCATAACTTAAGCAGGTGAAAACATTTAGAAATGTTGGTTGAAGTGGGAAGACGGGACTGAGGACTGAAGACCTGACGTGCATCCTTTGAGCACGCAGGTGGTAAACAAGTCTGGGAACAGGTGACTTCATTCTGCTCACCTGGTTCCCTCGGCAACAGGGGGATGAAGTCAGCCTTCTCCGGGGGTTGGACGTGGTCTGGGCTTTGTTGTTTTCCACTCGATGAAGCTTTTAGTGTTCAGCACCTGTGAAGTGAAGCACCTGATGGTTTTAGGTTGGTGGATGCTGCAGGATGAGACAGCGGGAGAAGAGATGGAGGGAAGACATGTTTAAACTGTTGAAGAGGTCTGAAGTCAAGAGGACAGGGTCATTCAGTTATATAATAATAAAACTACGGCACGTCTGGTTTTATTCGCACGCATTGATTTCAACATCAAAAAAATCACATTTTCTTGAAAAGTCACAACTTTTTGTTGCAAAAGCACAACATTTTGTCATATAAGTGCAAATTCTTTCAAGATAACAGATTTTTGTTGGAAATTATGTGTTGCTATGATGATTTTGTCATTATTGTTACTTTATTTAAATGAGAATTTCACAAAATGATGACTTTTTTTTAATCCTCTTGAGTTGATGGATGTGGCAGCGTTTTAAGATGACGGAGACCGAGATGCAGAGACCCGCTTCCAACTTCTGTCGGAAGTACGGACTTCAAACTGTCAACCATCTTTTAAATGATGCTGATAAATACAACTGGAGTCATGATCAATAGTTTACACTCTGCCTTTTCCTGGTCACTGTCATCATGTTCGGTTTCACATCATCAACCAATCAAAAAAAGTACATGGCAATACGTCACTTGGTTGCTAAGGGGGAGGAGGGGTGACATGCTGCCTGGATGTCTCAAGATACCTGGATGGGTCAGGACACCTGGATGTGTGTGGACACCTGGATGTCTCAGAACACCTGGACGTGTCTGGACACCTGGATGGGTCAAGACACCTGGATGTGTCTGGACACCTGGATGGGTCAGGACACCTGGATGTGTGTGGACACCTGGATGTGTGTGGACACCTGGATGGGTCAGGACACCTGGATGTGTGTGGACACCTGGATGTGTCTGGACACCTGGATGTCTCAGAACACTTGGATGTGTGTGGACACCTGGATGTCTCAGAACACCTGGATGTCTCAGAACACCTGGATGTGTGTGGACACCTGGATGGGTCAAGACACCTGGATGTGTCTGGACACCTGGATGGGTCAGGACACCTGGATGTGGCTGGACACCTGGATGGGTCAAGACACCTGGATGTGTCTGGACACCTGAATGTGTCTGGACACCTGAATGTGTCTGGACACCTGGATGTGTGTGGACACCTGGATGGGTCTGGACACCTGGATGTGTCTGGACACCTGGATGTGTGTGGACACCTGGATGTGTCTGGACACCTGGATGTCTCAGAACACCTGGATGTATGTGGACACCTGGATAGGTCAAGACACCTGGGTGTGTCTGGACACCTAGATGTGTGTGGACACCTGGATGTGTGTGGACACCTGGATGTGTGTGGACACCTGGATGGGTCAAGACACCTGGATGTCTCAGAACACCTGGATGTCTCAGGACACCTGGATGGGTCAAGACACCTGGATGTCTCAGAACACCTTGGTGTGTCTGGACCCCTGGATGTGTCTGGACACCTGGATGTGTGTGGACACCTGGATGTGTCTGGACACCTGGATGTGTGTGGACACCTGGATGTCTCAGAACACCTGGATGTGTCTGGATACCTGGATGTGTGTGGACACCTGGATGTCTCAGAACACCTTGATGTGTCTGGACACCTGGATGTGTCTGGACCCCTGGATGGGTCTGGACACCTGGATGTGTCTGGACACCTGGATGTGTCTGGACACCTGGATGAGTGTGGACACCTGGATGTGTGTGGACACCTGGATGTCTCAGAACACCTTGATGTGTCTGGACCCCTGGATGGGTCTGGACCCCTGGATGTCTCAGAACACTTGGATGTGTCTGGACACCTGGATGTCTCAGAACACCTCGATGTCTCAGAACACCTGGATGTCTCAGAACACCTGGATGTGTCTGGACTAGGCTTGGGCGGTATCCAAATTTTGATACCGTCAAACTTCCCTTACATTTTACCAGGGTATATGGTATTCCCGCGACTATTAAGGCGGACGCCGCGCATCAAAACAGCCGCCCCTATTATGAACCCCAGGCGCGCTGCGCGGCTTTACGCCGCTGTCCTATTTCCAGCGTTAACGCGCCTGAAAAAAAAAGGCGAGTTTACCTCGAAACAGCAGTTCAGTGCTTCAATATAAAGTTGGCTCAATTACAGTTGTTATTTATTTGTGTATTTCTTGCTTTTCACTGTAGTTTTAACTCGACCAGTCAGGCCTGCACCGCAGTGATTCAAATCTCAATGCTGCCGAGGGGTATGTTTGCTGAAACGCGCTTTATAGTAAAGTGTCTGATGCAGGACGTTTCACTTCCTATAAATTCTTCAACATAAAAGTCCAACATTATTAGTTTAATTAAAAGCTTTTATTTTGAAGCAACAAACTCAGGAAGTGTTGTTTTTTTATCGTCAGTACCTTAACAGGACGAGTCAAACCGAGATCAGCTGCAAGCGAACATGAATAAACGGTAAAATAAAGCGGAACACACGGAACACACAGCGATACAGGAGAGAAACTAAACTTTGAACCACAGAAATCATTCATTGCATTATTTTATGATAGTATTGAAACTGATACCGCTGCTATTTTTAAATACCAGAAGTATACGGTATTACCGTAATACCTCCCAAGCCTAGTCTGGACACCTGAATGTCTTAGAACACCTGGATGTGTCTGGACACCTGGATGTGTGTGGACACCTGGATGTCTCAGAACACCTGGATGTGTCTGGACACCTGGATGGGTCAGGACACCTGGATTGGTCAGGACACCTGGATGTGTCTGGACACCTGGATGTCTCAGAACACCTGGATGTCTCAGGACACCTGGATGTCTCAGGTGTCCTGTGGTGGACAGGAACTGTGTTTGTGACCGTCATCGTGACACTAATAATTCACACCAGTGTGGCATCTTATTGTGCCAGCTGATTGTTTTAGTTGAGACTTTACCTGCATTTTTATGTAGTTGTACGTATCTTTGTCTTTTGCTAAATTTGTACATAACTGAGATTTACACTTTATATTTTTGTTCTAAGCTTAAAAAAATGTTTTCACAGTAAAGAAATCAATCTTTTTCCTACTGGGATTTTGTATTTTCATGTGGTTTTAGGTCCAGTGTGTTAATGTAAAGATAAAAAGACTTGTGAGGCTGCACTGAAAAAAATAACACTAAACATGGCAAGATGAACTGTTTTTAAGGTGAAATAAAAGGGTAAAATCAAAACAGACGCTTAAATCCATTCAGATTACTAACTTTTTGACAAAGTTTGTATAAAAACTTCACCAACCAGCATCCGGACCTTCAGAGTGATACCTGACATTGTAACGTTGTCTCTCTGCATCCGCAGCCCCAAACCTCCACCGCCCGAAGGCGCCAAGTCCAACCCGTCCAAGCGTCACCGCGACCGTCTCAATGGAGAGCTGGACAAGCTCACCAGCCTGCTGCCCTTCAGCGAGGAGGTCAGGAGTCGGCTGGACAAGCTGTCGGTGCTGCGCCTCAGCGTGGGATACCTGAAGGTGAAGAGCTTCTTCAACGGTGAGTGTCTGCTCAGCTCGCCCTCACGCCCCGCCTCCACGCCTCGCCCTCACGTCCCGCCTCCACGTGTCTTTACGGTTACGGTGATGTTGAAGTTACTGACGGGAAGCTGCACAGAAGAACTTTTTTAGCTTGTTGAGTTGTCACAGCTGTCGTGAACGCGATGGAGCCCTGCTATCCTCCTGTCTTTTATTCATTTTGTCCAGCATTTGCAAGCTGCCTGTCAGCCATATAATGTGTAATTGATGCTTTCAGTTCATTTAATTCAAACAAAGTCATTGGAACACTCACAAGATGTCACCAAAATCACTTTGTCCCGTTAAAATCTTTCGGAAAATGATGTAAATGTGTTGTAAGATGAATATTGATATATATCGTATCGTGAGCCAAATATATCATATCGTATCGCGAGATTAGTGTATCGCTACAGCCCTACTATCATAAAAAAAGACATATCATTAAAAAAAAGACACTATCCAGCGATATGAAATAATGTCACATAATATCATATACAGTGATCCCTTACCAATTTGCGGTTTAAGTTCCGCGGTTTTAGTTATTCACGGATTTTTCCAGAAATATATAATATAATTTTTAAAAAAAATTTAAAAATTGCGGAAACATCACAGGATGTTGTGCGCGTTTTCTCACAGTGAAGAAATGCTGTGAGCCAGCCTGGCCCCTTTAAGAAGGTGGCCTTATGGGTAATGGTGTGGCCTTATGGGTAATGTAGTGTGTGTGTCGTGGGACGGCAGAATGAAAATGGGGTTAGATGAAAAGTCCCCATTAACCGTGAAAAATAAGGGATCACTGTAATCTGGAATAATATATCAAATAAAATAAGGTAATAGAATATGAAAAAATATATAAAATAAAATAATTTAATATAATATGATATAAAATTATGAATGGAATAGAGTTATACCTACAGTACCGCTTTCTACAGTCACAGATATACTCTGATTACTGTTTTGCTAAGAAAGTGACATTGTGCATAATCTTGACGTTTTACCATAAAACTGGATTAAAATATCTGTTTTTGATATAAAATTATGACTCAGAATCATAAATCTGGACGTCAACTCTCTGTCCTAAAACTTTTTGTTGTAAGATCTGTTTTTTTTCACAGTGTTGCAAAATTTTATCCAAAAAAGTAACAATTTTGTCACAAAATAAAAAATTAAAAAAAATGGACTTTTTGACATGAAATTACAAGTTTCTGTCGCAAAACTGTAAATTTGATTTAATTGCCACGTTATGTTCTTTCATGATGACATATAATCTCACATTTTTAAAAAACCTTTTGACTTAATATTTCAACTTTTCCTGGGGAAATATTGACTTGTTGGCATGAAATAACGATTTTACAATCCTAAAATCACAATTTCATGTTGTAAGCTCATACATTTTTAACGTTGTTTTTAGAGGTGTCCCGATCCGATATTCGGATCGGATCGGCCGCCGATATGAGCAAAAAATGCGGATCAGTATCGGATCGGCAAGCCCTAAAAATGCCGATCCAGTTTTTTTTCCAGAGTCCGTTCCGGGTTTTCCAGCGCACCGCGCAGCGCATTATTCAGATAACCCATTCCAGGTCTTGCTCTGTGTTTCCCTAATATCCGGTCCGCATTTTCCAGCACACCTTCAGGAGGAGCTCGAGTTGTCTCGCGCGGGGGGCGGGGTGTTTGGTTTGTGGCTGTGCACTGTGCCCGACAGAGAGAGAAAGAGAGAGAAGCGAGGCTCGCGAGGCAGACGGCACTTATCAGCGGCCAAGTGATGGCTTCAAACCTAGCGGTTTGAGTGCGCGTGAGTCGCTAAATCACCAGAAAAAGTCGCTAGATTTGTTGCTAGTCGCTTTTTACAAATTAAGTCGCTAGGGGGGTCTGGAAAGTCGCTAGATATAGCGACAAAGTCGCTAAGTTGGCAACACTGCTCATACTAATGCTGTTAATAGACGGTTAAACTCAGGTTGTGTTTGCTTAATACAATTAACAATATTATCTGCACTTATGGCTTGTAAAGCCGTGGTTTACTGATGCCATTTCTGTTTGTTATTTATCATTTTGTCTATTTTGTGTTGATTTGTTAAATAAATAGGTCCGTTTCTCGTTACCAACCACTGTGTATTATTCAAATGCACCTAATTCAGCTGGCTAGTTATTATCAGGAGTAAAACCCTATTCAGCATGAGTCTGACAACAAAGTAAGTTGGTTAAATGACTTTAAACTTTAATACATGCTCAGATAGGCCGGTATCGGTATCGGCAGATATCGGTATCGTATCGGTATCGGATCGGATCGGATCCGATACCGATCCGATACCGATATTTGCCGGTATCGGTATCGGCAGATATCGGTATCGGATCGGAAGTACAAATAAATATCAGTATCGGATCGGAAGTTCAAAATGCTGGATCGGGACATCTCTAGTTGTTTTTAAACTTGATGTGATCGACATCAAATCCGATCCGATCCGATACCGATCCGATACCGATATCTGCCGGTATCGGTATCGGCAGATATCGGTATCGGATCGGAAGTACAAATAAATATCAGTATCGGATCGGAAGTTCAAAATGCTGGATCGGGACATCTCTAGTTGTTTTTAAACTTGATGTGATCGACATCAAATCACAACCATTAATCGTAAAATTACAAACTTAGCAAAAGCTTATAATGTCATATTATATGAACTATTACAACTTGGGTGTAAAATATCGAGCATCACAAAATGTTTTTTTGATGTCGGATCCCTCTGCTGATGCTCCAGAGAGGACGCTCTTAAATCAGAGGTGAAAGTGGGAGGAGCCTGAGCAGCACCTGGAATCCAGCTGTGCATGCGTCTGATGTGAGCGAGACTCATGGTCTCCCGTCCCCGCCGTCCCCAGACGGCGGGGACGGGAGTCCAGCGCGGGAGACGACAGATGTCCCCTGAGAAGTTAAAACTGAGGTCTTAACGTGAAGGGACGTCCTCTGAAGTGTGTCTGGACAGTTCTGTGATGTTTGTCGAGGCCACGATCTGGAAGCTGTGAGCATCTGTTAGTTCCATTCAGTTTAAAAATGCTTCCTGAGTCCTCGTCTTAATAATTACACAGTTACATCATCTGTTTTAATCGTTCTCAGGGGAAAGGGGAAGTACTAATTACTGGAGCTTCTGTTTTATTTGCTTAAACCGCTAAAGGAATAGTAAAGACAAGAGCTGGATGTGGCTGCTACCTGGTTATTTTCAGTTTTAGGTAGATCAGAGTCAGAGGGGGGGTGGTGTCATCCCAGTAAAGACACTCCACCCTGACTGGAAACCACTGATAGGATGCTGTCGCTCAGATAAAAAAGAGTCCTCAGAAGCACTGCATCCTGGAACTGGAAATGTGTAAAACAGTTACATAAAGGTAGTGAACCCAGAGAGGGGGGGTTGTTAGAGGAAAACAGGGGAGGAGCAGTGCTCCTCTAACCTCTTTGAAAAGACAAATGTCTCTCCTGGGGCTCCGCGGATCATTTTTTATGAAAGTGAATTCTGCTCTATTTCTGTCATCGAGAGGTTATTTGAGTTTCCAGCGAACTTCCTCACTTTGTCCAGTTCCCCTTTTGTTAAAAAATGCAGCGATTAGATCCAGACTGCCTGAAAAACCGGGCTCCTCCTTACAGTAAATGGTGAGTGCGGGTGATGAGGTGAGGCGCTAAATCGGTGCAGGATATGGAAACTTCCCACAGGTTTGGAGCGGCCTTTATTTCCCAGCAGCAGCAGGACCGAAGCAGGAGACAAGAATTTATCTGTAAACCTTCAGACAGTCAGAGCATTCCTGCTCACCGTGCACAAACATGCACAAACATGCACAAACATGTGCAACCATGCACGGCCATGCACAAACATGTGCAACCATGCACGGCCATGTGCAACCATGCACGGCCATGCACAAACATGTGCAACCATGCACGGCCATGCACAAATATGTGCAACCATGCACGGCCATGCACAAACATGTGCAACCATGCACACTCATGCACAAACATGTGCAACCATGCACAAACATGCACAAACATGTGCAACCATGCACAGCCATGCCCAACATGAACTATTTAAACCAGTGGTTCTTAACCTTTTTGAACAAATGCTCACCTGAGCCATCATGATGGTCTTAATGCCCCCCCCCCCCTTCAAAAAAAAAAAAAATACATATTTGAAATGGAACTAATGGGAAAAAAACTATATCACTGTAGTTACACTGGGACCGAAATCTCTTCGGTTGATCTTCTGTACTGTGAGGCTGAATTTCTGAGATTTAACTGCGAGATTGAATTTAAATCAAATTGATCTTTCTACAGAGGGAAAGGCCACACCGCCTTTTATGATTTTTTTTTTTTAATTCATAACAATATTTGTAAATAAATTCTTGGTACTAAGGAAAAATACCACCACAGCAGAATTAGTTGTAAATCTGTTTTTTATGTGTAGGCTAACTGAAGATGCCAACAACATCATGCACACTTCACGTGAACAGCGGTGAATTGACCTTTCGGTAAGCGCCGCCCCCTTCCTAGTTACTGTTGCTAGGTCGGACATTCTCGCTGCTCCTCCATTAAGGACAATGTTATTTTGCCATTTTTCTGATGCCTATCAACCGTATTTACATTACACTAGAATAACGCCGTGGTAAAATATTGCTGCTGGGGACCTGCAACAGTGACTCGGGGTGTCCACAATGTTTGGAGGGACATTTTTATTCTCTTTCCCAAACCAAAACAAACGCTGGAGAATGCAGGCTGTGGGTTAAATTGTGTCCGTCCACACAATCAACTGAACGTGGGGAAAGTTACAAAACACACCTACATTTACTCCAAGGTAAGTTTACACACGTGGACAAAATTGTTGGTACCCCTCAGTTAAAGAAGGAAAAACCCACAATTCTCACTGAAATCACTTGAAACTTACAAAAGTAACAATAAATAAAAATTTATTGAAAATCAAATAATCAAAATCAGCCATCACTTTTGAATTGTTGATTAACATAATTATTTAAAAAAAACAAACTAATGAAATAGGGCTGGACAAAAATGATGGTACCCATAACTTAATATTTTGTTGCACAACCTTTTGAGGCAATCACTGCAATTAAACGATTTCTGTATTTGTCAATGAGCGTTCTGCAGCTGTCAACAGGTATTTTGGCCCACTCCTCATGAGCAAACTGCTCCAGTTGTCTCAGGTTTGATGGGTGTCTTCTCCAAATGGCATGTTTCAGCTCCTTCCACAGATGTTCAATGGGATTCAGATCTGGGCTCATGGAAGGCCACTTTAGAATAGTCCAACGCTTTTCTCTCAGCCATTCTTGGGTGTTTTTGGCTGTGTGTTTTGGATCGTTGTCCTGTTGGAAGACCCATGACCTGCAACTGAGACCAAGCTTTCTGACACTAGGCAGCACATTTCTCTCCAGAATGCCTTGATAGTCTTCAGATTTCATTTTACCTTGCACACATTCAAGACACCCTGTGCCAGATGCAGCAAAGCAGCCCCAAAACATTACTGAGCCTCCTCCATGTTTCACCGTAGGGACAGTGTTCTTTTCTTCGTATGCTTGGTTTTTGAGTCTATGAACATAGAGTTGATGTGCCTTACCAAAAAGCTCCAGTTTGGTCTCATCTATCCAAAGGACATTCTCCCAGAAGCTTTGTGACTTGTCAACATGCATTTTTGCAAATTCCAGTCTCGCTTTTTTATGATTTTTTTTTCAGCAGTGGTGTCGTCTCCCATTAAGTCCACTTTGGCTCAAACGACGACGAATGGTGCGATCTGACACTGATGTACCTTGGCCTTGGAGTTCACTTTTAATTTCTTTGGAGGTTGTTCTGGGCTCTTTGGATACAATTCGAATGATCCGTCTCTTCGATTTGTCATCAATTTTCCTCTTGCGGCTACGTCCAGGGAGGTTGGCTACTGTCCCATGGGTCTTGAACTTCTGAATAATATGAGCCACTGTTGTCACAGGAACTTCAAGCTGTTTAGAGATGGTCTTATAGCCTTTACCTTTAAGATGTTTGTCTATAATTTTTTTTCGGATGTCCTGGGACAATTCTCTCCTTCGCTTTCTGTTGTCCATGTTCAGTGTGGTACACACCTTTTCACCAAACAGCAAAGTGACTACTTGTCTGCCTTTAAATAGGCAGACTGACTGATTATGAGTTTGGAAACACCTGTGATGTCAATTAAAGGACACACCTGAGTTAATTATGTCACTCTGGTCAAATAGTTTTCAATCTTTTATAGAGGTACCATCATTTTTGTCCAGCCCTATTTCATTAGTTTGTTTTTTTTAATAATTATTTAAATCAACAATTCAAAAGTGATGGCTGATTTTGATTATTTGATTTTCAATCAATTTTTATTCATTGTTACTTTTGTAAGTTTCAAGTGATTTAAGTGAGAATTGTGGGTTTTTCCTTCCTTAACTGAGGACCAACAATTTTGTCCACGTGTGTACTTTGTTTATTAGATGATTGATTTAACCACCGTTTAGTAAAAGTAATATGATTTAGCAGCAGGGAGGGTGATGAGTGAAAACATCTCTCTGTTAGCATTACGGCGGGATGCTAACGAGAGCTCCTCGTTGTCTACAAATATTTATGACCTTGGATATTTATTTTGTTAGGTATAAGGTGAGGCTAGTGATGTTAACGTCACTTGATTAACTATATTAATAAAATGCTGCGACTGTCTGATGTTAACATAGCTCTGGTGTGGGACAGACCTATGGACCAGAGCTAATGCTAATGCTAACAGAGAACTCATCACCCTCCCTGCTGCTAAATCATATCATTACTTTTAGTAAATGGTGGTTAAATCAATTATCTAATAAACAAAGTACACTTACCTTGGAGTAAATGTAGGTGTGTTTTTTAACTTTCCCCACGTTCAGTTGATTGTGTGGACGGACACAACTGAACCCACAGCCTGCATTCTCCAGCGTTTGTTTTGTTTTGGTAAAGAGAATAAAAATGTCCCTCCAAACGTTCTGGACACCTCGAGTCACTGTTGCAGGTCCCCAGCAGCAATATTTTACCACAGCGTTATTCTAGTGTAATGTAAATACGGTTGATAGGCATCGGAAAAATGGCAAAATAACATTGTCCTTAATGGAGGAGCAGCGAGAATGTCCGACCTAGCAACAGTAACTAGGAAGGGGGCGGCGCTTACCGAAAGGTCAATTAACTAATCAAAACCTGAAACCACTCGTGGGTCAATCAATGTGCCTTAAACATTTCAAACAGTCATTTTAGGAGTAGGCTACTGACACGGCGTGGAAAAGAAAGACTATTTACAAAAGGGAACGACTGCTGGTCTTCATTTTTACTGGGAGTCCTGGTCTTGGTGGGCTGCTGCCAGCTGTTTCATATCTGGACACATCACCCTGAGCTTCAGCCTGAGTGGACCAGCGCTCACGAGGTCCAGACGGTTTTAGTATTTTATCTGCATGTGGAGAGTTTGGCTGAATCCCTGTTCAGTAAGCTGAGTCTTTAGATATCTGGATGTTTTTAGAAAGATGCTACTGTAATCGTGGCGGCTTCATTGGAGAACACCTGCTCACATAGCAGCACATGTGCAGATGTACGTTGCTCAGTGATGGAATAAATCCATCATTTATTGCACTTTTTCTTGTTTACCTCTAAATGTTTGTGATTAAATGTGATTACGTAGTCTTGATTGTGTATGTTTTCATTGGTTGTTGAATGAAGACCACCAAATGTTGTTTGTTGAATTGTTGAAAAGTTTGCCATCTTAGCAACAAAATTTTAAAGTCAAAATTGTATGTCAAAAATATGAAATTTTATTACTACCAAAAGAGTGAAGTCAACAAGTCGCCATTTTGTGAAATAAGACAGGCAATGACATTTTACACTCCCGCTCATGCAGCAGCGCCACGGCAACGCCCCGGAGGCAGTGCTTCTGACGTAGCTTTGTCATACCACAAACAGCCAATCAAATTTCTGCCTGCTCGCTCGTGGATTTGCGACGCTGCCACCGCAACAAAATTGAACCAACCTACTTACTTAATTGTATTTATTCACCGGGCTGATAGTTACGGTGCATCCCTACTATTAAATATCTGTCTGTCTGTTCTGGTGTCCTCAGGTGGAAGCTTTACCTGCCTTACGACTGTAAGCTGGTCATCTTTGGGGCTGGGGTTTGTGTTTCATGCTACAGTGTCAAGACAGGTTGAAGGCATTTAATTCTGTGGTACATTTGAATAAAATCTCAAACGTCTGCAGCCTACATCACTGCTCATGTGGACTCGACATCTCGAGTTGAACTTTGGCAGTTTGCTTTTTCCACTTTTCTTTTTGCCTCTCATAAAAATAGGATTTAAAGTATCTCATCACTTCAGGGCAGTCATCAGCTGCAGCTGACATAATCTGGGATTTCTCGCAGCTCAAAGGACTAAAAACAGCGAAGGGAGCTCAGATCAGAAGCTGAGGAGGTGATTTATCGCTACGTAGCATAGAGGTCCAGTCCCTGGTGTCGATTGCTGGAATCAGTGGTAGTTTTTGTTCTGAAGCTGAGCTCAGGCTGTGAAATGAGCCAGAAATCTCAGCTGCTGGGACGTGATCACTCAATCACTGGCGTTGACTAAAAACCCTATCAGCCCATGCAGACACGTCCTGGTCCGTCCGAGATGGTAAAAGCATCATCTACCTCTGTAACGTGACTGTCCGGGCAAAAAAACAGAAGACTCTGAGCTCTTTTCCTCTCTGGAGCTCGGAGCTGTTGTGAAATGAAACACACAGCAGAGTTGTTGCTCTGGACTCATCAATTATTTGGCAGCGCTGCTAGCTTACTGTCAGCTGAACAAACGCATCCAGAGGCCGTGTGGGGTGTCTGGTTACTCTCAAACTTTAACAGGAAATTCAGGTCTTCCAGGTCTTTATGTTGTTAAAACATATTTGTAGTCCAGTTAGTTTACAGGGCTCATCTGGTTTCATGGATAGGTCCAGCTGAGCATCATCTGCACAGAAATGTTGCCTGATAATAGAGCTTGTATAGAGTGAAAAGTAATGGTCCAAGTGCAGAGCCCTGAGGAACACCATGCCAAACTGGTGTTTGAGGAAGACTCCTCATTCACATGAACAAACTGGGATCTATCAGATAAATGTGACCTAAGCCAAACTAATGTGATTACTTTAATACCAAGAACATGTTCTAGCCTCTGTAAAGTGATCTAATACGACCAGTAAAGACACCAGTCCACTGTCTGAGGTCTAACTGACTAGTATAGACACCAGTCCACTGTATGAGGTCTATCGAACTAGTATAGACACCAGTCCACTGTATGAGGTCTATCGGACTAGTAAAGACACCAGTCCACTGTATGAGGTCTAACAGAATAGTAAAGACACCAGTCCACTGTCTGAGGTCTAACTGACTAGTATAGACACCAGTCCACTGTATGAGGTCTATCGGACTAGTATAGACACCAGTCCACTGTATGAGGTCTAACGGACTAGTAAAGACACCAGTCCACTGTATGAGGTCTAACAGACTAGTATAGACACCAGTCCACTGTATGAGGTCTAACAGACTAGTATAGACACCAGTCCACTGTATGAGGTCTAACGGACTAGTATAGACACCAGTCCACTGTATGAGGTCTAACGGACTAGTAAAGACACCAGTCCACTGTCTTAGGTCTAACAGAATAGTAAAGACAACAGTCTACTGTCTGAGGTCTAACGGACTAGTATAGACACCAGTCCACTGTATGAGGTCTAACAGAATAGTAAAGACACCAGTCCACTGTCTGAGGTCTAACGGACTAGTATAGACACCAGTCCACTGTATGAGGTCTAACGGACTAGTATAGACACCAGTCCACTGTATGAGGTCTAACGGACTAGTATAGACACCAGTCCACTGTATGAGGTCTAACAGACTAGTATAGACACCAGTCCACTGTCTGAGGTCTAACGGACTAGTAAAGACACCAGTCCACTGTATGAGGTCTAACAGACTAGTATACAGTCATGGAAAAAATTATTAGACCACCATTTTTTCTTCACTTTCTTGTTCATTTTAATACGTGGTACCACTAAACCTCATCATGTGACTAAAACAGACAGAAAAGAAAACACTGAATGCATAAAAGCAGTGTTTTTGGCAGTACAACGCCATAGCTATTGATGTAAAAACTTAAGTGATTTAGGTTATAATCAAGAAAACCATGGAAAATGGTAAGATATCAGCTCTTAAATAAAACTCTTATGAGCAATCTTTGTGGTTATCGTTATGTTTGTCCAAACAAATGTACCTTTAGTTGTACCAGGCATTAAAATGAACAAGAAACTGAAGAAAACAAGGGTGGTCTAATAATTTTTTCCATGACTGTAGACACCAGTCCACTGAATGAGGTCTAACAGACTAGTATAGACACCAGTCCACTGTATGAGGTCTAACAGACTAGTATAGACACCAGTCCACTGTATGAGGTCTAACGGACTAGTAAAGACACCAGTCCACTGTCTGAGGTCTAACGGACTAGTAAAGACACCAGTCCACTGTATGAGGTCTAACAGACTAGTATAGACACCAGTCCACTGTATGAGGTCTAACAGACTAGTATAGACACCAGTCCACTGTATGAGGTCTAACGGACTAGTATAGACACCAGTCCACTGTATGATGTCTAACGGACTTGTATAGACACCAGTCCACTGTATGAGGTCTAACGGACTAGTATAGACACCAGTTCACTGCATGATGTCTAACGGACTAGTAAAGACACCAGTCCACTGTATGATGTCTAACGGACTAGTATAGACTAGTGATCGACCGATATGGTTTTTTCAGGGCCGATACCGATTATTAGTAGTCAGGAAGGCCGATAGCCGATATTTTGAGCCGATATTCATCAATTTTTTATTAAATGTTATATTTTAACACTAGAACCACCGAAGCAGTCTCACAGATGGTTAGGGGTGTTATTATGTGAATAACTTTCTCCAAACAAAATTTACAGGTCTGCCATTACATTACTTTTCCTAAATATGTATGTTTTATATTTTCTGAAGTCTTTAACATATTAAAATAAAATACATAGGAGTTCTAGTCACTTGTTCCTCAGACCGCCACAGCCGTCCTGCAGACTACCATCATGTACAATACTACACAGTTATTCGCGATTACTTCAGTCCCCCCACCCCCCGCCTCACACACGCACACATAGGCAGAGACATGCAAACAAAATATGAATAACTGTAACTGAAAAAATTCCACTTCAAGAACTGATTGTTGTGCGAAAACAATTACATCATATCTGGCGGTCTGAGAGACGGCTGCAGCACTTCGAGGGGGTGCTATAAAGTTCGCGGTCCGCCTCTAAAATAAACTATCAAAGACAACTTCACCTAACATTTTTGGGATCTCTCAATCAACACAAAGAGATAAAGTTAAATAACTCGGTAGTTCAGCAGTTATTATTGTCCGACTGTTTTCTGTCAGACGGACGATGCTTTGCTGCTCTGCAGTTACTCCCGTGGTAACGCACTATTCTCTATCCTCGTCACGCTTAATGCAATAAAACTAGACTGAATTTAGTTTGAGTTTTTTTCTCACACCCATACGCTTCGACTATAACAGACTGTCCTCATATCGATTTTTTTCAGCAGCTTTCTCTCAAATCATTCAGACCCGTCGGGAGCTACTATGAGCCAGCAGAGCTGCCGCTGATGTTTATTACATTTTTACTGTATTCTGCTCATAGTAACGTTACTAGTAGTTGTGACATGCAGAGGACTGGGATGTTTATTACAATTTCAGGAGTTTCCAACGTACCTTTGACACATTCGTCCACACTGGAGCTTCTCCACACGAGAAAATGTATCTCTCCGCCGTGTTTGAGGACCTTGCAAACAGTTTCAGCTTCTGATTGGCTTTGTGTCTATGTGCTTGGATTACGTAATCAAGATGGCGCTGTGAGCGGGACAGTGCTGGAGACAGAGAAGCGCAGCTGCATCCGAGCCAAAATAATTTAGTTTTAAATCGGCCTGTTGGATTAAAAAAAGGCCGATGCCGATATACGTAAAAATGCCAAATATCGGCGCCGATAATCGGTCTGGCCGATAATCGGTCGATCCCTAGTATAGACACCAGTCCACTGTATGATGTCTAACGGACTAGTATAGACACCAGTTCACTGCATGAGGTCTAACGGACTAGTATAGACACCAGTCCACTGTATGAGGTCTAACAGACTAGTATAGACACCAGTACACTGTATGAGGTCTAACGGACTAGTAAAGACACCAGTCCACTGTCTGAGGTCTAACGGACTAGTATAGACACCAGTCCACTGTATGACGTCTAACTAGGCAAATTTTACAGGAGCGGTAAGGGGTTAATGGTATATGGTTATAATGGTCAACAGTTAATTTTTAATGCCTAATGGTTCACGGTTAATGGTTAAATGGTTAGTGGTTCGTGGTAAATGGTTAGTGGTTAGCAGTTAACAGTTAATGGTAAGTGGTTAGTGGTAAATGGTTAATGGGTAGTGGTTAGTGGTTAATGGGTAGTGGTTAATGGTTAATGGTTAATGGTTAGTGGTTAATGGTTAGTTGTTAATGGGTAGTGGTTAATTGTTAAATTGTATTGGGTAATGGTTAATGGGCAGTGGTTAATGGTTAGTGGTTAATGGTTAGTTGTTAATGGGTAGTGGTTAATTGTTAAATTGTATTGGGTAATGGTTAATGGGCAGTGGTTAATGGTTAGTGGTTCGTGATAAATGGTTAGTGGTTAGGAGTTAGCGGTTAGGAGTTAGCGGTAAATGGTTAGTGGTTAGCATGCAGGGGTAAATGGTTAATGGTTAGTGGTTAATGGTTAATGGGTAGTGGTTAATGGTTAATGGGCAGTGGTTAATGGTTAATGGGCAGTGGTTAATGGTTAATGGGCAGTGGTTAATGGTTATTGGTTCTCGATAAATGGCTAGAGGTTAGCAGTTAGCGGTAAATGGTTAGTGGTTAGCAGTTAGTGGTAAATGGTTAATGGTTAGTGGTTAATGGGTAGAGGTTAATGGTTAAATGGTAGTGGTTAATGGTTAGTGGTTAATGGGTAGTGGTTAATGGTCTATGGGTATTGGTTATTGGGTAGTGGTTAATGGGTAGTGGTTAATGGTTGATGGGTAGTGGTTAATGGTTAGTGGTTAGTGGGCTGTACTTGCATTGCTCTTTCAAGACACCATCATGGTGATCCCAGAGCTCTTTAGAGAGGCCTCTCATCCACCCACTCACTCACCAGTGGGCAGGAGACAAGGATATAATGCTTCATCAGAGCTGTCCCTCCCTCTATCTGAGCCCCTCCTGTTTCCTGCAGCTGCCCCTGCAGCACCCTGGGGCCCCCTTCCTTCAACTGTTTGGGCTTTTCCTCCCCGTCTCCCCCGTCTGAAGTTCCTCCACCCCTCCATCCACCTCCTCCGACTCAAACAAACGCAGCAGGACGGGCCTCCACCGGGACAACGCTGGCCTTCATGTGTTTAGAAACACTCAAACATGTTCTGACCTCCTTCAGAGGTTTCTTTGAGAGCTGACCGTCCCCAGACGCCTTCATCTCAAGCGCATACATGTCATGATATCATTCCGTCAGTGGAGGAGAATTGTGTTTGTCAGCATGCTTTCCAACATGACGATGGTATTACTCTCTCCTTCTCTGCTCTTCATTCACCTCCCAGCTTTTAAAACATTAAAAGTCCTTTCACAGTCAAATTAAAGGAGACATGACAGTCCGGAAACAGTTAAAGTGGACAAGATTAAAGGACAAAGCTACATTATGGCGAAAACGATTAAACCAAAGATATCAAGCAGCTAAACTCTACTCCATAAAATGAAGTTTATGAGATGATTTGAAAGGATTGTTGTCCATCACAGCTGCTCAGGTTGGGCTGGAATCTGACCTCCCCCTCTAACTCACCTGGAGAGCTTTCTTCTTTAGTTCTCTGACTTTAAACTGGAAACGGTAGATTCCTGTATCAAAAAACACAGGCTAACCTTTGGGCTCACTGTGAATAAAAAACCACGTAAATGAGAAAGTAGCCGGAGAGTCTGGTGTCCAGGCTGGACTCTGATGGGCTGCAGGGACTCCAAAGAGTCTGGTGTCCAGGCTGGACTCTGACAGGCTGCAGGGACTCCAAAGAGTCTGGTCTCCAGACTGGACTCTGACAGGCTACAGGGACTCCAAAGAGTCTGGTCTCCAGGCTGGATTCTGACGGGCTGCAGGGACCCCAAAGAGTCTGGTCTCCAGGCTGGACTCTGACAGGCTGCAGGGACCCCAAAGAGTCTGGTCTCCAGGCTGGACTCTGACAGGCTGCATGGACTCCAAAGAGTCTGGTCTCCAGGCTGGACTCTGACAGGCTGCAGGGACTCCAAAGAGTCTGGTCTCCAGGCTGAACTCTGACAGGCTGAAGGGACTCCAAAGAGTCTGGTCTCCAGGCTGGACTCTGACGGGCTGCAGAGACTCCAAAGAGTCTGGTCTCCAGGCTGGACTCTGACAGGCTGAAGGGACTCCAAAGAGTCTGGTCTCCAGGCTGGACTCTGACAGGCTGCAGAGACTCCAAAGAGTCTGGTCTCCAGGCTGGACTCTGACAGGCTGCAGGGACTCTAAAGAGTCTGGTCTCCAGGCTGGACTCTGACAGGCTGCAGGGCAGTGGCGCCAGCAGAAAAAAAATCTTATGGTGGCTAGTGGGTGGCAAGGCAGCTTCTGAGGTGGCATACCCAACCCAAAAAAAAAAAAAAAAAAAAAAATATTATATATATATATATATATATATATATATATATATATATATATATATATATATATATATATATATATATATAAGGGATGTCCCGATCACGTCTTTTGGGTCCCGATCCGATTCCGATCTTTTAATTTTGATGATCGGCCGATTTCCGATTTTTTCCGATCCAATTTCACTTTTTTTGAGTGGGCAAACAGAGTTTAATTTCCTGTGCATTTTATTTCCTGTGTACATTAATAAATAGGCCTGCATCCAAGCTGAGATTAATAGCTTTTATCATCTCATAAAATAAACAATAACTTAATTAAACACTCTTCTTTCTTAACAGTGACTGTTCAACAGTCTCAGTACTAAAGAACGAAGCACTTGCATTTAAATAGCAGGTGAAGTTGGCTAGCAGTTTAAGGCAATGAAAGCACTAGCAGAAGTCTTTGCAATCAATGAAATCACATCAGAGTAAAAATAACATAAAATATTAACTTCACTTCTTTCAAGACCCGCTGCACATGTTCGCGCACCTTTGAGTCCTTTGTCGTGCATGTAATGACGGGAACGAGGCTCGAGGTAATTAATGAGCCGGTTAAATGCCTTGTAAATGTGCTGGTCGTCCTCAGTAATACATTCCGCGATTAGCTCGGTGATTTTTCTGTATTTCTCCGAGTCTTTCGGGAGTTTCTTTCTTTTAAAAGTTTCACAGAGCGTTTGCTGCCGAAGCTGGTGCCGACGGCAGCAGCTCTGAAGCTGCAGCCGTCGGCACCACGGCACCTAACAGAAGGCTGCGGTGATCGGTGCTGCGTGCTTTTTTAAGTGTCTGATTAAATTGGTGGTGTTGTAAACTCTCTTCTTACTTACCCCTCATGATATCTCAGCCTTCCACACGTTGCAAGTCGCAGTCGAAGCGTCGGTCTTTGTAATTTTATAGTGCTGCCACACTGCTGACATTTTTGCTAAAGTTTATCCTGACGCCGCCGGTCTTGAAACTTTTAAGGTGGATACAAGACAGCGCTGCTGGGAAACCTCATTTCAGTGCAAATTATTAAATGTATATAGTTTAAAAAATATTGTTGTTTGTGTAATCTGATTACTTTATTAATTTGTGTTAATCAGGATCACTTTTTGAGGAAAAAAATAATGAAAAAAAGATCGGCGTGTTATAATAATGGTGATCGGCCGATCCGATCCACCTTAAATTTTTAAGATCGAAGGCCGATCGCCGATCGCGATCGGGATCGGGACATCCCTAATATATATATATACTTTACTTTTATATATTTATATATTTTATCAGTATTTTATTATCTCTTTACTTATATTAAGAGTAGGCACCAGTTTACCTTTGAAAACATTAAGTAATGACAAGGTAAAATAACATACTCATTGTTACATTACTACTAGCATCAGTTGTAAGCTCTTGTGAAGAATTCCATATTCAATAGGTATTATTAATGTCTAAGATTTCCATCTAAGTGAAAAGGAGACAGCATTTCCCTCATAGTCAAAGCCATGGTTTGTGGATTTTGCCTACACGTATTTACATCTGGTTCAAGCATATAAATCAACATGACCTATTAGAAGGAAGAAACATCCAACCCATTTTTTGTAACATTTCATAATGGCTAATTTAACACTTAATGCACAACAGCAAGATCAACGGATTTCTACTACTGATGTCTTCATCATCCAATTCAGTAGCTGAATGTTACCTGCAGGCCCAGGAATTCTTGATTCATCGTCTGCACGTTCTGTCCCTGTTCTCACCCTGGACTCATCCTCACTGCATACCGGTACTTCTTCTAGATCGGGGTTCTGCTTCTCAACATTCTCACTTTTCTTCTCACTAGTACTTCCACTCTTGCCAAAAAAATGTGATATATCGTGTTTTCGTTTCATCCTCTAACCTCTGTAGATTGAAAGCAATTCAGCAAAGTGGTTAGTTAGCTATGCTAACTTTTCCGCTTAGCGTGCTAACTTCATAGAGCAAGCAAAAGTCTCACTCATTCAGTATGCACATGTGTAAAGTATATCCATGTTTTTTCAGTCAAATAAATATACTACACAAACACTGCAAACTCTGTATAACATACATACCCACAAAAGTCCTTTTCAGAATTCGTTGTAGCATTGGTTTTGCTGCTTGAATGCACGGCATGCTTTCTTCAGTTTCCAAACTGACTTCAGCAGCACCTCCGAACATCGCATCAAAGAGAGGGGAGGGGGAGGGGGAGGGGTTGAGAGGGAGCTGAACGGAGCCATGGATCTACTGCATGTAACATTGGGCGTAGGGATCCCGTTGTGGTCTGATTCTTATTCTTACTAATATATATTATTGTTGTTGCTATTTCTGTTAAAAATATAGAAGCCTATGTTTAAAATATATTTCCTAGATCTACATAAATCCAATGCGCCTCCTTGGGGTGGCTAAAGGGTGGCTCAGAGTAATCCAGTGGTGGCTGTCGCCACCCCTAGCCACCACATGGTGGCGCCATTGCTGCAGGGACCCCAAAGAGTCTGGTCTCCAGGCTGGACTCTGACGGGCTGCAGGGACCCCAAAGAGTCTGGTCTCCAGGCTGGACTCTGACAGGCTGCAGGGACCCCAAAGAGTCTGGTCTCCAGGCTGGACTCTGACAGGCTGCAGGGACTCCAAAGAGTCTGGTCTCCAGGCTGGACTCTGACAGGCTGCAGGGACTCCAAAGAGTCTGGTCTCCAGGCTGGACTCTGACAGGCTGCAGGGACTCCAAAGAGTCTGGTCTCCAGGCTGGACTCTGACAGCTGCAGGGACTCCAAAGAGTCTGGTCTCCAGGCTGGACTCTGACAGGCTGCAGGGACTCCAAAGAGTCTGGTCTCCAGGCTGGACTCTGACAGGCTGCAGGGACTCCAAAGAGTCTGGTCTCCAGGCTGGACTCTGACAGGCTGCAGGGACTCCAAAGAGTCTGGTCTCCAGGCTGGACTCTGACAGGCTGCAGGGACTCCAAAGAGTCTGGTCTCCAGGCTGGACTCTGACAGGCTGCAGGGACTCCAAAGAGTCTGGTCTCCAGGCTGGACTCTGACAGGCTGCAGGGACTCCAAGAGTCTGGTCTCCAGGCTGGACTCTGACAGGCTGCAGGGACTCCAAAGAGTCTGGTCTCCAGGCTGGACTCTGACAGGCTGCAGGGACTCCAAAGAGTCTGGTCTCCAGGCTGGACTCTGACAGCTGCAGGGACTCCAAAGAGTCTGGTCTCCAGGCTGGACTCTGACAGGCTGCAGGGACTCCAAAGAGTCTGGTCTCCAGGCTGGACTCTGACAGGCTGCAGGGACTCCAAAGAGTCTGGTCTCCAGGCTGGACTCTGACAGGCTGCAGGGACTCCAAAGAGTCTGGTCTCCAGGCTGGACTCTGACAGGCTGCAGGGACTCCAAAGAGTCTGGTCTCCAGGCTGGACTCTGACAGGCTGCAGGGACCCCAAAGAGTCTGGTCTCCAGGCTGGACTCTGACGGGCTGCAGGGACTCTAAAGAGTCTGGTCTCCAGGCTGGACTCTGACAGGCTGCAGGGACTCCAAAGAGTCTGGTCTCCAGGCTGGACTCTGACAGGCTGCAGGGACTCCAAAGAGTCTGGTCTCCAGGCTGGACTCTGACAGGCTGCAGGGACTCCAAAGAGTCTGGTCTCCAGGCTGACTCTGACAGGCTGCAGGACTCAAGAGTCTGGTCTCCAGGCTGGACTCTGACAGGCTGCAAGGGACTCCAAAGAGTCTGGTCTCCAGGCTGGACTCGACAGGCTGCAGGGCAGGGACTCCAAAGAGTCTGGTCCCAGGCTGGACTCTGACAGGCTGGACTCGGTCTCCAGGCTCTCCAGAGTCTCTCCAGGCTGGACTCTGACAGGCTGAGGGACTCCAAAGAGTCTGGTCTCCAGGCTGGACTCTGACAGGCTGCACTCCAAAGGTCTGGTCTCCAGGGACTCTGACAGGCTGCAGGGACTCCAAAGAGTCTGGTCTCCAGGCTGGACTCTGACAGGCTGCAGGGACTCCAAAGAGTCTGGTCTCCAGGGGACTCTGACAGGCTGCAGGACTCCAAAGAGTCTGGTCTCCAGGCTGGACTCTGACAGGCTGCAGGGACTCCAAAGAGTCCTGGTCTCCAGGCTGGACTCTGACAGGCTGCAGGGACTCCAAAGAGTCTGGTCTCCAGGCTGGACTCTGACAGGCTGCAGGGACTCCAAAGAGTCTGGTCTCCAGGCTGGACTCTGACAGGCTGCAGGGACTGGTCTCCAAAAGGTCTGGTCTCCAGGCTGGACTCTGACGGGCTGCAGGGACTCTAAAGAGTCTGGTCTCCAGGCTGGACTCTGACAGGCTGCAGGGACTCCAAAGAGTCTGGTCTCCAGGCTGGACTCTGACAGGCTGCAGGGACTCCAAAGAGTCTGGTCTCCAGGCTGGACTCTGACAGGCTGCAGGGACTCCAAAGAGTCTGGTCTCCAGGCTGGACTCTGACAGGCTGCAGGGACTCCAAAGAGTCTGGTCTCCAGGCTGGACTCTGACGGGCTGCAGGGACTCTAAAGAGTCTGGTCTCCAGGCTGGACTCTGACAGGCTGCAGGGACTCCAAAGAGTCTGGTCTCCAGGCTGGACTCTGACAGGCTGCAGGGACTCCAAAGAGTCTGGTCTCCAGGCTGGACTCTGACAGGCTGCAGGGACTCCAAAGAGTCTGGTCTCCAGGCTGGACTCTGACAGGCTGCAGGGACTCCAAAGAGTCTGGTCTCCAGGCTGGACTCTGACAGGCTGCAGGGACTCTAAAGAGTCTGGTCTTCTTTTTGGATGCTGTACAAGAGTCTGAAGATAACAAACTTATATAAATATGTTTAACCCTCATTCTATCGACATATTTGGCATACATGGATTACCGACTGAGGTCCGTGCAGACCCAAAGAATAAATACTGTAATAAACAACCATCAAAGAAAAATTACAACTTTTTTCTTCTCAGAATATTATTACTGATGTATTAAATGTCATCTCAGGAAAAAAACAACAACAGATTATTATTATTTTAAGAAAGTTATAGTTAATTTGCATATTTTATAAAACGAAAATATACTTTTCTTTAACCCAAAAATGTCAACAGTGGAGTTTTTTGATCTCCTTTACAGCAATTAAGATCCTATCTGAGCTAAGTACAAATCCATTGAAATTTTTCAAATCAGTTAAAGAATGAGGCTACAGCACAGCTTTTCCCCCTCTATTACCATCTCTGTGGTAGTCACGTTAGACTTGATTCTGATATAATTTAGTGTTCAGTAATTTCAAGTAAACATTATTTGTGTTGTATTTATATGGTGAAACCAACCAAGGTCATTTTGAACCCAATATACAGTCATGGAAAAATTTTTTAGACCACCATTTTTTCTTCACTTTCTTGTTCATTTTAATACCTGGTACCACTAAACGTCATCATGTGACTAAAACAGACAGAAAAGAAAACACTGAATGCATAAAAGCAGTGTTTTTGGCAGTACAATGCCATAGCTATTGATGTAAAAACTTAAGTGATTTAGGTCATAATCAAGAAAACCATGGAAAATGGTAAGATATCAGCTCTTAAATAAAACTCTTATGAGCAATCTTTGTGGTTATCGTTATGTTTGTCCAAACAAATGTACCTTTAGTTGTACCAGGCATTAAAATGAACAAGAAACTGAAGAAAACAAGGGTGGTCTAATAATTTTTTTCCATGACTGTATATAAAAAACTTAAATAAACCCACAATCATTTAAATGTCACTACATTTTAATTTTATTTGAATTTTAATACAAAAGGCAAAAATACAAAAGTAAGATACTTTAAATTAGGACCAATGGCAAACATTGACTCAATAAATGGTTCCATCTAAATAGGCGGAATTAGAGATTTTGACTGGGGTCCTCTTGGACCCCAATGCATTGGAATTTTTAAAAAGCACAGATAAAGACAGAAACAGAAAAAAATCATATGACATCATTAGGAACAAATTGATTGACAAAGTCATGAAAAATTGGAATTATAGAATAAAGCACCTCTGAGATATGACAAAAAGTACACCTCTTGGGTCCGAAAGGACCCCAGTCTGTGGTATGAGGGTTAATTAAAACAAAAAAAACAACAGGATATCTTTCTCTAATCAACATTATTCACTCAGCACATGTTTAAAAAGAAAAGAAGCCTTTAGCTGTAATCTTTAGCGGTGGTTGATCAGAGGTGAAGTGTGTGACATCATCACAGTTCCAGTAATGCAGTGAGACAGACAGGCCAGGCTGCAGCCTGACATGACTCTAAAACACTACAAACGCCTCTTTGTTTTACTGCAAATAAATGATACCGTCACTCACTCGCAGTAAAATAAAAGATGACAAGCGTGTGAGGAAATGACGACTGACGACCTCATGACGGCGTGGAGAAGCCGTTGTGAGGAAGCTTTTCTATCTTAATATCATGCATCCATCTGTTGTCCAGTCCTGTCCAGTCCTCTACAGGGTCTCACGGACCTGCTGGACTCTGTCCCAGCTGTCTTCAGGGGAAGCCAGGGGTCCAGGTACCAGTCCATCACAGATCTGAGGATCAGTAATATTGATATCACAAAATGAACTGCTCCCATCTAAGAAATCACACGTATAAGGCATTAAAAGTAAGAATTTAGGCCTCAATGTTTCCCCCAACAAGTTCAGACATTTCTTTACCCTTTTAAAAACAGGAAGCACACGGGGGTCTGCTGGGCCTACCTAGCTGTCTAATTCCAGTTAGAAGCCAATAACTGCTGATTAATCAGTCGACCTCTAAAAAGATGAGCCACATGACGCTGGCCAGGAGGGGGCGCTGCACTGGTGGGCTCAGTGTTGTATCCTGATTATGTAGAGGTCCTACTTCACAGCTGACGCATGTTCTCGTCCTCTGCAGTTACAGCGCCAGACACTAGGGGGCAGCGTGGCCTCTGTTATGTAGCTGTTCTCCATGTACCTCGGATACAACAACAGAGCGAATAAAGCAGGCGTTATTTCAGTCGCTGTCGGTAAACGTCGAGCAATGATGACGTTTACTGACGTACTGACGCACAGCTGAAGGGTTAAATGTGACAGAGAGCTCTCAGGTCCTGGACCACATGGTGGACACCTGAGTCCACTCACCTCCCCGTCTGGGCGCTTTGGTTGTCTGGTGTGAACACAGAAATCAGGTGTGGACCAAAATAAGACCCCCAACAGCAGGTGGTCCTGATCCCACAACACATGATCTACTTCCTGTTTTCACATTTTACTTCCTGGTCTGAGCAGAAAGAGGACTTTCTCCTGTGGTTGTGTGGTTTTTTTGGTAAAAATAAACCTACCAAACATTTTTACAAACTCGTCCACAGAAAAGGAACTAAGTTGTGACTGAAAACAGTGGCACTCTGAAGCATCTTGGTTCCTGTCTGTTGATGAACCGTCCACACACGTTTTGAGATCTTCTTTTTTTTTTCTTTTTTTTTTTAATAGCACAGCTTGAAAAATAGAAGCATAATTCTTTTCATTTGTTGTTGACTCAGTGGAAGATCAGAGCAGCGTTGGGGAGAAACGGTGAAATTAGACTGTACATTTGATGAGTTCAGTCTCCAAGCATCACATTGATAGAAAGCATTTTAAAACAATTACCCAGCATGCACATCAGTGAACAAAGGTGGCCTGGAGTGTGAAGGCTCATGGGAAGGCCGTCGCCGCTGCAGCAGGATCAGCATCAGGACGGGGCCGAAGGGCCACTGGGAAACACCCGGAGGTTCGATCCTACATCCAGCACTGACAACGCCGGCATTGTTGAGCGTCTCGGAGCAGACGTCCGTCATGTTCAGACAGGGCTCTGTTGTCTTCCTGGCTGTCTCCTCCTCTTCCTCTCCTCCTCCACCGACCCCACGGCTGGTTAACTCTTCTTACATCCTTCATGTCTGCGATCCTGCAGTATCTCACATCTGGTTTCACCGTCTTTGCTTCAATTGTTTCTGAGCACATTGTTCACATGATGCAGGCACACATCTACCACACCCATAAACAAACCACTCAGCGAACATACCCAGGGCCCCCGAGGGGCCCGGGGGTCCCCGGAGTACCAGCACCGCGTCATGTGGGGAATACCACAAAGAGATGGAATATTTCCACAAACGCTAAACAGCCACAGATACACAAAAAATGTCCACAAAAGCTCTCTGAACCAAAAACCATGAATAATGACCGCAGATAAAAGGAAACATGATCGGCCAGAGATGACACGCAGCCAAGAGAGGATGCCTCATAACTCCAACCACAAAACAACACCACCACAAACCCCAGAGACAGAGGACCACCATGGACAGACCCTCAGCAGAAACCCCAGAGACAGAGGACCACCATGGACAGACGCTCAGCAGAAACCCCAGAGACAGAGGACCACCATGGACAGACGCTCCAGCAGAAACCCCAGAGACAGAGGACCACCATGGACAGACGCTCCAGCAGAAACCCCAGAGACAGAGGACCACCATGGACAGACGCTCAGCAGAAACCCCAGAGACAGAGGACCACCATGGACAGACGCCCAGCAGAAACCCCAGAGACAGAGGACCACCATGGACAGACGCTCAGCAGAAACCCCAGAGACAGAGGACCACCATGGACAGGCGCCCAGCAGAAACCCCAGAGACAGAGGACCACCATGGACAGACGCTCAGCAGAAACCCCAGAGACAGAGGACCACCATGGACAGACGCTCAGCAGAAACCCAAGAGACAGAAGACCACCATGGACAGACGCTCAGCCAGAAAAGCCCCAAAGAGATTCAGAGGACCTTGACCATGTGACAGATTCAAATTAATTCAATTCAATTGGCAAATTTTTATCCTGTATAGCGTCTGTTACAATGTCAATTGTATTCTCTAGGCGCTCTTATCAAGAGTTACCCAGATCATGACCCCCGAGCAAATATCATTAACTAAAAATTATAACATTAAATCCTAATCAAGGATAAATCAGGTAAAATCAGGTAAAAAAAAACTCCCACAGAGGGAGAAAAAAACCTTTAAGCCAAATAGTGCAAGAAAAAACTCCACTTTAAGAGAAAGAAATGCTGGGATGGACAGAGGATGGAACTGCAAGTCAGCATGAAACTCTGACCTGCAAATACACAGAAAGAAAAAGGAGGGCAAAACAGCACAACAAACCACAGGAAAGTAAAAAATACAGTTACAGTTACAGTAACAAGGTGCTCTCCAATTAATTATGAATGAGATGGAGGAGGGTGAAGGGAGGAGGAAAGGAAAGGAAAAGGGAGAAGAGCAGTGGCGACACCACTCAGCAGATCATGTTGGTGTCCCCCTGCAGCGTAGGCCTATAGCAGCATAGCTATGATGAACCTGTGATGAAGACGAGCTACTCTAGTCTGAGCTACTACAGCTATGGCTATAACTATTAGCCCCTACACACTATAGTTTAGACTTACTGTAGCTATAACTATTAGCCCCTACTCACTATAGTTTAGACTAACTGTAGCTATAACTATTAGCCCCTACTCACTATAGTTTAGACTAACTGTAGCTATAACTATTAGCCCCTACACACTATAGTTTAGACTAACTGTAGCTATAACTATTAGCCCCTACTCACTATAGTTTAGACTAACTGTAGCTATAACTATTAGCCCCTACTCACTATAGTTTAGACTATCTGTAGGCTTTACTGAACACAAATGTTTTCAGTTTAGTTTTAAAGATGGAGGTGGTGTCAGCCTCCTGAACCCAAACTGGTAGCTGGTTCCAGAATAAAGGTGCCTGGTAGCAGAAGGCCCGTCCTCCAAACCTACTTTTAGATATTCTAGGAACGACGAGTAATCCTGCACTCTGAGAGCGAAGAGCTCTATTAGGAGCATAATGTGCTATCAAGTCTTGTAAATAGCGCGGAGCTAGGCCATTAAAGGCCTTATATGTGAGAAGCAGAATTTTAAACTCAATTTGAAATTTCACGGGAAGCCAATGGAGGGAGGCTAACATGGGAGAAATGTGATGTTGCTGACGGATTCCTGTCAGCACCCTCGTTGCTGCGTTCTGGATCAGTTGGAGGCTATTCAGCGAACTTTTCAGACATCCTGCTAACAACGCATTACAATAATCCAGTCTAGAACTGACAAACGCGTGGATTAATTTTTCAGCATCACCCTGGGAGAGGATCCTCCTAATCTTGGCAATATTTCAGAGATGAAAAAAGGCAGTCTTGCAAACCTGATTAATATGCTGCTTAAATGACATCCTGATCAAAAATGACTCCAAGATTTTTCACAGCTGTGCTGGAAGCCAGCGTAAACCCAGTTAATCCATTCCTCAGGTGTTTGGGACCAAAGACAATAACCTCTGTTTTATCTGAGTTTAGAAGCAAGAAGTTAGAGGACATCCAGGACTTAATGTCATTAAGACATCCTTGAAGTTTAGCCAAAGGTTTTGTTTCCTCTGGTTTCATGGATAAGTACAGCTGCGTATCATCAGCGTAGCAATGAAAGTTTATGCCATGGCTCTGGATAATTTTTCCCAAGGGCAGCATGTATAAAGTGAAAAGGATTGGTCCAAAAACTGAACCCTGTGGGACGCCATAGCAGACCCTAGTCCGTGTAGAGGAAACGTCATTAACATGGACTAAGTGGAACCTGTCAGATAAGTTTGACTTAAACCAGCCTAATGCTGTCCCTTTAATTCCAATAGTGTGCTCTAATCTATGCAGCAAAAGGCCGTGATCAACAGTATCAAAAGCAGCACTGAGGTCCAGCAGAACAAGGACAGAAACTAATCCATTGTCTGAGGCCATGAGGAGGTCGTTGGAGACTCTAATCAGCGCAGTTTCTGTGCTATGATGAGTTCTAAACCTTGACTGAAAGACCTCAAATAGATTTCTATGCAGGTGTTCTTCTAACTGGCTAGCAACTATTTTTTCCAGAATTTTAGAGATAAATGGAAGGTTGGATATTGGTCTATCACACGGACACACACTCACACACACACAACCAATGTTCAGTGTTCTGGATTTCATTGAATCTACTTAATCTGTAGTAAATATAGTTTTTACTGTTATCAGACACACAGTCAAGACAAACTATGTGTCTCAAAACAGAAGAAATTAAACAAACTAAAGCAGTTAGTTTACTGCTGTTGCAATGTCTTTCTTTTTTGCACTTTAAATAGATTTTACCTATTTGAGTTACCTTTTTTCTTTATTTATTTCAATACAGAACTTTTGAAATTTTTTTGTTTGTTGGACACAATATGTTTAAAAATATGTAAACATTAAACAAGTTTACAGTTATATTTGCATAAATTCTCTATATTTCATCAGTTTATATACTGTCTTGGGATTAAAATGCTTAAAATGGAATTCTCAAAAATTAAAAACTAAAAAACACTGAAAATGAAAGAAATTAAAACAGAATTTGAGAAAAAATAAAATGGATTTCATAGGGCCCTTTCTGTGAGAGTCAACATTTAACGGCAAAAAGTTGCAGTTTTAACTTCTAATTCATTTCATTTTTGCTAGTTTACAACAAACAGCTGGGAATTTTGTGACAAAGTTGCAGAAATATGCAATTTCTCCGCACTGTAGCTATATTATATATTATATTAAGTCACTTTATGTCACTTTATCTCAGTATTCTATATAATAGGGTTTTGTTTTATGTCATATATTATAGTATTTGATAGTATCTCATTTATTCTCGGCTCCAGCAGCTGCCCTCAGATTTGGGGGATGGTCTCAGTACTGGACCACCTTCACATCCACATATGTTTCTGTAGGAGGCCCAGAGTCTGCAGGCCTGTCTGTGCAGCAGGTCCTGCTCCGGTCCTTCTGGGTCGGTGCTGTCGCTCTGTAGCTGACGGGGCTGCTGCTGAAGAGATTTCTGGCTGTGCAGAGTTGTAATTTGTGGTCTTTTAATAGCTCAGCTGAACTTTCCTCCTCTGCCGGGCCTTCAGAAACACCCGCTCACATTCTTGCATGCACTCACGGTTAAATGTTCAGTTTCTGAACTCCCACACGCCCTTCCTTGTCCTTCCACGCGTTCTCCAGATGTGTTTTTAGTGAACGCACTCAGGCTGCTGGACTGAATGAAGGGAAAAGGTAACAGCACTGAGGTAGCTGGCTTGGACCTTTCCTGCTCCTCGGCTGACGGGCCGACACCAGGCAACCACAGGCACCAACGGTCCACATGGACGTGTAGATCAGGACGCTCGTGAGTCCGTGCTGCAGAGTAACTGACAGTAACTGCTGTCAGGAAACAGATGCTGGTTTGGTGGGACCAGCCTGCATCCTGGGGCCGGGCCAGGCCCACAGTTAATGAAGCTTTCTGTTTCACATCACTGGAGTAGGGCTGTGAAAGGCCCAGATGTTCCTGCAGCATCTGGGACTGGGACGGGTCAGAGGTCAGAGCTGTTTGAGGACATTTTCCACCAGTATGAAAGGCTGCATGGCACATGTGGTGTTGTTCCTGGTACAGTCCAGGAACTGACCAGAGGTCAGACACGTGTTGGTTAGTATTATATATAGATGTCCAGCAGAAGCGTCCCCAGTTTGCAGTCAGGAGACACAGATTCTCGGTAGAGATCAGTGTTTTCTTCGTTGTTTTCACAGCCCGTGTTTTCTTTGTCATTCATCCTTTGTTTGCTGCTGGAACAACATCACGCAGTGCCTCCATTGTTCAGAGCAAAAAGAGGAAGAGGATTAAGAAATGAGAAAGACAGAACTGGTTCGAGCTTTTACATCAATATTTGTGCTGGCAGGAGAGAACGAGTCAAACGAGGAGATGTTTGAAACACAGCAGCAAACCGGTTCAGCCAACGAAAACACAGGATTCCTGCACATATCTGGAACATAAGACGTGAGAAGACTGAAGACTGGAGTAGGTCCTCAGAAGTGGCCGTCATGAGTCCCGCTGGTGTCTGAAAGCATCCAGCCTGCAGACCTGCAGCCTGGAGGACTGCAGCCAGAACCCAGCACTCAGGTGGTCCTGCAGAAACCTGCCCAGGTATCTGCTGGAGACCACAGCCAGACTGAAACATGCAGGTATACAGCCTGGAGGTATGCTGTGTTGGGCTGCTCTGCAGCTCCAGTAAAGACCACTGCTGATACCGGTTCACTGGAGCTCGTGGTGCTGGTACCCCTCCAGGTGAGGGGTCACGAGGTGACTCAGAGAGCTCGAGCCGATAACTGTCTGCAGAATTTAAAACATATGAACAAAGAACAACAAGTAAATCTTTACTTTAGTTGGTGGCAGCAAATTCAGGAGTAAATTTGGTACCTTAGTACTTTAGTTAGTTAGTTTAGTTAGTGCTTTAGTTTTGATTTCCCCCTCTGTACTGCTCTGTATGGACTTCTTCCAGAACTTCTGGGTCAAATGAGCTGGAACGTTGATGCAAACGCAGAGTATGTTGACCAGTAACAGTCCCAGCTCCAGCCCCAGCTCCAGTCCCAGTCCCAGTTTTACACCGTCCATGTCCTCGGCAGCACGTCTCCACCAGCCGCAAGAGGACCGGTCCGCACCCGCAGACAGCACGTCGACACCCAACCGCAAAATCACCACACCGGTCACAAACTGGAGCGTCCAGCGTCCAGCGTCCAGCGTCGCAGGGATAAGTCCCCCGGAGCAGCAGCGAGTAGCCTCCATGCCAGGCGTCGTCCGGGCAACCAACACCAGTTCTCAGCTAACGACTCTGCGTCTGTCTGGAAAGGGCTTAGGCAGATCACCAACTACAAGCCTAAAGCCCCCCCCTCCATCAACGACCGACGCCTAGCCAACGACTTGAACCAGTTCTACTGTCGTTTTGAGAGACAAAAGGACAGTCCTGCAACCATCCCCCACAACCTCTCCCAACAGCTCCAGCTCCAGTCATCTCCACCCCCCCAGTGACGACTCTTTCCATTCATGAGAGGGACGTCAACGAACTCTTTAGGAGACAGAACCCCCGAAAAGCAGCTGGACCGGATTCCATCTCCCCATCCTCCCTGAAGCACTGAGCTGATCAGCTGTCTCCAGTGATCACAGACATTTTTAACACCTCACTGAAGACCTGTCACGTACCAGCCTGCTTCAAGACCTCAACCATCATCCCTGTTCCCAAAGAAGCCAAGGACCACAGGACTTAACGACTTCACAGCCGTCGCCCTGACCTCTGTGGTCATGAAGACCTTTGAGCGCCTTGTGCTCTCACATCTCAAAGCCATCACTGACCCTCTCCTGGGCCCCCTGCAGTTCACCTACAGAGCCAACAGGTCTGTAGACGATGCTGTCCACCTGGCCCTCCACTTCATCCTCCAGCACCTGGACTCCTCAGAACCTACAGAGCCAACAGGTCTGTAGACGACGCTGTCAACCTGGCCCTCCACTTCATCCTCCAGCACCTGGACTCCTCAGAACCTACAGAGCCAACAGGTCTGTAGACGACGCTGTCAACCTGGCCCTCCACTTCATCCTCCAGCACCTGGACTCCTCAGGAACCTACGCCAGGATCCTGTTGGTGGATTTAACACCATCATCCCTTCTCTGCTACAGGATAAGCTCTCCCAGCTGAGCGTACCTGACTCCACCTGCAGGTGGATCACAGACTTCCTGTCTGACAGGAAACAGTATGTGAAGCTGGGAAAACACATCTGGAACTCACTGGAATGTTCTGATCAGGTGTGTGAGGTTACTAAAGCGTGAACGGCCCCAGAAGCTGTAATTGTTGGACGTGAGGACGCCAGCAGCACCGACGGCATGAATGAAGGTCTTCCTGCGCGGTCCAGACACCATGACCAGGACTCCGGTCCCGCTCTGCCATCATTGACATCAGCTCTCGCGCCTTTGTTTTCAGGCTTTGTTTTCGTGCCACGCTGCTGTTTTGTGCACCGGGAGAACGATCAGACGGATCTTTGATCTCTCCGCCGGCCGTGGCTGACTACACGCTGACTCACGTCGTCACCCAGAATGCTTAGCTCCAGGCGTTCCGTTTAAAGGGCTGAAACCCGCAGTTCGGTGTGATTATCATGTAAACTGGTGATGTGCATGGTCACATGGGTCAGCTGCATGTCCTGTGGTCCTGACCCGTCACACTGAGGGGATTTTACTTGTTAACGACACACTGATCTGATATTTAGTTCATGAATGAGCTGCGACGGCTTCATGATCTCATGAGGTTTAGTTTCATCTTCGGACAGTTGTTAATACTCACATCGCAGCTTTGTCTGTAAGCGTTTTCAGTTTCCACGAGATAAACAACCTCCAGACCTTGGGTCTGGATCCAGCTCCGTGGGTCTGGGTCCAGCTCCGCGGGTCTGGGTCCAGCTGGACCCAGCTCTGCGGGCTTGTCAGTTCATCTGGAGGAACCTGTAAATCAAGTTGACTCATCTTTCCTGTGTGGAACAGGAAGTTGTGTTTGTCAGAGGAAGTCAGGGTGGGAGGAAACGCGTGGGGCGAGGCGGCGGTGCTGTCTGCTCACCTCTGATCCAGCCACAGCTGGGGGGCCGGGCTCATCCTAGCT
Source organism: Hirundichthys speculiger (assembly GCA_018398805.1). Lineage (NCBI taxonomy): Eukaryota > Metazoa > Chordata > Actinopteri > Beloniformes > Exocoetidae > Hirundichthys > Hirundichthys speculiger. The sequence goes on from JAGFBZ010002520.1 coordinate 295,599, forward strand.
GGGGGGGCCAGACCCGGCTACAGCTGGGGGGCCACACTCATCCTAGCTGGGGGGCCGGACCCAGCCACAGCTGGGGGACCTGACCCAGCCTATCTGGGGGGCTGGGCCCAGCTCAGCTGGGGGGGGGACGGACCCGGCCACAGCTGCCAGCTCCCGCTGAGCTTCTGCTCCATGTTGGACCAGAACTGAGAACATGGAGGACCAGAAGCCTGCAGGACGTCCCTCTGATCAAAGACAGCAGCTGGTTTCAGTCAGAACTGAGCAGCAGCTGTGTGCTGACGTCAACATCAGACCAGTGAACCTGTCTCAGTCTGCTCATCTTACTAGAAACAGAACTCTAGAACAGCTTCAGAAATCTTCTCTAAGTGCAGTTGCTGCAGGAACCTTCTGTGACCCGGCTGGGCCCAGACCCATCCTCCACCCCTCAGAGCAGCTTTGTCAGTGGCCAGACTGTAGAAGATGGATTTCAGCGCTCTGTCTGAGGCGGCTCAGCTGACCCGTTAATATCAAGAATGCAGAGCAGAGCAGAGCGAATGTGAGCTGAGACAGCTGCTGACACAGTAGAAGCTCCGCTCTGGTGGCGGCGTCGGCCCGAGACCCAGAGCTCCCAGCTGCAGGCTCCTTTACAAGATTAGATCTCCATTTTGGGTCTACTGGAAGAGGGCTGCATATCACATACATCCCAGTTTCTGTTTTTGAAAGTGTTTGTGACGACCAGCCCTGCCAGGTCATTTGTGGTGCTCCGCTCAGTGAGCTTCTGAGATGTTTGTGGTGCTGTGACATCACAGACCCAGTTCGGAGGAGCATTTTCCAGTCGCCCAGTGTTTTATTTCCACCCAATGCAAACTTCAAATCAGCGTTGCTGAATGCTGTCGGGACCACCATGAGGGCGCACCCTTCAGCTGCTCTGACGATGCAGAACCCAGACCAGAGCAGGCAGGACCAGAAAAATACACGCCTCAAGAACAAGACGTCATGTTGACGGCGTACCCCAGCAGAGGCGCACCCCAGCAGAGGCGTACCCCAACAGACGAGTCACAGGGCGCACCCCTGCGACTCCAGACGAGCAGATGAATCAGCTGACTTCCAAAAAAACTGACGGGGGTTCTGACAGGTCTGCAGACGTACTGGCAGCGGGAGTGAGCTGCCGCCGCTCAGGTCTGGGACTCGTCTGGAGCTGCAGCGGCGCTGCCGTCTTAATGACAGGGAATCCAGTTAGATCAGATTTTTATGGTGGAAAATTACTGGCAGCGCCTCGGCCCCGCCTCCCTCCTCATGAATGAGAGTTTACACAGGCGCTGAGACAAGTATGTGTGGCTCATTAAGAAAATGGAGAAGCTGCCAGAAAAACGGCGTGGTGCAGCGGGAGCTGGAGCCGCTCTGAAACACCGTACGACGCCTTCAGCTTATCTTCAATTACACATTCAAAGCACTTCTTACTGTGTTCTTTATTCGCTGCTTTCATCTTTGTCAAACAGAAGTCCGTCATCAGAAGTTCATTGTCTCATAAAGTTTTTAACAAACTGAGCAGAAAGCAGCTGAAGTCCCTGACTCTGCTCAATGTGTCAGCAGCTTCATGGAAGCTGGATCTGCTGCACTCAGATCAGCTGCTGAGCTGCTCTCAGACCAGCTGCTGAGCTCCAGTCAGATCAGCAGCTGAGCTCCACTCGGATCAGCTGCTGAGCTCCATTCTGATCAGCTGCTGAGCTCCACTCGGATCAGCTGCTGAGCTGCACTCGGATCAGCTGCTGAGCTGCACTCGGATCAGCTGCTGAGCTGCTCTCAGACCAGCTGCTGAGCTCCACTTTTGATCAGCTGCTAAGCTCCACTCGGATCAGCTGCTGAGCTCCACTCGGATCAGCTGCTGAGCTCCAGTCGGATCAGCTGCTGAGCTCCACTCGGATCAGCTGCTGAGCTCCACTCGGATCAGCTGCTGAGCTGTACTCAGATCAGCTGCTGAGCTCCACTCGTCCCATCAGCAGTTTACAGTTACTGCCGTCGTCTCCGCCTGCAGCTGTGCGTGAACCAGGCCTGAATCCAGAATCCAGAATCCAGAATCCCCTTCCTGCTGTGCCTGCACTTGTTTCTGGGAACTCTGGTAATCTGTGAAATCAAAGCCGTGTCATTGATAGAGGTGTGCAGCATTCCTTCCTCTGTCTCCTTTTCCTTTCCTGTAATGCTTCTGCCTCTTACAAAACCCTCAGTTATTAGAAACGTGGAACAAAAGGCAAGAAAAGAGCAGTAACCGTCCCCCAGAGCAGAAAGGGATGAAATGACAAGGAGATGCTTATCTCTGTTCCAGCGCTGTGCTTTAAACTCTTAACATTAGATTCTTGTGTGTTGGCCAGCATTCTCATATTTTCTTTTGATATTATGTCTAGGGCTGTAGCGATACACTAATCTCACGATACGATACGATACGATACATCTGGCTCACGATACGATATTATATCATATTTTTCTAACAATACTTTACATCATTTTCTGAAGATTTTAACAGGACAAGTGATTTTGGTGACATCTTGTGAGTGTTCCAGTTTGTTTGAATTAACTGAACTGAAAGGTAGGTGACTGCAAACAACGTCGCAGAGAGGAGAAAAGGAGACCTTGATCATTCTACATCCACGTCATTGAAGAAATGAGGAGTACCCACATCTGTACGATTCTTGTTCTCCACACTACAAAGACAGCACATATTCTAGTAATTCATGGAGGGAGATTGGGATGAATGTGGGTCTGATACGGCCGAGACGGTTGGAAGTGGAAAAACACTTGAGAGATACGTTTAGTAAGTTAGCTAGTTCGTGATTGTCCCCTCTCGTTGTGGCGTTGAATAACGGCGCAGACGCGCTTCAACATTAACATATATCAAAAATAACTGCGGCATACCGGGGACAAGATAAATGCGACACGTTGCCGCGAGAGTAAACACAGCCCTTAAAGCCGGCGTTTTCCACCACTGAATACGGTCTCAAATCCTGACAAATAAAGTTTGGCTCGCTCTCAGTTAGCATTACCTTGTCCGGGTGGTGACGTTTCAGGTGGGCTTGCCTCTCAGGTTGGTGGTATTTCCAGAGTACTTTACGTTTGAGTGACACAGCTTGCAAACCGCCATACTTTTGTCTAAATCTTCGCTTTCCTTTTTCTTTTTCAACCCGAACTGCTCCAACACATCTACTTTTAAGCACGCAGGCGCTGGGTTTATACTCGCCGCCATCCTCCTGACTGGCTCAGCTCTAGCTGGAAGAGTAAGAAGCTGCTTCTGGATAACCTGTTAGAAATGCTCTACAGCGACACTAGCGGCCGGAGGACTAAATGGCACTTTGCAGGAAGAGCACCCGTGCGAGACACGGAGGTTTTGAAGGGAGCTTAGAATATCGATACCCGCGGCTGAAATATCGATACTCTCTGGGAAATAAAATATCGATATATATCGCCGAATCGATAAAATCGCCCAGCCCTAATTATGTCCATTTCTGCCACTTCTTCATGAACACATCTTCCTTCAAACAGAGCCCATCAGTGAGTTTGTCCATTGTCCTTTATCTCCTGGATGATAGAAAACCCTTGTTCCTGTTTGGGGGCGTTCAGGTTTATACCGGTCTCTACGTGTAGTTTTCTAAACAAGTACTGGTCCCTCTTCAGTGTAACTGGGGGGACGTGACCAAAGTGTAATTAATCAAGGGTGGATGAACATTTCCCCAAAATGACTTGACTTGACTTTGTTGGGGAAACTATTTTAGAAGTTGTAGCTGTAGTTAATCCAACCAGCTCCAGTGGGAAGTGGGGTAAGAGTCAGTGACATGTACTGAGCCTGGAGAGGTGATTAGCTGAGCGGATTAGCTTCGACAGACAGCACGTGTGTTGGAAATAATAGATCCGGCTCTGTCATAATACATTCTTCACATAACTGGATAATCATTCTCCGTATCATTGATGTTTCTCTCTGCTTTCAGCTTTAGCTAACTGGAGACCCTGCTCCATGGTTCCTGAGCAGGGACCTCAGACTCGTCTCGGCCAGAAACCAGTCTGCAGACCCTTCACGTTTCAGACTCGTCTCAGCCAGAGACCAGTCTGCAGACCCTTCACGGTTCCTGAGCAGGGACCTCAGACTCGTCTCAGCCAGAGACCAGTCTGCAGACCCTTTACGGTTCCTGAGCAGGGACCTCAGACTCGTCTCGGCCAGAGACCAGTCTGCAGACCCTTCACGGTTCCTGAGCAGGGACCTCAGACTCGTCTCGGCCAGAGACCAGTCAGTCTGCAGACCCTTCACGGTTCCTGAGCAGGGACCTCAGACTCGTCTCGGCCAGAGACCAGTCTCTGCAGACCCTTCACGGTTCCTGAGCAGGGACCTCAGACTCGTCTCGGCCAGAGACCAGTCTGCAGACCCTTCACGGTTCCTGAGCAGGGACCTCAGACTCGTCTCGCCCTGAGACCAGTCTGCAGACCCTTCACGGTTCCTGAGCAGGGACCTCAGACCAGCTTTAGGATAACTTGAAGCCTGTAGTTGTTTCTCGGTAAACACGTTGTTTAAGTGCGTGAACCACCATTTTGAAGGCGTCTGATATTTTATAGAGGGAAGGATGGAGCGGAGGACTGGGCTGGAGAACCGGTCCTGTTCTGTTATTAATAGGGATGTCCCGATCCCGATCCCGATCGGCGATCGGCCTTCGATCTTAAAAATTTAAGGTGGATCGGATCGGCCGATCAACATTATTATAACACGCCGATCTTTTTTTCATTATTTTTTTCCTCAAAAAGTGATCCTGATTAACACAAATTAATAAAGTAATCATATTACACAAACAACAATATTTTTTAAACTATATACATTTAATAATTTGCACTGAAATGAGGTTTCCCAGCAGCGCTGTCTTGTATCCACCTTAAAAGTTTCAAGACCGGCGGCGTCAGGATAAACTTTAGCAAAAATGTCAGCAGTGTGGCAGCACTATAAAATTACAAAGACCGACGCTTCGACTGCGACTTGCAACGTGTGGAAGGCTGAGATATCACGAGGGGTAAGTAAAAAGAGAGTTTACAACACCACCAATTTAATCAGACACTTAAAAAAGCACGCAGCACCGATCACCGCAGCCTTCTGTCAGGTGCCGTGGTGCCAACGGCTGCAGCTTCAGAGCTTCTGCCGTCGGCACCAGCTTCGGCAGCAAACGCTCTGTGAAACTTTTAAAAGAAAGAAACTCCCGACAGACTCGGAGAAATACAGAAAAATCACCAAGCTAATCGCGGAATGTATTACTGAGGACGACCAGCACATTTACAAGGCATTTAACTGGCTCATTAATTACGTCGAGCCTCGTTCCCGTCATTACATGCACGACAAAGGACTCAAAGGTGCGCGAACATGTGCAGCGGGTCTTGAAAGAAGTGAAGTTAATATTTTATGTTATTTTTATTCTGATGTGATTTCATTGATTGCAAAGACTTCTGCTAGTGTTTTCATTGCCTTAAACTGCTAGCCAAGTTCACCTGCTGCTATTTAAATGGAAGTGCTTCGTTCTTTAGTACTGAGACTGTTGAACAGTCACTGTTAAGAAAGAAGAGTGTTTAAATAAGTTATTGTTTATTTTATGAGATGATAAAAGCTATTAATCTCAGCTTGGATGCAGGCCTATTTATTAATGTACACAGGAAATAAAATGCACAGGAAATTAAACTCTGTTTGCCCACTCAAAAAAAGTGAAATTGGATCGGAAAAAATCGGAAATCGGCCGATCATCAAAATTAAAAGATCGGAATCGGATCGGGACCCAAAAAACGTGATCGGGACATCCCTAGTTATTAAGTGGATTCCTGGTGGACGTCTCTGAGCTCATGTCTCGTGTTCCTGGAGCTGGTTTCCTGGTCTCCTTCGCGGCGCTGCTCCTCCTGTTTACAGCAGATGAAGGAGCAGCCGCCACCTCCTGCCGGCGGCCTCAGACATGTCGGCGCAGCGGCCGCCCTCGCCACCGGGCCCAAACACCGAGGCTTGTGTAATCACTCCACGCAGCGGCGAGGCCTGCTTTAACCCTTTCAGGATCGGCCAGCGCCGCGCTGCTGCCGGTGCAGCTCCTCTTCCATGAGACGTCTCGTTTAGGGAATTCCTGAGGAACGCCGCTCCAGCTTAAATATTCTCTTTCATTTCACATGAAGGTGAGCCGTCGTGGTGCTGCTGCACACCTGCATGCATGCACCTGTGCATGCAGGCTGCAGTCACACCCCCCTGCAGCTGTTTGGAAGCAGTGTGTCATGTGTTTCCTATTGGGTCGTCCATGTGTGCCGCAGTGCTTGGAGATATTTTTAGCCATGTGGTGTTTATTTTTAGGGGCGTGTCGGGTTCCACCAATAAAACCTGCCGCTGGAGGAGGAGAAGGGGGGATCCCCGTCTGTTTGTGCTGCATTTTTAATAGTGTCTGAAAATGAACTTGCGTAGATGTTGGTTTTCTTCATACAAATGACTCCCGTGAAAACGTTTTCACACCCAGAGAAGACCGTCTAATGAGTCCCAGACCTCCTCCAGATCTACTGGGTCCCAGACCTCCTCCAGCTCTTCTGGGAGGTACCAGGGCTTTTCCAGCGGCAGCCATGCCACCTGCAGGCTCAGTCCTACCAGCAGGCAGGCTTCGTTGCAGTTCCTCCACCAAGCACTAGGGGCTGACACCAAAAACAGAGTCGGTCTCCACTGAGCTCCATGTTATAATGTCCAGCAGTATGAGAGAAAAAAAAACAAAAAAAAACCTCAGTCACTCTGCAGACAGCATGTGGGTGACGTCTAGGGTTGGGCACCAAAAAAACGATTCCAAGTAGGAATCGGTTTCTAACGTCTGGTTCTGGAATCGTTAAGAAGATTTTTGAATTTCGGTTCCTAAATGGTGCGTATTACCCTTCAGAGGAGACTCTGGTCTGGTTTAACCTGATCTAACCTCAGAAATCCAAGATTTTCTCGACTTTACAAATTTAAATTTCAGACAATTTATGAAGCCAGTGAGATGATTGGATCAGTAGAGAGCCACTTCTCTCAGTTAAATATGAAGCGAAACATCTTTGGATTTTTGAACTGAACTCTGATTTGGACTGTGGGAGGTTTCTATTTCAAACTCAGAAGGCGGAAGTATAAATATAATGTGACGCTAGCACATTTCTCTCGGCCGTGGGAATTAAAACCACAAAGATCCTTCCAGTTCAGATTTGGTCACGTGACTGCTCTGATGAAAGCCCCCAGGACTCCACGGCGATGCCTCAGAGGCTTCCTTCCACTGTCGTGGTGGCGTAAAGACTGACGCTGGTTTGGATGAGCATCTGCCGTCGTCTCCTCCACCAGTGTTCCCACGGCTCTCCGGCCAGGCCACGCTGGTGCCATGACGATTCCTCCGCCTGACTCTGGTGCTGACATCCAGAGGTCCTGTCTCTCTGGTCCTCTGGACCGCTGAGGTCTGGGGAGTCCTGCTGGGTTTACTTTAGACCGGTTCCATTCCAGAACAAGTCTATTTAGGTGATGATCAGGCTGGACCAGAGCAGGCTGGACCAGAGCAGGCAGGACCGGAGCAGGCTGGATGACTGTGGCTGGATGTCACGTCTCTGTGCATCTGTGTTTTTTTTTCATCTGAAACAGTCACAACATATTTAGATGGTGAAGCAGAAGCAGATCACCTGAAACCAGAACAGAAGGCAGTGGAGCGAAGAGAGTGTTTTCTTCTGCAGGAAGGTCACCAGAATTCACGCAGACCTGCATAGCTTGTGTCTTTACTGCGAAACGGGAGCTTCTTCTTTTCACTCACATCTTTTCTTTTTTCTCTTCCATGTCTGATGACCCTCCTCCTGCTCTGCTCCGCCCCCCTGCAGGTAAGACCTTCAGCACTCACGACTGCTCTGAAGCTGGCTGCTGGGACGCAGCGGTGCTCTCACTTCCTGTTTACGCAGCAGTAGTTGTAGTAACTGGTACATCCACACCAGCTGTGGTAGATTTGCAGCACAAACCCACCAGGCCTGTTTGACCACATTCACCTGCCGAGACAGGTGTCCTCTCCTGGTGTGGTTTCAATGCAGTCCTGTTGTCCCTGAGATGCACCTGGATGTTCATCAGTGAGATAAATGAGTGCCACAGCATGTAATGGTACATTTATTTTAGTTTATTCATCCTAAAGTGGTTCAACTCCTCTGAGAAGTGGGTGGAGTAAAGACACTTGCAGCTCCTTTTCCTTCCCTGCACCCAGACACTGGTCACCACTCCATTTACCAGTCCAGTCACTAGTCTGGTTACCAGTCCAGACAAGACAGTAGTCCGTTTGCTAGTCTGGTTACCACTCCAGTCAGTAGTCAGTTTACCAGTCCAGTCACTAGTCCAGTCCAGTCACTAGTCCAGTCCACGCAGTAGTCCGTTTACCAGTCCAGTCAATAGTCTGGTTACCAGTCCAGGCAGTAGTCCGTTTGCTAGTCAGGTTACCAGTCCAGTCACTAGTCTGGTTACCAGTCCAGACAGTAGTCCGTTTGCTAGTCTGGTTACCAGTCCAGTCAGTATTCCGTTTACCAGTCCAGTCTGGTCACCAGTCCGTTTACCAGTCCAGTCACTATTCCAGTCCAGGGAGTAGTCCGTTTACCAGTCCAGTCACTAGTCTGGTTACCAGTCCAGACAGTAGTCTGTTTACCAGTCCAGACAGTAGTCCATTTGCTAGTCTGGTTACCAGTCCAGTCAGTAGTCCGTTTACCAGTCCAGTCTGGTCACCAGTCCGTTTACCAGTCCAGTCACTAGTTCAGTCCAGTCACCAGTCCGTTTACCAGTCCAGTCAGTAGTCTGTTTACCAGTCCAGACAGTAGTCCGTTTGCTAGTCTGGTTACCAGTCCAGTCAGTAGTCCGTTTACCAGTCCAGTCTGGTCACCAGTCCGTTTACCAGTCCAGTCACTAGTTGAGTCCAGTCACCAGTCCGTTTACCAGTCCAGTCAGTAGTCTGTTTACCAGTCCAGACAGTAGTCCATTTGCTAGTCTGGTTACCAGTCCAGTCAGTAGTCCGTTTGCTAGTCTGGTTACCAGTCCAGTCAGTAGTCCGTTTACCAGTCCAGTCTGGTCACTAGTCCAGTCACCAGTCCGTTTACCAGTCCAGTCAGTAGTCCAGTCCAGTCACCAGTCCGTTTACCAGTCCAGTCAGTAGTCTGTTTACCAGTCCAGACAGTAGTCCATTTGCTAGTCTGGTTACCAGTCCAGTCAGTAGTTCGTATACCAGTCCAGTCTGGTCACTAGTCCAGTCACCAGTCCTTTTACCAGTTCAGTCCGTAGTCCAGTCCAGTCACCAGTCCGTTTACCAGTCCAGTCAGTAGTCTGTTTACCAGTCCAGACAGTAGTCCGTTTGCTAGTCTGGTTACCAGTCCAGTCAGTAGTCCGTTTACCAGTCCAGTCTGGTCACCAGTCCGTTTACCAGTCCAGTCACTAGTTCAGTCCAGTCACCAGTCCGTTTACCAGTCCAGTCAGTAGTCTGTTTACCAGTCCAGACAGTAGTCCATTTGCTAGTCTGGTTACCAGTCCAGTCAGTAGTCCGTTTGCTAGTCTGGTTACCAGTCCAGTCAGTAGTCCGTTTACCAGTCCAGTCTGGTCACTAGTCCAGTCACCAGTCCGTTTACCAGTCCAGTCAGTAGTCCAGTCCAGTCACCAGTCCGTTTACCAGTCCAGTCAGTAGTCTGTTTACCAGTCCAGACAGTAGTCCATTTGCTAGTCTGGTTACCAGTCCAGTCAGTAGTTCGTATACCAGTCCAGTCTGGTCACTAGTCCAGTCACCAGTCCTTTTACCAGTTCAGTCCGTAGTCCAGTCCAGTCACCAGTCCGTTTACCAGTCCAGTCACCAGTCCGTTTACCAGTCCAGTCAGTAGTCTGTTTACCAGTCCAGTCAGTAGTCCATTCCAGTCAGTAGTCCGTTTACCAGTCCAGTCAGTAGTCCATTTACCAGTCCAGTCACTAGTCCAGTCCAGTCACCAGTCCGTTTACCAGTCCAGTCAGTAGTCTGTTTACCAGTTCAGACAGTAGTCCGTTTGCTAGTCTGGTTACCAGTCCAGTCAGTAGTCTGTTTACCAGTTCAGACAGTAGTCCGTTTGCTAGTCTGGTTACCAGTCCAGTCAGTAGTCCGTTTACCAGTCCAGTCTGGTCACTAGTCCAGTCACCAGTCCATTTCATGGTTTCCTGCAGACCTTATTTGGCCAGGCGTCCCGCCCGGCCTGATATCTCGAGCGCCCGGGCTACAATGTCGGGAAAAAAAAAATGTCGGGCAAAAAAAAAAAATGCAATGCATGCAAGCGACACGGCAGCACTTGAGAACTGATCAGCGCACATAGGTTTGTGTTATAATGAATTAATGTTGATTCTCTAGTGCTGCGCTGTTTGCCTGCAGTGCATTCTGCGCCACCTCTCTCTCTCTCTCTCTTTCACACACACACACACTAACCTCTCTGTCGATCACTCACGTTTGACAGCTCACGTCTCGTCTCACTTCAATACAAGTTTTCCTCCACTCGCTTTTATGTCGGTCCGTAATTATTTATAGTCAGTAGAGATTCTGGTAAACTTTATTCGTAATAGACCCGGTGCTTTTGACCAGACAGTGCGACCTCTCACTGCCGTTTTTTTTTTTTTTTTTTTTTTTTGGTTGGCCAATTCATTAAAGTGACACGCGCACACACTAATCAACATTATGTTTAACTTTGTCTATAAAAGAAAAAAAAGAACATTAGGTATTTAAACTAACTAACTAAATAAATAAAGACCAATGGGCGCACTGCCTGTCATCTGGACTCCAAGCTCACGTAGCTTCACTTGACAGCTGTCACTCTGAGGTGATTGATGACCAGTCCGCCCATTCAAAAAGGTAACGCCTACTATGTAATTTACTGGTATGCAATTGATCAGTAGTAGAGTAAATGAGACATAGTCGTTTAGTTAAGAAACTGAGGTAGCCTACACTTTATAGTGTTTTCCATCATCATGTTTGTGGGTTTGTTGTTAAGCAACTTCTTTCATATTTTGAGGGCAAAAATAATAATTGAACAACCTAATTAATTAAGTAATTTATCCTTTTTTTTTGGTTCTCGGCTACCGTTCTCGGCTTGAACCCCCCCCCCCCCGGCCAAAGTTTTTTCCTGCAGGAAACCCTGTGTTTACCAGTCCAATCCAGTCACCAGTCTGTTTACCCGTCCAGTCAGTAGTCCAGTCCAGTCAGTAGTCTGTTTACCAGTCCAGTCAGTAGTCCAGTCCAGTCACCAGTCCGTTTACCAGTCCGGTCAGTAGTCCAGTCCAGTCAGTACTCCGTTTACCAGTCCAGTCAGTAGTCCAGTCCAGTCACCAGTCCGTTTACCAGTCCAGTCAGTAGTCCAGTCCAGCCAGTAGTCTGTTTACCAGTCCAGTCAGTAGTCCAGTCCAGTCACCAGTCTGTTTACCGGTCCAGTCAGTAGTCCAGTCCAGTCACCAGTCCGTTTACCAGTCCAGTCAGTAGTCCAGTCCAGTCAGTAGTCCGTTTACCAGTCCAGTCAGTAGTCCAGTCCAGTCACCAGTCCGTTTACCGGTCCAGTCAGTAGTCCAGTCCAGTCAGTAGTCCGTTTACCAGTCCAGTCAGTAGTCCAGTCCAGTCACTAGTCCGTTTACCAGTCCAGTCACCAGTCTGTTTACCGGTCCAGTCAGTAGTCCAGTCCAGTCACCAGTCCGTTTACCAGTCCAGTCAGTAGTCCAGTCCAGTCAGTAGTCCGTTTACCAGTCCAGTCAGTAGTCCAGTCCAGTCACTAGTCCGTTTACCAGTCCAGTCAGTAGTCCGTTTACCAGTCCAGTCAGTAGTCCAGTCCAGTCACTAGTCCGTTTACCAGTCCAGTCAGTAGTCCAGTCCAGTCACTAGTCCAGTCCAGTCACTAGTCCGTTTACCAGTCCAGTCAGTAGTCCAGTCCAGTCACTAGTCCGTTTACCAGTCCAGTCAGTAGTCCAGTCCAGTCACTAGTCCGTTTACCAGTCCAGTCAGTAGTCCGTTTACCAGTCCAGTCAGTAGTCCAGTCCAGTCACTAGTCCAATTACCAGTCCAGTCAGTAGTCCAGTCCAGTCACTAGTCCGTTTACCAGTCCAGTCAGTAGTCCAGTCCAGTCACTAGTCCGTTTACCAGTCCAGTCAGTAGTCCAGTCCAGTCACTAGTCCGTTTACCAGTCCAGTCAGTATTTTGGAACTGAAGTGAATTGAATTTTGGCCTTTTAGTTTGAAAACTCCATGACATTCTCCTGTCTGACTTCCTGTCCGCTCCATCTGCTGTGATGTGAGTTGAGCAGGTCCAGAACCTAAATAAACCTGTAGCTGAGTAGACGGTTGCCTGATGGAGAAGTTTAAGAGCCATTGGCTTGTGGAGCATCTTCACAGTTTTCAGTGTTTCAGTCTCTGAAACACTGAGTCTCACTGGGTCAGACCCAGTCTGATGATGAGCTAAAGCTGCTGCTGTTTCCAGGGAAACCTTACTGCAGGAGGTTTCTTTGCTCCTGAGAGACTTGTGTGGAGGAAATCTTTCTTTGGTTTATTCTTTTGTTTATTTTATTTGTCTTTAACAATATGTTAAAAAGTGATTTGTCTTTCTTAACAAGACCAATACACGTCATAATTAGGGATGTTCCTGGCGATTAATTTCCCTGTCGACTAAACGAAAATTTTAATTAAGACTAGTCGACTAGTCTAAAAAAAAGGAAAACACTCAGAAAACAGTGAAAATTTAGCACAATTTATTGAAACATCGAAACAGAATTTGAAACATTGTCTCAAAAAATATTGTGTGTAACAAGAGTTCTTAAAGCCTTTAATCACAATGTTCAACAACCATGTCGGATTTTAAATGCCGCTGAAGTACGAGACACTTTGCACTGTGCAGTATGAATGAATGTGAACATGAAGGCAACTCAGTCAAACGTTAACCACCAAAATAAATAAATTGCCTCTGACACATTGAATCTTGCAGATTATCCGACAAAAATTATAGCTTTAATTCACTTTCAAGTTAATAAAACATCTAAATTATAATAAAATTTTAACCGAAATGAGCAGCATTTTGCACCGTGCAGTATGAATATAAACCCTGTACATTCGACAAAAACTCACTTAAAGTTAACATATAATGTAACATCTAAAAAAGATAAATTGCTGCTGAATTATTAAGCTCTATGCGCAGTTCAATATGAGTGTAAAATTAAACAAACATCTAAGATCTCCCAGACCGGACGAAAGAACACGTCTCCGGGTAAACAATGTCAAATAGGCCTGAGTGTGGCTAGCCCCGCTAGCATCAGCAGCCATCATCTCGTGCAGATTAACATCCAAATGCTTGAGTCGAATGTGGATGCGCATTGCTCCAGTCGAGTGATTGTATGCCAGTTGTTTCTGACACAGTCTACATACTACCTTGTTTTCATTTTCTAGATTAAAGTACCGCCAAACCGCGCTGGTTTTGCGAGACTATCTTCCCACCGTGCCGTTTTAAAACTCCAGTCTACTCAAGCATTGCCGCGGAGAGGGGGACTGCTGTCTGACGGCTCTGTAGCTCCGACTAGTGGCGGTTAGCTGTATGACAGTTAAGCGGCCTTGTACATGAATAAAACACAAATTGGTTTAAACGACTAATATTTCTGGTGCCGACTAGAAAGTGGGTGGACGTTTAATCGGTTAGACGACTAATCGCGCACATCCCTAGTCATGTCTGACAAAAGGCAAGCACGGAGGTCAGCTGTGATTCATTGATCAAGGAGACACAGCAGGGGTCAGCTGTGATTCTGAATAAACATTCCTAAATTCAATTAACATCAAGTAAATAACTTCTTGATCAAGTAACTGTATAACATCCCTAAATCCAATCAGTCTGTTAAGGCAAATGTCCCTTTGCCCTCACCACTACCTGCTGTGATCCACTCTGTATGCAAAAACCTGTAGAAGAATCAACACCTTCTGTCTTGGTATAAAAGAAAAGCCTCATCTCTGTCTGACAGAGTCCTCATTCAGTATTCTGTGGAACACTGACTGACAGCTCTCCTTATGTGCAGAGTTTTGTATTTTTGTTTCTTTTCTCTTTAATAAATTCTATTCTGATTTTCTCATCAAGATCGGATCTTATTTTTTCCACAACACTTGTAAGGCGTTACAGCAGATATCTGTGTGACTTTTGCATCTGGGGAGTAAAAAATGTAACGGTACATGTGCATTAAAAACAGAGCTTTGGATTTGTTTGGAAGTCCAGTCCTGGTTTGGTACTGGTTTCAGCTGAGCACCTCTCTCTCATTTAGATCTTCAGCGAATCAGATGATGAGAGAGGAGACAGGTTTTCTTTCTGTCTAGAAGAACAGTCCAGACCTGCCCAGTGAATAACTCTGTCTTTGTTCTGTGCAACATCTCCAGGTGGTCTCTTGGACCAGTCCGGTGGTCTCTTGGACCAGTCCCGTGGTCTCTTGGGCCAGTATGGTGGTCTTTTGGGCCAGTCCGGTGGACTTTTGGGCCAGTCCGTTGGTCTCTTGGACCAGTCCTGTGGTCTTTTGGGCCAGTCCGGTGGTCTCTTGCACCAGTGGTGGTCTCTTGGGCCAGTCTGGTGGTCTCTTGGACCAGTCTGGTGGTCTCTTGGACCAGTCTGGTGGTCACTTGTACCAGTCTGGTGGTCTCTTGGACCAGTCTGGTGGTCACTTGGACCAGTCTGGTGGTCACTTGTACCAGTCTGGTGGTCTCTTGCACCAGTGGTGGTCTCTTGGGCCAGTCTGGTGGTCTCTTGGGCCAGTCTGGTGGTCTCTTGGACCAGTCTGGTGGTCACTTGTACCAGTCTGGTGGTCACTTGTACCAGTCTGGTGGTCTCTTGGACCAGTCTGGTGGTCACTTGTACCAGTCTGGTGGTCTCTTGCACCAGTGGTGGTCTCTTGGGCCAGTCTGGTGGTCACTTGTACCAGTCTGGTGGTCTCTTGGACCAGTCTGGTGGTCACTTGTACCAGTCCGGTGGTCTCTTGGACCAGTCTGGTGGTCTCTTGGACCAGTCTGGTGGTCACTTGTACCAGTATGGTGGTCTCTTGGACCAGTCTGGTGGTCACTTGTACCAGTCTGGTGGTCTCTTGGACCAGTCTGGTGGTCTCTTGGACCAGTCTGGTGGTCACTTGTACCAGTTTGGTGGTCTCTTGGACCAGTCCGGTGGTCTCTTGCACCAGTTGTGGTCTCTCGGACCAGTGGTGGTCTCTTGGACCAGTGGACCAGGATCCAGGGTGTTGTCCTGCAGCTGCTGGGATCAACTGTGATGTCTGGAGCCAGATGTGAATATATAACTGCTGGCTCTGCAGATGTGCAGTCCTGACTAGATCTGGTGGGAACAACAGAAACGCAGCTTCAGTCTCTCTGATGTCTGTCTGTGCTGCTCCTCCCAGCTGATTCAGAAGTTTATCTTCTAAATCTTTTTCTGGGCAGTAACATATCTGAATAAACACAGTCATGTCATTGTTTTTATGAGCAGGACAGATTTGCCTGCAGGTCTGTTGCGTCTTCCTTCAAAGCGACTCAAAGCCATGAACCTCTGGCGACTGTCAGCCACACAACCAAAACCATAGAGATGGTGAACCATCAGCAGTTCTGAGAGGGTTGGGTTCTTCACCACAGTGGCAGCTCCGTTCCACCACTTCCCCCCACCCCGTGGCGCCCACAGCTGGCAGCACGGCATTCTTGAAAAAAAACAGGCTGGTTTAGACTTTTAAAGACACAGGCTGCAGTTCCCTGGTAGAACTAGCACCAGTGTAGCACCGGAGCTCAGAGATAGCTGTGATGAGCGTGGTGCCAGCAGGACGGCCGTGGATGTGCTCCATGCTCTAAGATCTAAACAAAAACACAATGAAATGATTTACAGATCTCATAAACCTGCAATTTATTGACAGTAGATCATAAAACCCATACTAGATGTTTAAACCGAGGGAATATAGCATCTTTAACAGCGGTCCAGGAATGTCTGGAGCCGAGGAGATTAGCTGGTGGAGGTTTAGGAGAACATCTTCTCATTCCTGTCTGACGTAGGCCTGGAGGTGCTCAGCAAACTTCTGTCTCCTATTTTTCATTTCTGGATGCTGCCAGAGCTTCTGGTCAGTGAAGGTTCTGGACTCCAGGTCAGTTCAGCACCGGGGTTCCTCTGCTGTGAAGCATTGCTCCAGTAGATCCAGTAGATCTAGTAGATTCAGTAGATCCAGTAGACCTAGTAGATCCAGTAGATGCAGTATATCCAGTAGACCTAGTAGATTCAGTAGCTGCAGTAAATTCAGTAGATTCAGTAGCTGCAGTAGATCCATTAAATTCAGTAGCTGCAGTGGATCCAGTAGATCTAGTAAATCCAGTAGACCTAGTAGATCCAGTAGATACAGTGGATCCAGTAGACCTAGTAGATCCAGTAGATCTAGTAGATCCATTAGACCTAGTAGATCCAGTAGATGCAGTGGATCCAGTAGATCTAGTAGATCCAGTAGACCCAGTAGAAGCAGTGGATCCAGTGGATGCAGTGGATCCAGTAGATCTAGTAGATCCAGTAGACCTAGTATATCCAGTAGATGCAGTGGATCCAGTAGATGCAGTGGATCCAGTAGATCTAGTAGATCCAGTAGATGCATGGCCTTCTCTGTCCATCTTTACTGTTCAACACAAAGATACTCTGGAGATTTTTCAAAATCTTGGATTACAGTTAATTTCCTTTTCTACTGCTCTGTTGTGGGTGTAAAATGTATCACTTTCAACATCTGAATGATTCTCTGCTTTGTTGTGCCAAAGCTCAGTTTTATGAGATTGTAAGTGATTGCCCAACTAACTTTCTTTACTTCAGTAAACTGAGTGGAGACCAAGTCCTGGTCCTCTGGTCCACCTTAAGGCCTCTGTGATCGTCAGAGTCGGGTGAAATCTGCAGGAAAGCTGATTCACCACTGATGATGTCACTTTGCAGAAGAGCCACGGGGTTTCCCCTCTGAGCCAGGCAGGAAGCCGCAGAGCTGTCCTCTGATTGGTCTGTTCACAGGATGACGCGGGAGGTAAAGCAGAACCTCTCTGTAGCGGGAAGATGAACTTCACCTGAGCTTATCTGACATGCAGATACGGCGCACGGTGGTGTGGGCAGGTGTTTTTTGACACGTGCAGGACTGTAAAAGACGCCAGGACAGAGGAAGTGCTGCACATTTACCAGAAACATGACTGACAATTGACTGTGGGAGAAAAAAAAAGACAAGAACTTAAGCAGACTGCAACCAAAACAGCCCGTTTCCTGTTATTTTCACAGTAAAAGCCCACATCTGAAGGAATGGAGCCACTTTTACTGTGATAGTCAAAAAGGCAGTGCTTCATATGTGGCGGCTCAGTTACTGGGAGATGAAAGAGGAACCCTGACAGAGCCAGCTGGAGTTAGAGGAGTAATCATTCATGATGTATTGATCCGTTCACTGTGATCTACAGACGTTGTCCTGCACAGCTCTAAATGCTCCTAAAGATGGAGCAAAGGGTCAGTGACAGACACACAACCGCACCTGTCATCCTCAGTCACCTCAATGAGGACTCGACTCACTGAGGACTCGCCTCACTGAGGACTCGCCTCACTGAGGACTCACTGAGACGTCACCTCACTGAGGACTCACCTCACTGAGGACTCACTGAGGACTTGCCTCACTGAGGATTCACCTCACTGAGGATTCACTGAGGACTCACCTCACTGAGGACTAACTGAGAACTCACCTCACTGAGGACTCACTGAGGACTCGCCTTACTGAGGACTCGCCTCACTGAGGACTCACCTCACTGAGGACTCACCTAACTGAGGACTCACTGAGGACTCACCTAACTGAGGACTCACTGAGGACTCGCCTCATTGAGGACTCACCTCACTGAGGACTCACTGAGGACTCGCCTCACTGAGAACCCGCCTCACTGAGGACTCACCTCACTGAGGACTCACTGAGGACTCGCCTCACTGAGGATTTACCTCACTGAGGACTCACCTCACTGAGGACTTACATCCACTTTCTGCCTCTGTCTGGGTTTTTTTGCACACACACATTTCCTAAAACTTGACGATGTGTAAATGCTCTTAAAGATGGAGCAAAGGGTCAGTGACAGACACACAACCGCACCTGTCATCCTCAGTCACCTCAATGAGGACTCGACTCACTGAGGACTCGCCTCACTGAGGAATCACCCCACTGAGGACTCACCTCACTGAGGACTCGCCTCACTGAGGACCCACCTCACTGAGGACTCACTGAGAACTCACCTCACTGAGGACTCACCTCACTGAGGACTCGCCTCACTGAGGTCCCACCTCACTGAGGACTCTGAGTGAGTCCTCACCTCACTGAGGACTCACTGAGAACTCACCTCACTGAGGACTCACTTCACTGAGGACTCACTGAGAACCAACCTCACTGAGAACTCACCTCACTGAGGACTCGCCTCACTGAGGACTCACCTCACTGAGGACTCAATGAGAACTCACCTCACTGACGACTCACTGAGAACTCACCTCACTGAGGTCTCGCCTCACTGAGGACTCACCTCACTGAAGACTCACTGAGAACTCACCTCACTGAGGACTCACTGAGAACTCACCTCACTAAGGACTCACTGAGAACTCACCTCACTGAGGACTCGCTTCACTGAGGACTCACTGAGGACTCACCTCACTGAGGACTCACTGAGGACCCGCCTCACTGAGGATTTACCTCACTGAGGACTCGCCTCACTGAGGACTCACTGAGGACTTGCCTCACTGAGGATTCACCTCACTGAGGATTCACTGAGGACTCACCTCACTGAGGACTAACTGAGAACTCACCTCACTGAGGACTCACTGAGGACTCGCCTTACTGAGGACTCGCCTCACTGAGGACTCACCTCACTGAGGACTCACCTAACTGAGGACTCACTGAGGACTCACCTAACTGAGGACTCACTGAGGACTCGCCTCATTGAGGACTCACCTCACTGAGGACTCACTAAGGACTCGCCTCACTGAGAACCCGCCTCACTGAGGACTCACCTCACTGAGGACTCACTGAGGACTCGCCTCACTGAGGATTTACCTCACTGAGGACTCACCTCACTGAGGACTTACATCCACTTTCTGCCTCTGTCTGGGTTTTTTTGCACACACACATTTCCTAAAACTTGACGATGTGTAAATGCTCTTAAAGATGGAGCAAAGGGTCAGTGACAGACACACAACCGCACCTGTCATCCTCAGTCACCTCAATGAGGACTCGACTCACTGAGGACTCGCCTCACTGAGGAATCACCCCACTGAGGACTCACCTCACTGAGGACTCGCCTCTCTGAGGAATCACCCCACTGAGGACCCACCTCACTGAGGACTCACTGAGAACTCACCTCACTGAGGACTCACTGAGAACTCACCTCACTGAGGACTCACCTCACTGAGGACTCGCCTCACTGAGGACCCACCTCACTGAGGACTCACTGAGAACTCACCTCACTGAGGACTCTGAGTG
Organism: Hirundichthys speculiger; assembly: GCA_018398805.1. NCBI lineage: Eukaryota > Metazoa > Chordata > Actinopteri > Beloniformes > Exocoetidae > Hirundichthys > Hirundichthys speculiger. Next base: position 315,078 of record JAGFBZ010002520.1, read on the forward strand.
AGTCCTCACCTCACTGAGGACTCACTGAGAACTCACCTCACTGAGGACTCACCTCACTGAGGACTCACTGAGAACTCACCTCACTGAGGACTCACCTCACTGAGGACTCGCCTCACTGAGGACTCACCTCACTGAGGACTCGCCTCACTGAGGACTCGCCTCACTGAGGACTCGCCTCACTGAGGACTCACCTCACTGAGGACTCGCCTCACTGAGGACTTACCTCACTGAGAACTCACCTCACTGAGGACTCACCTCACTGAGGACTCACTGAGAACTCACCTCACTGAAGACTCACTGAGAACTCACCTCACTGAGGACTCGCCTCACTGAGGACTCACTGAGAACTCATCTCACTAAAGACTCACTGAGAATTCACCTCACTGAGGAATCACTGAGAACTCACCTCACTAAGGACTCACTGAGAACTCACCTCACTGAGGACTCGCCTCACTGAGGACTCACCTCACTGAGGACTCGCTGAGAACTCACCTCACTGAGGACTCACCTCACTGAGGACTCGCCTCACTGAGGACCCACCTCACTGAGGACTCACTGAGAACTCACCTCACTGAGGACTCTGAGTGAGTCCTCACCTCACTGAGGACTCACTGAGAACTCACCTCACTGAGGACTCACCTCACTGAGGACTCACTAAGGAACTCACCTCACTGAGGACTCACCTCACTGAGGACTCGCCTCACTGAGGACTCACCTCACTGAGGACTCACCTCACTGAGGACTCGCCTCACTGAGGAATCGCCTCACTGAGGACTCACTGAGAACTCACCTCACTGAGGACTCAGCTCACTGAGGACTCACTGAGAACTCACCTCACTGAGGACTCACCTCACTGAGGACTCGCCTCACTGAGGACTCACTGAGAACTCACCTCACTGAGGACTCGCGTCACTGAGGACTCGCCTCACTGAGGACTCACCTCACTGAGGACTCACTGAGAACTCACCTCACTGAAGACTCACTGAGAACTCACCTCACTGAGGAATCGACTCACTGAGGACTCACTGAGAACTCACCTCACTAAAGACTCACTGAGAACTCACCTCACTGAGGACTCGCCTCACTGAGGACTCACTGAGGACTCACCTCACAGAGGACTCACTGAGGACTCGCCTCACTGAGGACTCACTGAGGACTCACCTCACAGAGGACTCACTGAGGACTCGCCTCACTGAGGATTCACCTCACTGAGGATTCACCTCACTGAGGACTCACTGATGACTCACTTTACTGAGGACTCACTGAGGACTCACCTCACTGAGGATTCACCTCACTGAGGACTCACTGAGGACTCACCTCACTGAGGACTCACTGAGAACTCACCTCACTGAGGACTAGCCTCACTGAGGACTCGCCTCACTGAGGACTCACTGAGGACTCGCCTCACTGAGGACTCGCCTCACTGAGGACTCACCTCACTGAGGACTCACTGAGGACTCACTGAGGACTCGCCTCACTGAGGACTCACCTCACTGAGGACTCACTGAGGACTCGCATCACTGAGGACTCGCCTCACTGAGGACTTACATCCACTTTCTGCCTCCGTCTCGGTTTTTTGCACACACACATTTCCTAAAACTTGAGTTGTGTGTCTGTTTTTAATACTCGTGTTTCCAACTCTGTGAAACACAGTTCACTGAAGCTGAGTTTGGGTCTTGAGTTCTGAGAGGAGTCAGACCTCCTCCTGGTCCTCAGCATTAAAGCCAGATGCTGCACGTGTGCAGACTGAACCTTTTGTGCCTGGAAGGATCTGGATGTTGTATGTGTCAGAGTTTTCCCAGCAGTCACCCTGCTGAGGCTTCGCAGGCTTCAAACGTAGCTGAAGAACTGTGTTCCAGTTCAACCAGTCAGTCCCAGTCCAGCGCCTCCACTCTACTGGGTACTGTGTGTGTATTCAGCTTCCTGTCCTCAATGAGTTCATGGCACGGCAGCGATAAGAGCACCGGGGCTGCATTATGCTTCAGACTGATAACCCCCCACCACCACCACCATCGTCCCCCACCTTCGTCTGTCCTGCCTCCATTTCTTTCCACCACCACTCACATCTCCTCCTCTCACCTATGCGTCCTCCACCACCCACCTCTATACCTTCCTCTCTCCCCCTGCAGCGCCCTCCTGCAGTGCCCTCCTGCAGTGTTCAAAAAGGCAGAAAAGAAATATCAGATTTTGTGGAAGCTGCAACAGTCGTGCGCGCATGTGTGTACATGTGTGTGCATGTATGTGTGCATGTATGCTAGGGCTGGGACGACGCGTCGACGTCATCGATTACGTCGACGCAAAAAATACGTCGACGCAAAATCTGCACGTCGATGCGTCGTCACTCAGAATCAAAAAATGGCGGCGGCCGCGGCATTGAGTAGCAGCGAGTCGGGGGAGAAGAAGCTATCTCGTAACAGGATGTCAAAAGTATGGGAGTACTTTACACCTAAAGGTAACGATTCGGTGGTCTGTGACCTGTGATCATAAAAGCACTACCGCGATGCACCAGCACCTTAAGAAGAGGCACGCGGGAGCTGCTTGTGTGGAGGAGAAGACACCGTAAGCTTTCAACTTTTTTTTTCTTTCCTTGTTTGCGGTGATTAACCCCGTCAAACCGCACTACGTAACTTGTGCTCCAGCCTCGCACACTAGAGATGCGCAGTTGAACCGCGCACCAGCGGGCTGAGCGGATAATCTGCATATCGGGCGGATGACTCGTCAAAAAAGAATACTTTAATTAAATTCGGGCGGGTTGCGGTTGAAGCACTCAAATAATAGTAATAAGAAAAAATATTTTACATATTATTAAAAAGGATGGCGGGTCGGTTCGGTTTTGAAAATTGGTGAAAAAACGTTCCTGCAAATGGATAGCGGGCGGATAGAGATTTTAAGAAGCGGTTGCGGGTTAAAATATACGTCATCCGCGAATCTCTATCGCACACACAGAATATGTGCCCACTTAAACACACACACGCCCCTCACACACTCACCACTTGCTGACACACTTTTTTTTAACTGACACAGACACACACTCCTCAAATACACGCTAAAGTTAGTTTAACTTTCAACTTTTAGGTTAATGTATTATTATTATTATTATTATTATTATTATATTATTATTATTATACTTTATTGGTATGGGCAGATCATTTAGAAGTATATGTTTTTATTAACCTGTGCACTGTGTTTGTGATTATGTTTTCAGGGATAAGCAGAAAAGTTTGTACTATCAGATTAAAAAAAACCCACCCCCCCCTGCACCCCCCAGGAGGCTGCTGCACTTACTGAGAGCATCCTAACTACTAAAAGTTAAACTACTGTTCACTTAACTGTAACAGGCCTAATACTTGAATTTATTTGTTATTCATTTCACAGATTTAAATGATTAGGCTAAGTTGCTGCTGTCACACAATGTGTTGTTTTGTAAATTGCAGCTGTCACCGCTGCTGTTATTTTTTATTTATTTTATGTTGATAAGATTTTGGTTCAGATTGTGTTTTTTGCAGTTTTATTTTTTGAAGGAAAGTTTTATTTTATTATTTTTTTATATAGGATTCCATTGCACTACAACTGTGTGTACTTTATTGTTGTATTGTTCAATACAATTCATTTTTGAACTTGAAAGAAGAAATTTGTGTTTTATTCATGGAGATAAATTTGCATTAATTGCTATATAGGTCAAATTATGGGGAGATAATCGATAATCGAATCGAAATCGAATCGAATCGGATTTAAAAATGAATCGTTAGATTAATCGATGCATCGAAAAACTATTTTCTAGATTAATCGATTACAAAAATAATCGTTTAACCCAGCCCTAATGTATGCATGCATGTATGTGTGCATGTATGCGTGCGTGCATGTGCGCCCTCTTACAATAATCATGTTATTCCTCCTCCGTCTCCTCATTCTTTCCCTCCGATGGCCTCCTTCCTCTGGTTCCTCAGCTCAGGATGCAGGGGGCTGAGGGTTTGCACGCGAGGCTGTGTGCGCGTGAGCGAGTGTGTGAGTGAGCGTGTGCGTGTGCGAGCAGTAAGTACAGTAAATTAGCCGTGTTTCCGTGAGTTGTGTTGAAACGAACAAAGACTCTTCCTGGACATCAAACATTGTTTGCTCTTTTTTTTCTTTCTTTCTCAGTGAGCTCTGCCTTTCAGGTATCTGCAGAGGGGAAATCACATGTCAGAGACCTGCTGCCAAACTCATTTTAATTCCTGTCATTTTTCCCTGGTGTGAATGGGCCTTCAGCTCCAGTGTGATGGCTCTGGCTCTTCTGCTGTAATTGTGGTAAGATGCAGCCAGTCTCCAGGAATGAAGAGGCTCTTTGTCTCAGAGCTTGGTGTCATAGTGGGGGTCTGTCAGTGACTGTCAGCGCCGCTTTAAAGCAGCAAGTTCAAGCACATGTTAAAATATGTGGTGACAGACGGAAAAAACACCGTGAAAATAAAAGGAATGGCTGCATCACAGAGCACTTTATGTTCTGACTGTTGTTGAGACACGAACGTGATCGTTTACAGCTGAGATTTCACTACCAGTCCAGAGTTTTAAAGGCCTCCTTGTCCTCCACCGGGTAAAACCGGGGCTGAGCCTCACCTGAGGTGATGGTGGAAGAGCGACATCTCTGCTGCTGCTGGAGCAGAGTCGCTGCTGCTCCCGTAGAGAGGAGCCAGCTGAGGGGTCCCTGGAGCAGACTCGCTGCTGCTCCCGTAGAGAGGAGCCAGCTGAGGGGTCCCTGGAGCAGAGTCGCTGCTGCTCCCGTAGAGAGGAGCCAGCTGAGGGGTCCCTGGAGCAGAGTGGCTGCTGCTCCCGTAGAGAGGAGCCAGCTGAGGGGTCCCTGGAGCAGAGTCGCTGCTGCTCCCGTAGAGAGGAGCCAGCTGAGGGGTCCCTGGAGCAGAGTCGCTGCTGCTCCCGTAGAGAGGAGCCAGCTGAGGGGTCCCTGGAGCAGAGTCGCTGCTGCTCCCGTAGAGAGGAGCCAGCTGAGGGGTCCCTGGAGCAGAGTCGCTGCTGCTGCTGCTCCCGTAGAGAGGAGCCAGCTGAGGGGTCCCTGGAGCAGAGTCGCTGCTGCTCCCGTAGAGAGGAGCCAGCTGAGGGGTCCCTGGAGCAGAGTCGCTGCTGCTCCCGTAGAGAGGAGCCAGCTGAGGGGTCCCTGGAGCAGACTCGCTGCTGCTCCCGTAGAGAGGAGCCAGCTGAGGGGTCCCTGGAGCAGAGTCGCTGCTGCTCCCGTAGAGAGGAGCCAGCTGAGGAGTCCCTGGAGCAGACTCGCTGCTGCTCCCGTAGAGAGGAGCCAGCTGAGGGGTCCCTGGAGCAGAGTCGCTGCTGCTCCCGTAGAGAGGAGCCAGCTGAGGGGTCCCTGGAGCAGAGTCGCTGCTGCTCCCGTAGAGAGGAGCCAGCTGAGGGGTCCCTGGAGCAGACTCGCTGCTGCTCCCGTAGAGAGGAGCCAGCTGAGGGGTCCCTGGAGCAGAGAGTCGCTGCTGCTCCCGTAGAGAGGAGCCAGCTGAGGGGTCCCTGGAGCAGAGTCGCTGCTGCTCCCGTAGAGAGGAGCCAGCTGAGGGGTCCCTGGAGCAGAGTCGCTGCTGCTCCCGTAGAGAGGAGCCAGCTGAGGGGTCCCTGGAGCAGAGTCGCTGCTGCTCCCGTAGAGAGGAGCCAGCTGAGGGTCCCTGGAGCAGAGTTGCCACTGCTCCCGTAGAGAGGAGCCAGCTGAGGGGTCCCTGGAGCAGACTCGCCGCTGCTCCCGTAGAGAGGAGCCAGCTGAGGGGTCCCTGGAGCAGAGTCGCTGCTGCTCCCGTAGAGAGGAGCCAGCTGAGGGGTCCCTGGAGCAGACTCGCTGCTGCTCCCGTAGAGAGGAGCCAGCTGAGGGGTCCCTGGAGCAGAGTCGCTGCTGCTCCCGTAGAGAGGAGCTACCTGAGGAGTCCCTGGAGCAGAGTCGCTGCTGCTCCCGTAGAGAGGAGCTACCTGAGGAGTCCCTGGAGCAGACTCGCTGCTGCTCCCGTAGAGAGGAGCCAGCTGAGGTGTCCCTGGAGCAGAGTCGCTGCTGCTCCCGTAGAGAGGAGCCAGGTGAGGGGTCCCTGGAGCAGACTCGCTGCTGCTCCCGTAGAGAGGAGCCAGCTGAGGGGTCCCTGGAGCAGAGTCGCTGCTGCTCCCGTAGAGAGGAGCTACCTGAGGAGTCCCTGGAGTAGCTGGCTGGGGAGACGGAGCCATCCTTGGGCTCCACAGTTACCTCCTCACCAGCCTGAAGCAGAGGCTGGTTCTGGAGCCAGTTCAGACCTGGCTCAGCTTCAGAACGGTTCTCCTCTAGACACGGTCAGTTTAACTGGACACCAGTTTACTGTCACGTCTTCGTTGGGTTATTCTCTAGCAGCTCCACGCAGATGTGACTCAGCAGGTCTGGAGGTTTCGGTGCTTCAGTGATCCTGGTCCTTGTTCCTGACTGGACCGGGGGGATGGAGCTGGGTCTCAGGCAGCTCATAGGAAGTGTGTCTGCATCTGCTAACTCCACCTGCTTCTGCTCCAGGGCTAGCTGTCAGCCATGACCTCCAGCTCACCCTCCTCATCCTCAGAGTAAATCCTCTCTGTCCAGCAGATGATCTCCAGATCCCAGGGCCCTCCTTCTCTCTGATGAGGGATTGGTAGGATCTGAGTTTAGACACCTCCACCGGTCAGGGCTCAGCGGAGCAGCAGTCGGCCTGCATCGGGCCGTCATGTCTCCAGGAAACGTCTGACAGCCTGAAGCCAGAGAGTCTTCCAGAAGTCTGACAGCACCAGCAGACGAGAGGAAGTCACCCGCAGGAGGAAACGCTGCACCGCCTGTCTCATGACTCAGGTCCAGATACACGCTAACATGTGACGACGGGGGGGTGTCTTCTGGGGCCCCGGGGCCCGTCTGGCTCCGTCTGCCCTCAGAGTCACGTTGCTACATGGAGGAAGTGTTATTCCTAATATCCCATAACTCTTCTCATCCTGTCTGCTTTATTTAGTCACAGATGCTCACCGACTTTTCTGAAACATCTACGCTTTTTGAGCAAGAAAAAAAATGACAAAACTGTCATAATTACGAGAAAAAAAATGGAGTTTTTTTTCTCGTAATTATGACAGTTTTGTTGTGAAATCGTAAATTCTGCAAAATCAAAGCCTCTTAACTTATTACAACCTTCTCTCATAAAATAATGAATTTCATAGAAGCACAGAAATCACAAAATTCACAACAGTTTGACTTTCAAAATCTCTCCATATATATGAGTATGAGGACGGATGAATGTGAGTGTCCCGTACTGGTCCAGACAGAAGACCCTTCAGGTCTGGGCTCCTCTGTCAGGGGCTTGAACCACAGGGCTGCTGGTCTGTGGAGCAGCGTGCAGCTCACCTGTACTCAGGTTAACGTGGGTTTGAATGTGTAGACGTACAACTGTTTCAGTCTTTAACAGCCTCTTTGACTTCCTGTTCCAGCTTCCTGCCCCAACCGCCACAAACGTGTCCTGAAACGAGCTGTGACACCTCAGCCGCTACCTGGTGGACAGACATCACAACTTTGTCACATCAGATCAGTTTTGTTCTAAAAGATTCACACAACTGTGACTTTATGACATCAAGTTGAACACTCCTCTATAAAAGTGACGACACTTGTAGGATTGAATGTGTTGTTTTTTTTCCTGAATGTTTGCGGTGAAACTTTCTGACGTGAGACTGCAGGTCTCCATGGTGACACATCTGGAGGACACATCTGTGGTTGGATCGTCTCTTCCAGCCTGCCTTACAGTCCCTGTGTTCAATGTCTGTCATTTAAAACCACTTTATCCAGCAGTACCACTTCTGACCACATGGGGCGTATGCATGTCCTGTGTGGACAGAAGAGCCCCTCAGTGCTGCTGGTGGTCCGGTACCTCGTCTAATGGAGGTTCTGTTTGTCTGCTCCACATCACCTTCTCATCATGTGCTGCCCTCAGGTGGTCAGAAGTGGTACTGCTCCACAGCAGCTTTCAGAACATGTTACAGGGTTTGAACCAGCTCAGTCCCTTATTCTGGACCAGGATCCCTCAGACCTGTGAGGCTGCAGTGATGTCATTAGGGGTCTGGTGTTGTCCAGCTGACGGTGCTGGGACGGTCCAATAGTTGTCATTTTCCTGGAGTAATCAGAGCTGGTCGGGGTGAACCTTTCCACTTGTGGAGCCTTTCATCTTTTAAAAGATCACCTGTGTTTAACAAAGACGCCAGGCTGGGAGTCAAATACAGTCGGTCACCTCCTAACGGACACGTAAGGACAGTCGCTGGTCCACATTAACGGACGTCTGTGCCCAGTTAAGGCACATGGCGCTGATTAAAGGGACAGTAACCTCAGAGGAAGCTCATCAGTCTGAGACTCCGCTGCTCCCAGAGAGCTCGTCGCTCATGTCCCGACATGCCGCCGGCGGGGGGGAGGGGGAGGGGTGATCCTGGTCTCCTGTCAGCACCAGAACAAAGACTTCATTCAGCTCTCGGGTTTCAAAGTCAAGAGAAAACCACAAACTGCTGGAGAGCGACTGCTGTAGGATGGAGGGATGAGGGTCTGGGAGTTCATGAATGTGACAGACGGAGAGAGACGGATGGAGGGATGAGGTGGGTCGTTCATAGCTGGAGACAGGGTCAACAAGTGCAGGAGGGAGAAAGAGGGGGATTAGAGGAACCAGTCATGTTCTCCCAGACCAACCTCCAGAACCTTCAGGTTCAACTCACCTCTCTGTTCCTGTTCGTTGGGGTAAAAAAGAAGAAAATAAAAAGCATAAACACAGCTTCAATAAGCAGCCGTTTCAAAGTAGATCAAAGCTGATTGATCCCACCAACCTGCTCCAACGTTAAACTTCATTTAAGGAAGCACGGTGGAATGATTCCTGTCAGCTTCAGATCAATACTTTAATCAATACTGGGACCATAAAGATGCTCTTTACGCGCTACAACACGTCTTTCTATGTTCAACTTTATCAGTAAGTCAGACGTGGTCCTGAAGATGCCCCAGAGCATCCAGAGCATCCAGGGCTTGTGTTCAGCAGCTCTGGTGCTGCTGCAGCTTCCTTCCAGAAGACAGGGAAGATCTAAGCTGTCAGGAGCAGCTACAGCTTACCACGTCCTCCTCCTCCTACTCCTCATCTTCTTTCTCCTGTTCTTCCTGAGGCTAAAATAGCTCTTTAGCCACAGTAGCATAATCGCTCTGAGCATGCCCAGATACACACACACACACTCCTGCCACTGAAACCATCAACTGAGACCTACATGCTTGACTGACACATGTTCAGTCAGTGTTTGACAACCTGCACTCAGCACAGCTGATGCAGAGGTTACCGTGGCGATGCAGAGGTTACTGTGGCATTGGCTCTCAATGACGTGCACAGAAACATGCACCAGTATGCTCCAAACAAGCCATTAGATGTTGATGGCCTGTTACTGGTACAGCTGCTGTACCTTCTGGGAGGTCCAGAACAGATGGGGGAGATTCTTCTGGTTCACATCCACCTGGGAATCTTTACAACAGGATTTTACTTTAGTTTATTTTTTAAGTTTTAATATTTTTAACATAATTGCTTATATTCATGTTTATTTTGTTTTTGTATCTATTTTAATTTTTAAGAAAATATTATTAAATAAATATTATAAATATATAATATAGTAAATATCACAAAGCTTATATATTATTATTATTATTATTATTATTATTATTATTATTATTATTATTGCTGTAGATAATAAGAAGAAGAAGAAAAAGAAGAAGAAAAAGAAAAAGAAGAAGAAGAATACATGTAGAAGTCAAAATAATTACCCATTCAATAATTCATGAGAAAAATTATTTTGTCAAATAATTAGCATTTCTGACTGTTTATGATGATTAGATTTCACTTTCATCTATTCCCTGTGGTTTCTTTTTGGTTGTTTTAAATGATGACAGTTGTTTCCTCCTGCGGAGCAGCAGGTCACCAGCTCGCTGAGGTTCTTCTAGGTTCTGAACAGGCCCGCAGGCTCTGCAGTCCATGCTCAGGGTCAGACCACTTCAACCACAGCAGCTGCCGAACCAAAACCAGAATCAGTCTTCAGATTGTTGTGCATGAAATCCATTGGTGCTGCAGTGTCTTGGCATTAATCAAGTTGAGTGGCGTTCATAGCGCGTCGGGGGAGCACTAAAACGTTTGGCGTCCCAAACTCCCCGAGATAGAGAGACAGAGGGACAGAGGGGCGAGTCCACACACCTCACAGCAGATGACGGGAAGCTAGCAGAGCAAGGCGGTTCAGGCAGGTACTGCTGCAGTCTCACCTTTCTGTGCATCTAATGGGCGGCTGCTGCATCAGCCAGATGTTTCTGGGTGCTGCATCAGCCAGATGTTTCTGGGTGGTCGAGGAGACGGTCTGAGGGAACATGCAGCTGTTTAGAAGAGGAAGTGAAACATGCAGGCGTGTAAATCAGCTCAGTGTCATCACTCATCCAGCTGTCTAACCAGTTGACAGATGTTTTCTTCCTCTGCTCTATTTGTTCCACTCATTTCAGAAATCAAGTGAACTGCTCCAGTCCTCTTTTTATCTGCCTTTTTGATATGAAGTGTAACAGCTGGCCGTAGTAAACCCACGCAGTCAGACTGAGGTGCTCGTCCCTCCTCAAAGCTGTTCCAGCAGCACATCTGGTTCGGTTGTTCCTGACTTTGTAACAGGAAAATGAAATTATCCAGGATTCTGTAGCTGCACTCATTACACTTGAGCGTCCCAGCCTGCAGTCACAAGTGGAGGAACGGTTCAGGTTCAGGTTCCTCAGGAACGGGTTCAGGTTCCTCAGGAACGGGTTCAGGTTCCTCAGGAACGGGTTCAGGTTCCCCAGGAAAGGGTTCAGGTTCCTCAGTCACAGATTCAGGTTCCTCAGGAACAGATTCAGGTTCCTCAGGAACAGATTCAGGTTCCTCAGGAACAGATTCAGATTCCTCAGGAACGGGTTCAGGTTCCTCAGGAACAGATTCAGGTTCCTCAGGAACAGATTCAGGTTCCTCAGGAACGGGTTCAGGTTCCTCGGGAACAGATTCAGGTTCCTCAGGAACAGATTCAGATTCCTCAGGAACAGGTTCAGGTTCCTCAGGAACAGATTCAGGTTCCTCAGGAATGGATTCAGGTTCCTCGGGAATTGGTTCATCGGGTTCAGGTTCCTCAGGAACGGGTTCAGTGTCCTCAGGAACGGATTCAGGTTCCTCAGCAACGGATTCAGGTTCCTCAGGAACGGGTTCATAGGGTTCGTATTCCACAGGAACGGGTTAATGTACCTCAGCAACGGGTTCATCAGATTCATGTTCCTCAGCAACGGGGTCAGGTTCCTCAGGAATGAGTTCAGGATCCTCAGCAACGGGTTCATTGGGTTAATGTTCCTCAGGAACGGGTTCATCATGTTCATGTTCCTCAGGAACGAGTTCATCAGGTTCATGTTCCTCAGGAACGGGTTCATTGGGTTCATGTTCCTCAGCAACGGGGTCAGGTTCCTCAGGAATGAGTTCAGGATCCTCAGCAACGGGTTCATTGGGTTAATGTTCCTCAGGAACGGGTTCATCATGTTCATGTTCCTCAGGAACGAGTTCATCAGGTTCATGTTCCTCAGGAACGGGTTCATTGGGTTCATGTTCCTCAGGAACGGGTTCATTGGGTTCATGTTCCTCAGGGACGGGTTCATCGGGTTCATGTTCCTCAGGAACGGGTTCATGTTCCTCAGGAACGGGTACATCAGGTTCATGTTCCTCAGCAACGGGTTCATTGGGTTCATGTTCTTAAGGAACGAGTTCATGTTCCTCAGGAATGGGTTCATGTTCCTCAGGAACGGGTTCATCGGGTTCATGTTCCTCAGGAATGAGTTCATGTTCCTCAGCAACGGGTTCATCGGGTTCATGTTCCTCAGGAACGAGTTCATGTTCCTCAGGAATGAGTCCATGTTCCTCAGGAAGGGGTTTATGTTCCTCAGGAACGCGTTCATCGGGTTCATGTTCCTCAGGAACAGGTTCATGTTCCTCAGGAATGAGTTCATCGGGTTCATGTTCCTCAGGAACGGGTTCATGTTCCTCAGGAATGGGTTCATCGGTTTCATGTTCCTCAGGAATGAGTTCATGTTCCTCAGGAACGGGTTCATGTTCCTCAGGAATGGGTCCATGTTCCTCAGGAAGGAGTTTATGTTCCTCAGGAACGCGTTCATCGGGTTCATGTTCCTCAGGAATGAGTTCATGTTCCTCAGGAACGAGTTCATGTTCCTCAGGAATGGGTTCATTGGGTTCATGTTCCTCATCAACGGGTTCATGTTCCTCAGGAACGAGTTCATGTTCCTCAGGAATGGGTTCATCGGGTTCATGTTCCTTAGGAACGGGTTCATCGGGTTCATGTTCCTCAGGAACGGGTTCATGTTCCTCAGCAACGTGTTCATGTTCCTCGGGAACGAGTTCATGTTCCTCAGGAACGGGTTCATCGGGTTCATGTTCCTCAGCAACGGGTTCATCGGGTTCATGTTCCTCAGGAACGAGTTCATGTTCCTCAGGAAGGAGTTCATGATCCTCAGCAACGGGTTCATGTTCCTCAGGAACGGGTTCATCGGGTTCATGTTCCTCAAGAACGAGTTCATGTTCCTCAGCAACGGGTTCATGTTCCTCAGGAACGGGTTCATCGGGTTCATGTACCTCAGGAACGAGTTCATGTTCCTCAGCAACGGGTTCATGTTCCTCAGGAACGGGTTCATCGGGTTCATGTACCTCAGGAACGAGTTCATGTTCCTCAGCAACGGGTTCATCGGGTTCATGTTCCTCAGGAATGGGTTCATCAGGTTCATGTTCCTCAGGAACGGGTTCATCGGGTTCATGTTCCTCAGGAACGAGTTCATGTTCCTCAGCAACGGGTTCATCGGGTTCATGTTCCTCAGGAATGGGTTCATCAGGTTCATGTTCCTCAGGAACGAGTTCATGTTTCTCAGCAATGGGTTCATCGGGTTCATGTTCCTCAGGAACGGGTTCATCGGGTTTATCTTCCTCAGGAACAGGTTCATCTTTTTTTTTTCATATTTGTTTAATAGATAATGTATAGTCTCATAATTTCAGTTTGTCTAAGAAGTTATAAAGATTAAATCATTAAAGATGGTAAAAACATTATGTTGAGCCTTTAATTATTAGATATTAGTAAGGCCATTAGTAGTGGTCACATTAGTAGTAGTGTGGAGGCCACTATTGTGGAGGCTGCTAATGTGCAGGCCACTAATCTGGAGGCTGCTAGTATGAAGGCCGCTAATGTGGAGGCTGCTAATGTGCAGGCCGCTAATGTGGAGGCCGCTAATATGCAGGCCACTAGTGTGGAGGCTGCTAGTGTGCAGGCTGCTAGTGTGGAGGCCGCTAATGTGCAGGCAGCTAGTGTGGAGACTGCTAATGTGCAGGCCGCTAATCTGTAGGCTGTTAGTGTGCAGGCCGCTAGTGTGGAGGCTGCTAATGTGAGGCTGCTAGTTTGGAGGCTACTGGTGTGGAGGGAGGCTACTAGTGTGGAGGCCGATAGTTTGGAGGCTCCTAGTATGGAGGCTGCCAGTGTGGAGGCCACTAGTTTGGAGGCTACTAGTGTGCAGGCCGCTAATGTGTAGTCCGCTAGGTTGGAGTCTGCTAATGTGCAGGCCGCTAGTGTGGAGGCCACTAATGTGCAGGCTGCTAATGTGCTAGTGTGGAGGCCGCTAATGTGGAGGCGGCTAGTGTGGAGGCCACTAATGTGCAGGCCGCTAGTTTGGAAGCTGCTAATGTGCAGGCCGCTAGTGTGGAGGCCACTAATGTGCAGGCCGCTAGTGTGGAGTCCACTAATGTGCTAGTGTCGAGGCCGCTAATGTGGAGGCCACAAGTGTGGAGGCCACTAGTGTGGAGGCCGCTAGTGTGGAGGCCACTAATGTGCAGGCCGCTAGTTTGGAGGCTGCTAATGTGCAGGCCGCTAGTGTGGAGGCCACTAATGTGCAGGCCGCTAGTGTGGAGTCCACTAATGTGCTAGTGTCGAGGCCGCTAATGTGGAGGCCACAAGTGTGGAGGCCTCTAGTGTGGAGGCCTCTAGTTTGGAGGCTGCTAATGTGCAGGCCGCTAGTTTGGAGGCTGCTAATGAAACATGCAGGGCAGTAGATGATCCTGCTATCCTCCTCCTTCCTCCTCTGTCACTGCCTCCATCATCCCTTTAAACCAGCTTCCTTTACCAAAGTCCACCTGCTTCCTCTCTGAGAGGACATTTAAAGGAGCTGGCCTGGTTTTGACTCTCTGTACTCTCTTGTGAGCTGCTCGATGATGATGATGAAGAAGAGGCGGAAGAGAATAGTGACAGGAAACATCAGGCGGCTCCACCCTGATAGAAACAGAGATCTGCTGGGTTTTGGTTCCTGCAGGCCTGCCGTTTGCTCAGACTTTTCAGAAAAACAGTCACACGAATCACCTGAGAAATGTTGGTTGGTTAAATGTCAGACTCAGCTTCTGTCTTTGTCTCCTCCCCCTCCAGCCACCATAAAGGCCGGTCAGACCAGGTCCAGCGGGTCCAGCTGGACAAGCGAGCGGAGCTTGATGTTCGGAGCTGCACCGGCTCCAGTCACCTCCTCCTCGTTGGCGACCTCCATCGATGGTGTGACCTTCTCAGAGGGAGACCTGCTGCTTCAGGTGAGATGCGTTTGTTTGGGAGCAAAAATGGTGGAGTGATTAAAGGAGGCAGAAGAAGACATGTCTTCTCTGCTCTGCAGGCGCTGAACGGCTTCGTGTTGGTGGTGACAGCTGAGGGATACATCTTCTACACGTCCCCGACCATCCAGGACTTCCTGGGTTTCCATCAGGTAAAAACTTGAGCTGCAGAAAGTCAAAGCTTCAGGAGGACAAACAGGAGGTTTGGTGTTGAGCTCCAGCAGAAATCAAATGTTTGGTTCAGCTGTGTTTGTCCTGAAGTACGCAGCAGTGACTCAAGTGCTTTGACTCCTGAGCCGTAGGATTCAAACAGTTTCTTCTCTGTTTTTGTGTTCTTTGTGTTCTGTTAAGTGGACTCCAGTTTGTTTTGTTGAGAAAGATCTTTGTTTTGAAGGGGATCTTCTTCTAAGTTGTTCGGTGCTCTGCATGGACATCAGGGTCAGTGCCTCTGTACTGGTGGATTCCCTTTTCCAGTTACAGAGGACACACGGTCCACAGCTCCTCCTCATTCAGCCCAGATCCAGATTGCTTGTTGCTGGTAGTTCTTCAGGTTCATCCAGACAGACTTGGACTCATCATCATTCTGGACAGTTTGTAGGCGGAGCCAAGGAGGGGAGGGCTTTCAGTGCAACACTGGACTCACGGTGGTCTCCAGGTGGACTCCAGATGTCTCAAGGTGCCAGTAACTTTTACTGGCAGGTTTCTGAGAAAGTTGGGGTCTAAGTCTTCACTCAGAGGCATAAATTCACATTTCTGCCAATTTATAGTATAGCCTGATAGCTTACCAAAAAGTTTAATTTGATCCAGTAATGCTGGGAAGGATTTTTCAGGCTGGGATAAGAACAGGACTACGTCATTAGCGTACAATGCAATATAACATAATCTAATTTACCCAAATGTATAGGAATAATTTTGGGGTTGCATCTAATGCTCGATACACAGAGCAAACAACAGAGGGCTCAGGGGGGAGCCCTGTGGAACACCACGATGCAGACTGAAAGGGTGAGATCTATCCCAGTTGGTGAGGATTAATGCAGGTGGATGCGCTTAAAGCATCTCTACCCATGAGCAAAAACTTCCACCCAGGCCAAATTCTCTGATTGTTGACAACATAAATTTCCTCCAGATATCAACCAGATTAAGTGACTTCATAAGATTATTTAACACCATTGTGGAGTCTGAAGGACTAATTGGGCGGGGTGAGGACCTGTCCAAAAAGGTATTTAAAACACCACCTGCAATCAAATTGGTTGTTGCTAGGTCAGGTATTAGATGTAAAAACACCTCGAAAAAAACCTGGGATGTCAAAGTTTGGTACATATAAATTAAGGAGGGTAACATGAACAGTCAAAATTGTGCCAGTCACAGTTATGAAACGACCATTTGGATCTGTTTTAGTTGAAATGTGTTGGAAAGGAACATTCTTTTTGATTAAAATTGCCACGCCACGTGCCTTGGCTGAGAAAGTTGACTGAAAAATTTGTCCTGCCCAGCTACTCCTAAGTTTGGAGGTTTCTGTATGTTTAATATGCATCTCTTGCAAAAAAGAGATATCGGCATACAGATCACGTAAGTGAGAGAATATCTTGGCTCTCTTTGATGGGTTATTTAAACCTCTGACATTCCAAGTAGTTAGGTTAATAATGTTAATAATTATATTACATAATAATTAGGGGTGTAACGGTACATGTATTTGTATTGAACTGTTTCGGTACAGGTAGGTCGGTTCGGGACGGGGGCGTACCGAATGAGTTTCCACACGGACATATTAAGTAGAGGACCGCACATTGTGGAGCAGAGCGCTGCAGCCGCACATGCGCAGTTGTGCGCACACGGTCAGTGTTGCCAACTTAGCGACTTTGACGCTATATCTAGCGACTTTTCAGACCCCCCTGGCGACTTAATTTGTAAAAAGCGACTAGCGACAAATCTAGCTACTTTTTCTGGTGATTTTGAGACTCACGCGCACTCAAACCGCTACGTTTGAAGCATCACTTGGTTGCTGTCTGCCTCGCGAGCCGCGCTTCTCTCTCTCCCTCTCTCTCTGCCGGGCTCAGTGCACAGTCAGCGCGAGTTTCTGTGTGTGGACTGGGCGCGTGTCACCACATACACAGGCGAGGCGACGCGCGTGCACACAAACACCCTAATCAGTGGTAGAGAACGCTGGCTTCAAACACATGATAAAGGTAATTGAGCCCCGATATCAATTACCTTCTCATCCACATTTTAGCCAGAAAGTCATACCAGGACTTTATGAAAGAATAAAAAGATTAGTTTTTAAA
Organism: Hirundichthys speculiger; assembly: GCA_018398805.1. Classification (NCBI taxonomy): domain Eukaryota; kingdom Metazoa; phylum Chordata; class Actinopteri; order Beloniformes; family Exocoetidae; genus Hirundichthys; species Hirundichthys speculiger. The sequence goes on from JAGFBZ010002520.1 coordinate 332,005, forward strand.
GAAACACCCTGAGCCTTATTCATGTTATTTGATCCTACTAACAACTTGAAACTGTTCAGTGTTGCAACTGTTCAATTTTGCACATCAGATGGATTATTTTTTTAAGCAAAAGTCTGAGCCAATGTTATTTTTATTTTGTTTTTCAAAATATCTACATTTTAGAATATTGTATTTATATTTTTGAGCAGAATTCTAGCTTTGTATAGGCTAATGTTCCTATTGTTAAAAAGCACAAAGGTGTGTTATAAACAACTAGCACATTTATATTTTGCATATATGTTTCTTACTGTACCGAAAATGAACCGAACCGTGACCTCAAAACCGAGGTACGTACTGAACCGAGAGTTTTGTGTACCGTTACACCCCTAATAATAATGTAATGCCAATCTTCCAGGGTTGTGATCTGGGAGGTGTTGGTGGCGATGGCATTTTTAGAGATGTCTCCAAGTTGTGGAACCTCGCGTTCATCGAGTCTTCCATCCGTCAGGATAGGTGATGAAGAAAGCTCCTCCTCTGGCACGTCTCCCTGATGCTCGGGGCTGGCTAGCGTTAGCATTAGCTGGTTCAGTCGCCGGATTGTCTTCAGTCTCTGAAGGAGACTCTGGTGTTTTCTGGGTCAGCTTCTTCTTTGAGGTGTTATGAGTGTTGAATACTTATATCAAGTTGGAGTGGAGGAGCTGGTGAAAAACACAACCTACTCCATCGCTGGCTCTCTAGCGCCCCCAGAGTCATTACAAACTTTCACAGCTGGTTTTGAAATGATGAGCACCCTTGATGGGAGTTTGAGTCATTTCTGGTGTTCCTTTGGCTCAAAAGCCATGCGGTCTTTGGCTAATATATGATGTGTGGCCCAGCACCAGGTAGACGCCAGGTGTCCTCACGTTTCTCCAGGAAGACTCCAGGTAATTTCCAGGTGTCTCCAGTTAGATTCCAGGTGCCTCCAGGTAGACTCCAGGTATATTCCAGGTGTCTCCAGGTAGATTCCTGGTATATTCCAGGTGTCTCCAGGTAGATTCCTGGTATATTCCAGGTGTCTCCAGGTAGATTCCTGGTATATTCCAGGTAGACTCCAGGTAGATTCCAGGTGTCTCCAGGTAGATTCCTGGTATATTCCAGGTGTCTCCAGGTAGATTCCAGGTGTCTCCAGGTAGATTCCAGGTGTCTCCACCTGATTTCCTCCCCATTTCCCCTCCAGCCTGCCAGGTGTCTCTGCAGAACGACTGCTGTGACTGGTTTGTGATTTTACAGCAGAATTGAGTCATTTCAGGACATGAAGCTGTAATTTTGTCAGAAAGTTGTGATTCTGTGAAAGTCCATACTTTATAAGAGAGAGTTGCAATATTAAGTACAGAGATGTGATTTAACAAACATTTCAAAACTTCACCACAAAAAATGCACAGAAGTTTTACAACAAAACATCTTATGATTTTATGACAAAGTTCTGATTTGACGACAAAAAGTTAATGTGATAGAAGCTGGACAGCAGGATGACGGATGCAGATGCAGAGTGTGTGTGTGTGTGTGTCTGTGTGTGTGTGTGTCTGTGTGCTGCTTTGTCGGCTGTAAACTCTTGACTCATAAACACGTCCGTTTGAACCGGGTTAAAGATGTCTGCAGTCTGGGAACAACCAGAAGACAACACAGCCTGGGGAAAGGGCAGGTGCTACACACCTCACGCACACACACATTCTCTCAGATGTGCCAGTCTGGAGGCTGCAGGACCAGCAGCCAGTAATTTGTGTGGCCACTAATTACAGTGATGAGGAGCTTTAATGGAGCAGATCTGAGGACGGCTGTAGAGCAGCACACAGCCAGAACGCTGCTGCTCTCCTGCTGACCAACACCTTCTCCTGAACTTCCTCCACTGGCCTCCAGGGGAGCCCAGACTTCATTTTAGCATCTGTTGTTTGGTTTTAGTGCAGTTAATGGCCTCACACCTCCATGTTAATGTGAGCTTTCAAGAGCTCTGCGTTCTGTCAAAGGTCCTGTGGTGGTGGTCCTGTAGTGGAGGTCCTGTGGTGGAGGTCCTCTGATGGAGGTACTGTGGTGGAGGTCCTGTGGTGGAGGCCCGATGGTGGAGATCCTGCGGTGGAGATCCTGCGGTGGAGGTCCTGTGGTGGAGGTCCTGTGGTGGTGGTCCTGTTATGGAGGTCCTCTGGTGGAGATCCTGTGGTGGAGATCCTCTGGTGAAGGTCCTGTGGTGGTGGTCCTGTTATGGAGGTCCTCTGGTGGGGATCCTGTGGTGGAGGTCCTGTTGTGGAGGTCCTCTGGTGAAGGTCCTGTGGTGGTGGTCCTGTTGTGGAGGTCCTCTGGTGAAGGTCCTGTAGTGGAGGACCTGTGGTGGAGGGCCTGCGGTGGAGATCCTGCGGTGGAGGTCCTGCGGTGGAGGTCCTGCACTGGTGGTCCTGTGGTGGAGGTCCTGCGGTGGAGGTCCTGCGGTGGAGGTCCTGCGGTGGAGGTCCTGCGGTGGAGGTCTTGCGGTGGAGGTCCTGCGCTGGAGGTCCTGTGGTGGAGGTCCTATGCTGGAGGTCCTGTGCTAGAGGTCCTGCGGTGGAGGTCCTGTTGTGGAGGTCCTATGGAGGTCCTGTGGTGGAGATCCTGCGGTGGAAGTCTTGCGGTGGAGGTCCTGTTGTGGAGGTCCTCTGATGGAGGTACTGTGGTGGAGGTCCTGTGCTGGAGGTCCTCTGGTGGAGATCCTGTGGTGGAGGTCCTGTTGTGGAGGTCCTCTGGTGAAGGTCCTGTGGTGGTGGTCCTGTTGTGGAGGTCCTCTGGTGAAGGTCCTGTAGTGGAGGACCTGTGGTGGAGGTCCTATGCTGGAGGTCCTGTGCTGGAGGTCCTGTGGTGGAGGTCCTGTGGTGGAGGTCCTGTGGTGAAGGTCCTATGGTGGTGGTCCTGCGGTGGTGGTCCTGCGGTGGAGGTCCTGCGGTGGAGGTCCTGCAGTGGAGGTCCTCTGGTGAAGGTCCTGTGGTGAAGGTCCTGTGCTGGAGGTCCTGTGTTGAAGGTCCTGTGGTGGTCCTGTGGTGGAGATCCTGCGGTGGTGGTCCTGTGGTGAAGGTCCTCTGGTGAAGGTCCTGTGGTGGTGGTCCTGTGGTGGTTGTCCTGTGGTGGTGGTCCTGTGGTGGTGGTCATGTGGTGGAGATCCTCTGGTGGTGGTCCTGCGGTGGAGGTCCTGTGGTGGTGGTCCTGTGGTGGTGGTCCTATGGAGGTCCTGTGGTGGTGGTCCTGTGTTGGTGGTCCTGTGGTGGAGGTCCTGTGGTGGAGGTCCTGTGGTGGAGGTCCTGCAGTGGAAGTCCTGCGGTGGAGGTCCTGCGGTGGAGGTCCTATGGAGGTCCTGTGGTGGTGGTCCTGTGGTGGAGGTCCTGTGGTGGAGGTCCTGTGGTGGTGGTCCTGTGGTGGAGGTCCTGTGGTGGAGGTCCTGGGGTGGAGGTCCTGCGGTGGAGGTCCTGCGGTGGAGATCCTGCGGTGGAGGTCCTGCGGTGGAGGTCCTGCGGTGGAGGTCCTGCGGTGGAGGTCCTGCAGTGGAGGTCCTGTGGTGGAGGTCCTGTTGTGGAGGTGCTCTGATGGAGGTCCTGTGGTGGAGGTCCTGTGCTGGAGGCCCGGTGGTGGAGATCCTGCGGTGGAGATCCTGCGGTGGAGATCCTGCGGTGGAGATCCTGTTGTGGAGTTCTTATGGAGGTCCTGTGGTGGAGGTCCTGTGGTGGTGGTCCTGTGGTGGAGGTCCTGTGGTGGAGGTCCTGTGGTGGAGGTCCTATGGTGGTGGTCCTGTGGTGGTGGTCCTGCGGTGGAGGTCCTGCGGTGAAGGTCCTGTGGTGGAGATCCTGCAGTGGAGGTCCTCTGGTGGAGGTCCTATGCTGGAGGTCCTGTGGTGGAGGTCCTGTGGTGAAGGTCCTGCGGTGGAGGTCCTGTGGTGAAGGTCCTGCGGTGGAGGTCCTGTGGTGGTGGTCCTGTGGTGGTGGTCCTATGGAGGTCCTGTGGTGGTGGTCCTGTGTTGGTGGTCCTGTGGTGGAGGTCCTGTGGTGGTGGTCCTGTGGTGAAGGTCCTGTGGTGAAGGTCCTGTGCTGGAGGTCCTGTGTTGAAGGTCCTGTGGTGGTCCTGTGGTGGAGATCCTGCGGTGGTGGTCCTGTGGTGAAGGTCCTCTGGTGAAGGTCCTGTGGTGGTGGTCCTGTGGTGGTTGTCCTGTGGTGGTGGTCCTGTGGTGGTGGTCCTGTGGTGGTGGTCATGTGGTGGAGATCCTCTGGTGGTGGTCCTGCGGTGGAGGTCCTGTGGTGGTGGTCCTGTGGTGGTGGTCCTATGGAGGTCCTGTGGTGGTGGTCCTGTGTTGGTGGTCCTGTGGTGGAGGTCCTGTGGTGGAGGTCCTGTGGTGGAGGTCCTGCAGTGGAAGTCCTGCGGTGGAGGTCCTGTGGTGGAGGTCCTGTGGTGGAGGTCCTGTGGTGGTGGTCCTGTGGTGGAGGTCCTGTGGTGGTGGTCCTGTGGTGGAGGTCCTGCGGTGGAGGTCCTGCGGTGGAGGTCCTATGGAGGTCCTGTGGTGGTGCTCCTGTGGTGGAGGTCCTGTGGTGGAGGTCCTGTGGTGGTGGTCCTGTGGTGGAGGTCCTGTGGTGGAGGTCCTGCGGTGGAGGTCCTGTGGTGGTGGTCCTGTGGTGGAGGTCCTGTGGTGGAGGTCCTGTGGTGGAGGTCCTGCGGTGGAGGTCCTGTGGTGGAGGTCCTGTGGTGGTGGTCCTGCGGTGGAAGTCCTGCGGTGGAGGTCCTGCGGTGGAGGTCCTATGGAGGTCCTGTGGTGGTGGTCCTGTGGTGGAGGTCCTGTGGTGGAGGTCCTGTGGTGGAGGTCCTGCGGTGGAGGTCCTGTGGTGGAGTTCCTGTGGTGGAGGTGCCAGCAGCAGGGTAACGGTTCCTCTGTGGTTGCAGGTCCTAAACCCTGACCAGTCTGCCCCTGAGCTACGTAGCATCACTGAACCTGTTGAAGCTTACTGGTTTTAATGGTTTTTAGCTTTTCTCTGTGTAAATGGGTTTTATTCTAATTAATTTGCTGTCGTTAAGCACTTTGGTCCTCGTCGGTTGCTGACATGTGCTCTCAGATAAAGGCTGACTGATGGATGATCCAGAGGCACTGAAGGAGCTTTTTGAGTCTCTGTTGTCTCCAACCAGCTGCAGCTCCAAGGGTTCACTTACTTCTTCCTCCACCCCTGTGAATGTTCAGGAGCGTTTGTGTGAATGAGCTTAAACCTGCTGGATTTGTCTGCTATTGTGGTGCTTTCTTTTTCCAGATGCACTTCAGTGGAGCCTTTTCTTTTCCTCAGTCAGCTAGAATGATGGCCTGCTCAGTCACATGATTAAATTGAATTGAAAATACTTTATTAATCCCTTGCAGGAAATTCTTTTGTTGCAGTGCTCCATCCTATAAAAACAACAATACTCTACATATAAAATAAGTAAATTAACACTTTAAATACAACACCTTACCAAGAATTAAATATATAAGAATAACAAATTAAACTAAATAACTCTGGCCCACATGTGCAATCCCAATGTACAAAAAATTACAAAAAATTACAAATTTACAAATTACAAATTAGGGATTTCAAAATACCCTGTCTAATAGTAAAAGAAAAAAGAAAAGAAAAGTAGCCTAGTGTAAACGGACATACAGAACCTGTCTGTGATCTGAACTGATCTGATCTGATCTGAACTGAACTGAACTGAAATGATCCGATCCGATCCGATCCGAACCGAACCGATCCGATCCGAACCGATCTGATCCGATCTGAACCGAACCGATCCGATCCGAACGGTTCTGATCTAAACTGATGGACAGTCTAACTGCTGTGTGTGTCCTTCAGTCCAAAACTGAACTGATCTGATCTGAACTGAATTGACCTGATCTGAACTGATCTCATCTGAACTGAACTGAACTGAAATGAATTGAAATGATCTGATCCGATCTGATCCGATCTGAACCAATCTGATCTGATCTAATCTGATCTCATCTGATCTGATCTGATCTGATATGATCCGATCTGATCCGATCTGAACTGATCTGATCCGATCTGATCTAATCTGATCTCATCTGATCTCATCTGATCTGATCCGATCTGAACTGATCTGATCTGAACCGATCTGATCTAATCTGATCTGATCTGATCTGATCTGAACCGAACTGATCTGATCTGATCTGAACTGATCTGAACTGATCTGATCTGATCTGATGGACAGTCTCACTACTGTGTGTGTCCTCCAGTCCGACGTGGTCCATCAGAGTGTCTTCGAGCTGATCCACACAGATGACAGAGGTCTGTTCAGACGCCAGCTCCACTTCTCCCTCAACCCCAGTACGGACGGCTCCAGCAGTCCCAGTAAGTCCTCAGCTGTCATCACCTGTCTGTTAGTGACGCTCTAACTGTGCGTCTCTGTTCTCAGTCAGCGTGGTTTTATAGCTGTTTGTTCTCTGGTTGTCTCCCGTCGCCTTCCCACTGGTTTCCTTTAGGTGTCTTGCCTGTTTCTTTCTTCTTTGCTGTTATGTTTTAGATCATTTATGTCTCCCATGTCCTCAGCAGTTGTGTGCGGTTCAGCTGTGATGGTCTCCAGACAGCAGTTGTGTTAGTAGTTACTGTCTGATTATTTTACATCTGTTCTGCATATTAACTCCAGTGAGGAAGTTAAAACCTGAGAAGCTGCTCTTGTTTCTAGTTTTCTCTGTAAAGAAACATTCTCTTCTCTGCTGCACATTAATCATTAAAACTGATTTTATAGGCCCTTGGCAGCTCATTATTGATCCATGTTGATCCGTTGAAGACCATCTGTTTATCGGGTTTTGGTGGTTCTTTGGTGGTTTAAAGTGCTGTCCTGGTCTGACCCGGCAGCAGCTCGTAAACAAACATGGCCTTCATCTCTGCAGGTGAGCAGAACAGCGCCGACGTCAGCACCAACGTGGTGGCCTACGACCCGCAGGCCATCCCTCCAGAAAACTCCTCCTTTCTGGAGAGGAGCTTCTGCTGTCGCTTCCGCTGCCTGCTGGACAACTCCTCGGGCTTCCTGGTACCACTGCACCTCACCAGAACACGGGCCTGCGCCCCCAGCACCAGTGGCAGCTCAACCCTAACCCTAACCCGGTTTGTTTCTGTGTTGGTTCTCAGGCCCTGAGCTTCCACGGGCGCCTGAAGCTCCTGCACGGCCAGAACCAGGTGTCAGACGACGGGGTGCCGGTTCCCCCACAGCTGGCTCTGTTCTGCATCGCCTCCCCGCTGCAGCAGCCGTCCATCATGGAGATCCGGACCAAGACGCTCCTGTTCCAGTCCAAACACAAGCTGGACTTCACGCCGCTGGGCATCGACAGCAGGTAGCTGTGACGTCACAGATACCTGTCCAGGTAAAGGTGAATGATAGATGGATGGTGACCGGGTCGTGTGTTTCCAGGGGGAAGGTGGTTCTGGGCTACACCGAGATCGAGCTCTGCATGAAGGGTTCAGGCTACAACTTCATCCACGCCGCCGACATGATGTACTGCGCCGACAACCACATCAGAAGTACGCTCCCGCTTTATTTATATTAAATCTGACCACATCAGAAGTACCATCCCGCTTTATTTACTTTATTAAAACTGAACAGGTTTTAACCTCGTACGACAGAAACAAGGTCATGTTATCTGTTTTTATTCCCCCTTTCTGTAACCAATAAGGTCATTAATCTGAAGATTTGATCAAACAGCAACTTTATTGTCATAGAATTAATGTGAAGACTATTTAAAACATATGAATTCATGTGAAGAATATAAAAAAAAAAGAAATTGTATGCACTATATAAAAAACATAAATTGAACCATTTTTAAAAAAAGACAAATTAATGTGAACAATATTTAAAAAATATGAATTAATGTGAACAATATCTTATAAATATGAATTAATGTGAGCAACATTTAAAAATGTTGAATTAATGTGAAGAAAATGTAAAAATATAAACATTGATGTGAACAATATTAAAAAAATGAATGAATGTGAACAATATCTTATAAATATGAATTATGTGAACAATATTTTATAAATATGAATTAATGTGAGCAATATTTTAAAAAAATAAATTATTGTTAACAATATTTTTAAAAATTTGGTTCAATGTGAGCAGTATATAAAAATAAGAATTAATGTGAACAGTATTAAAAAAAATATGAATTAATGTGAAGAAAATGTAAAAATATATACATTGATTTGAACAATAGTTTAAAAAAATGAATGAATGTGAAAAATATCTTATAAATATGACTTAATGTGAACAATATTTTATAAATATGAATTAATGTGAGCAATATAAAAAAAATAAATAATGAGAAAAATTTTAAAAAATATGAATTAATGTGAAGAAAATGTAAAAATATATACATTGATTTGAACAATAGTTTAAAAAATGAATGAATGTGAAAAATATCTTATAAATATGACTTAATGTGAACAATATTTTATAAATATGAATTAATGTGAGCAATATTAAAAAAATGTATAATGAGAAAAAATTTAAAAAATATGAATTAATGTGAACGTCATTTTATAAATATTAAATAGCGTACACAATGTTTAAAAAATATAAATTAATATGAAGAATTAAAATAATATATATAAATTAATGTGAACAATATTTTAAAGGTGGAGTAGGTGTTGTTTGAAAAACGGTTCCAACAATCCAACTCAAGTGAGATTTTGAAAATATACACTCCCTCCCTCCTCCCAAAGGCTCCGCCTCCTCCTCTTCAGCTCACCCCTCGAAACCACGCCTTCACATGATTCACGACTGCATGAACCATAGGGAGGGAGGGAGCGAGGGGTGATATTTGATGGACGTATTAGGCAGCCAATCAAAATAGTGATGATCACTTTTTTGATTGGTCAGAGTTTTTCTCTGATTATACCTTCTAGACTGGACCAAAATGTTTAGTTTTTTTTGCAAACATTTTATTTCAGTGGGTGCAATGGAAATGTGAAAAGGTTTTCAGGCAATATTGTAAAAAGTGTTGCAAAAAAACAACACCCACCCCACCTTTAAGAAATAAAGTTCAATGTAACCACTATATAAAAAATATAAATGAACGTGAACAATACTTAAAGAAAACAAATTAATGTGAAGAATATTTAATAAATATGAATTAATGTGAACTAGATTTAAAGAATATAAATTGATGTGAACAATATTTAAACAATTTGAATTATTGAAATTAATTGAAAATAAAATGAAAAAATGCTTGATTAATCCCAGAAGGGAAATTCCAACATTGTAGTAAGGTTTTTTTTTTTATGTGAACAATGTTAACATTATGACATAATATGACAACAGATGTCATAATAATGTTAGTAGTGTCTTGGAAAAGTCTAAAAATATGTGAAAAATAATGTCTTACAAAAAATAAATGATGGCTGTGAAAGAAATATTAAAAGTAATAATACAATAATACTGTTTATGAACTCAATTGAAGAAAAAACAGCAATGTTAGTGTCTAAAAAGATGTTTGTTTGTTTTTTTCCAAATATTAACAATATTAATTATTTTTGAAGAAAAATGATTCTGTGATTCTGCCTGCTTCAAAATAAAGCTGCTCTGAAGCGATACCACCTCTGACCACATGGTGACGTGTGGTTCTGTTCTGGTGACCTCAGAGCTGCTGACAGGACTGTGGTCATGAGTGCGGACCGGCTAGCATGTGCTGCAGTACCACTTTGTCCCACTAAGGGAGTCGTTGCATCTCCCCTCCGGCTACACCTGGGTTCAAACTGCACACCTGCACAGGTGATGCATTTTAAACAGCTGGAATATTAAATGTGGAACACTGGACACTCATAGTCCCTCATAAATAGGGGTGACATTAGACACCTGACGAGGAAGTTTGGGTTCATTTTGTTTGGAATGTAGATGAATAAAAAGTCCAATCTTGGTCAGGGTGGTGGTGTCTCAGGTTCCCCATCCTCATCTCCAGTAGAACCACTCTAACTGGGACAGCACTCCTCTTCAATCTCTGTGTTATTCTGCCCCCATGTGGTCATGAGTGGTATTTCTGCGCCGGGTGGCTTTAGAGGCTGATGATTCATGAACATTCTGAAAACTAAACGGGCTTTTTTCTTCTGCAGTGATGAAAACCGGAGACAGCGGCTTCACGTTCTTCAGGCTGCTGACCAAGACGGGGAAGTGGGTTTGGGTCCAGGCCAACGCCCGGCTGGTGTTCAAAGGAGGGAAGCCTGACTTCATCGTGGCCCGGCAGAGAGCTCTGTCGTAAGTGTGACTGGGCCGTGACGGTTCACCTGAGTGCTGCAGCTGCAGGTGAAGTGACTCCTCGTCTGTTCCTCCACAGAAACGAGGAAGGGGAGGAGCAGCTCCGCCTCCGGCGCCTGCAGCTGCCCTTCAACTTCACCACCGGGGAGGCGCTGCTGTACGACACCGCCCCCAGCTTCGAGGACCCAGACCCCTGCTCCGCCCCCAAGCAGCGGAGGCTGGACGGCGACTCCATCAGCCCCAACTCCCTGCTGGGCTGCATGCTGAACCAGGACCGGTCCGTCTACTGCGACCACAATGGCGCCGCCAGCCTGAGCTCCCTCAGCGACGTGGCCTTCCAGGACTCCCACGCCACCGTCAGCATCCCCAGAGACGTCGCCTCCAGCGCCGCTGCTGGCGGAGCGTGGACCCCACGGTGCAGGACATGATGGAGACGCTGCAGGAGATCCTGGGGAACCAGGAGCTCCTGGAGGAGGTGGAGGTGGGCCCGGAGGAGCTGAAGAGCTGGGAGAGCACCCTGCTGAACAGAACTTCATGAACTCAGCTCCAGCGACTTCAGGAGCCTCAACGACATCCTGGGAAGCGACATCAGAGGAGCAGCTCCAGAAGGAGCCCCCCAGCTGGATGGCCTCCAGGCCGTGGACCTCCAGAACCAGATCTCTGAATCAGGGCAGCCAGCAGAACTTCAGCTGGCCTCTGGAGACCCAGCTGGGGCGGGACAGGTGGGGGGAACCATGAAGCTGAGCCACATGGACTTCCCTCAGGTGGATTCTTCTGGGTTTGGTGGTCCGCCAGCTTCTCTACAGCAGGGCGCTGCAGTGACATTCAACCCATCTTCAGCGCAGAACCAAGCCAGAACCGTTCAGGTTAACGCCACAGACGCCAGCCTTGCAGCGTTCGCTCAGCTTCAGAGCAGCTACATGGCTCCGCCCACACAGACGCTTCCCCACAACCACAACTCAGTGTTCAGCTTTCAGAGCAGCCAGTGGACCGCTGCCGGGTCCAACCAGAACCAGGCCAACAGCTTCGTGGACACGTTCACCCCAGATATTTCAAATGGACCCAGTTTTCCTGCAGCGGGCCACCTGCCAAACAGCTTCCCCCTGCAGACACAAAGCCTCCAGGTGCAGAGGCCGTCCTGGCAGCAGCAGCAGCAGGTGTCCTCAGGTGGGCTCCCACCCCCGGGCGACGCCTTCAGCACCAGATCAGGGTTCCAGGTGAACTCTGTGAGCAGCAGGCCCACGTTCAGGGCTCCAGAGACCTCTGGGGAACCGTTTCCCGTCCAGCAGGACTGCATGTTGAGGGCCAACGCGGCTCTGCCTCCTAACGGACTCCAGTGCAGCCAGGTCCCCTCCAAGCCCTCCTGCTTCTACCAGGCTCTTCCTGGAGCCGGACCTGTGGCGCCGCTGCCGGCGATCCCCAACCCCGCTGAGGCGGCGCTGTCCTGCCAGATGACTGCCGGTTTCAAGGCCAACGGCCTGCTGATGCAGCCGCCGCAGTTCCTCAACGTCAGCGAGCACACACAGGTAACGGCTAACACTAACCCTAATGCTAACGGTAACCCTAACGCTAACGCCAACAGCTAACCCTAACTCTAACAGCTAACCCTAACGCTAACCCTAATGCTAATGCTAACACTAATGCTAACTCTAACGCTAACCCTAATGCTAATGCTAACCCTAACTCTAACGCTAACAGCTAACCCTAATGCTAACTCTAACGCTAACAGCTAACCCTAACGCTAACAGCTAACCCTAACTCTAATGCTAATAGCTAACCCTAACGCTAACTCTGACGATAACAGCTAACCCTGACGCTAACAGCTAACCCTAACTCTAACAGCTAACCCTAACCCAGGTTTATCTGTCATCTAAAGACCCGGTGGACGGCTGGTTCAGGTCTCATCCAGGTTCTTCTGTTCTGCAGGGGTTTGTTCAGGTCTGAACCGTCTTTGGTCTCTTCACAGATCACCAACCGTGCCATCGTTGCTAACGGAGGCTTCCCCTTCTCCTCGCTACCCAACGGGAACACCTGCTTCACCGAGAACCAATGAGCTGAACCGCTGCGGTGTCTGGACCACAACCAGGACCGGCGCGGGGCTGTCGAGGCAAAATAAAAGACTCCCATGGATGAAACCCAGCAGGGCCATGCAGAAAGAAGGAGAGACAGAAGACGTCTCCATTCTTGTCCTTCTTCAGAGGACAGTAATGGACACTGTGAGACGCCCCGTTGGGTTCAGGAGGAGCCTGAACCAGAAGGAGGTCTGGAGGTTTTAGCTTTAGACACAAACAAACATGTCCTCGCAGGACCGGTTGGATTGTGCCAAAAATAAGACATTTGATGTTTTTAATCTGACAACTGGACAACTTTACAACTTCTTCCAGCACTTTCACCAACGGAGAAGTGCATTTTATTATATTTATGAGCTTTTTTAAAAGTGCTATGCTGTGTTTTAGTACCATGTGAGTGTGATGGGAATCCTGGATGCTCCCATTAAAACCAGAACAGAACTCAAATGCTCGTTGATATCAGACCCAGAGCCTCATCCTGAGTCCTGGTCTCTTCCAGAAGGGCTGGACAGCTGTCAGAAAACCAGAGGACAGCTACTTTGTTCATGTCCTCTGGGCTCTTTCTGCTTCAGGAAGTGATCTTTCAAGTGTTTCATGGGTCCAAAACCTTCACACAATCACAAAACATGCAAATATCACCAATGAAGGCAGGATGCAGTTACAGACAGTCACCACCAGGTGAGTCTGTCCTGCTGCTGGAGGACAGGAGGACGCAGAGGTGGTCACCTGGTGGCCACTGCTGGGGTTGCAGCTTCACATCTTCCCGCCGTGGTGTCCCTCATCCATCAGCGGGGCGGACAGGGACTGGGACAGACTCGCTCCATCCGTCTCCTGATGACAACACTCAGAAGATTCAAACGTGTGCCTTTTTTTTAAATTGCTGGATTTGTACTTTTAAAGTCGTGTGTTGATCGAGTTCATTTCAACTCTCTGCTCCCGCTGAGGGACATTAGCTCTGCAAACAGGGTAGAAAACCATTCTTGAAGATCTGAAACGCACAAGGGCGTGAGGGGTGGAGCTGCTCCAGATGTGGGGCCGCTCCAGATGTGGGGCCGCTCCAGATGCAGAGCAGATCCAGGTGTGGAGCCGCTCCAGATGCGGGGCCGCTCTAGATGCGGAGCAGATCCAGGTGTGGAGCCGCTCCAGATGCGGGGCCGTTCCAGATGCGGGGCCGCTGCAGATGCCGGGGCCGCTCCAGATGTGGAGCCGCTCCAGATGTGGGGCTGCTCCAGATGCGGGGCTGCTCCAGATGTGGAGCAGTTGCTGGTTGTAAATCTTTGTCACTGAGCCAGTTTGATTTCTTCTCTTCTTTTTTGTGTTCTTGATTTTTATCTTGGTGTTTGTCTTCTGTTGTTGTCGGTGCCTTAAACTGACAGACCTCTAAAGGGACACATGACTGCAGTTTTAAAACACTTTTCTAACATGTTTATATCTTTGCACTTTTAAGTTGCTGATGAACAGGAACATTTAATTTCTGAAGCCATTTTTAGCACCAAATCAGCGTAGATTTGGAGGATTTTAGCACTTCTCTGTTGTTCTCAGTGGATTTCTCTGAACTTGTGCTGGGCTGGATGAGTCTCATCTCCTTCCTGCCTCCTGGTTCTGGTTCTGCTAGTTCTCGTCGGTGCTGAGCCTCAGCAGCTCGTCAGCAGCTCGTCCGGTGAAATTCAGCTGTTTCAGGTGCTGAAGTACGTCTTTGTAGTTGAGGACACATGTCAGCTGCTGGGTTTCTGCTCACATTCTCACAGTTTTTCTGGAAGTTGAACCAAACTTCTAATTCAGGGGTGTCAAACTGTTTCATCCGGGGGCCACATCGTCACCATGGTTACCATCAAAGAGCTGGTTATTGTTCTTTTCTGGACCAGCTGTTTCTGCTCACATTCATTTAGTCAGTTTTCTGGATGCTGTTGTTGGTGGCTCCACTCATAGCTAAGTAGCTCTGTAGCTACAGAGCTACGAAGCTCTGTAGCTACAGAGCTACGAAGCTCTGTAGCTACAGAGCTACGAAGCTCTGTAGCTCTGTAGCTCTGCAGCTTTATTGCTCTGCAGCTCTGTGACTTTTGTGATCAAAATCTCAAAGTTCACAAAATCCAGAACTTTTTATTAAGAAATTGAGACTTTTGTCCTAAAATCATGAATTTTTCTTGTAAAATCACAGATTGCAAATAATCCTTTTCTTGTAAAAATTTGCACGACTTTTGTTGAGCAAAATCACAAACTTTTTGTCGTAAAATTCAAAATAATGTAAATTCATTTTTTTGTGCTAAAATCATAAATTTGTTATTGGAAAAAGTCCATTAAAAAACAACTTATTTACAAAAATTTGCAACTTTTTGATTTACAATTGTGACTTTTAAATGTTAATAGATATAAGATGTACATATATGTTTACACATGCGTGTCACATACGAGCCCATGCATGAACCTTGTGGTCAACATGCATGTGGATGTGAACATACATGTACACAGCTGCACACACAGCTGCAGACAGCTGCACACAGAGCTCCAGACAGCTGCACTCACAGCTGCAGACAGCTGCGCATCCTTTTATGCATATTTACATCCAGACGTATACAACAAAACTGGGACCTCTGATGAAAAGTAACAATGTAACGTCAGAGGTCACAGTTTTGTTGTAAAGTCTGGATGTGATGTCTGGCTGCTCTCCTCACCTCACATGTTTGAATTTTAGTCGTCTAAACCTAATCAGACCGTGTCATTGGCACGCCTTTGATATTTCTGCAGAAATGTTCCAGTTTGGAGAAGATGGCTTGGCCCGCGGGACTCTAGTTTGACACATCTGTTCTAGATATTTAAAAGCAGCGAAATGGAAGAAAACAGTGGATGTTGTGAGTTTAAGCTCCTCTGAACTTTAAAACACGAGCTGTTCAGCATCAACTAAAGCTGACAAGTTCTGCAGTTTAAAGCCATAAACATAAGAGTTTTCTAAACTACACTTCCAAAGTGAATGTTGACTAAAACGTCTGTTGCAGAGAGGCATTCTGGGAAATGTAGTAAAATGTGATTTATTTTAAATCTTTTTTTTTTAACAACAGTGTGCATCTTGAAACTTTTCAGCTTTTTTCTGACTTTAAGTCATTGTTGCATCTCAACATGATCTGGTTTTAGAGGCATGTTTTATATTTTTTTTCAGCAAAAGTTCCATAGAGATCTGGACTATACAACGTTGTCCATTATGTATTCATGCAATGAGTATTTTTGACATTTAGCAAATACAAAAATAATAACAATAATTACATTTGTGTAGGATTTTGTTATATATCCTGGAAAACCAAAGCAGTCATAAAATAACTTGAAGTTTTACAAAGGTTCCTTTAAATCCCAGAGTTTCTGTTCATGCAGCTTGTTAGTGAAGTTTTAGTGAAAACGGTGGCTGAAACTAAAAATCACTGAAACCTGTGATCTTCTTCTCCTCTTTTAAATCTGCTCTCAGCTAGTGCCTTTTCTTCACAGAGTATTTTCTGTACAGAGATATAAATCTATCTTTCTCAGCCTTTTAATAAGCCTTTAATAATTTTATTTTTCAAACCTAAGGAGTCCACATCTCCATAATGCAGTATAACACACACATATATATATATGTATATGTATTGTCATGAATTGTGTATTTTAATAACATAATTACCTTAACCTGACTCACAAGTCTGCTATTTTGTACAATTTTCTGCACTGCGTGTATGTAACCTGATGTATTTTTGATAACTTCAGTCCATTATTCTGTCTCAACTGTGTATTTGAGTGTTTCAGTCAGTCTGTACATGTTCACCGTATTAAAGGTGGTCTGATCACTGCAGTGAACCTGTCGTTTCCAGTATTGAGTCACTCTGTACGTGTTCACCGTATTAAAGGTGGTCCGATCACTGCAGTCAACCTGTCGTTTCCAGTAATGAGTCAGTCTGTGCGTGTTCACCGTATTAAAGGTGGTCCGATCACTGCAGTGAACCTGTCGTTTCCAGTAATGAGTCAGTCTGTACGTGTTCACCGTATTAAAGGTGGTCCGATCACTGCAGTGAACCTGTCGTTTCCAGCAATGAGTCAGTCTGTACGTGTTCACCGTATTAAAGGTGGTCCGATCACTGCAGTAAACCTGTCGTTTCCAGTAATGAGTCAGTCTGTACGTGTTCACCGTATTAAAGGTGGTCCGATCACTGCAGTGAACCTGTCGTTTCCAGTAATGAGTCAGTCTGTACGTGTTCACCGTATTAAAGGTGGTCCGATCACTGCAGTGAACCTGTCGTTTCCAGTATTGAGTCACTCTGTACGTGTTCACCGTATTAAAGGTGGTCGTTTCACTGCAGTGAACCTGTCGTTTCCAGAAATGAGTCAGTCTGTACGTGTTCACCGTATTAAAGGTGGTCCGATCACTTCAGTGAACCTGTCGTTTCCAGCAATGAGTCAGTCTGTACGTGTTCACCGTATTAAAGGTGGTCCGATCACTGCAGTGAACCTGTCGTTTCCAGTAATGAGTCAGTCTGTACGTGTTCACCGTATTAAAGGTGGTCCGATCACTGCAGTGAACCTGTCGTTTCCAGCAATGAGTCAGTCTGTACGTGTTCACCGTATTAAAGGTGGTCCGATCACTGCAGTGAACCTGTCGTTTCCAGCAATGAGTCAGTCTGTACGTGTTCACCGTATTAAAGGTGGTCCGATCACTGCAGTGAACCTGTCGTTTCCAGCAATGAGTCAGTCTGTACGTGTTCACCGTATTAAAGGTGGTCCGATCACTTCAGTGAACCTGTCGTTTCCAGCAATGAGTCAGTCTGTACGTGTTCACCGTATTAAAGGTGGTCCGATCACTGCAGTGAACCTGTCGTTTCCAGTAATGAGTCAGTCTGTACGTGTTCACCGTATTAAAGGTGGTCCGATCACTGCAGTGAACCTGTCGTTTCCAGTAATGATTCAGCAGTTGTGGTGTTCCTGTCGTCCACTGGGTGTCACTGTTACTCTGTTTGAGTCAAGCTGCTCCAACGTTTGACAGCATGCTGCCAGTTTACCTTTAGTCAAGGAAAAGCAAGGATACAAGTAGAAATACATGTAAAACTCCAGTTTTAATCATAGCTGGTCAAAAGGGGCACAGTTTTAACTTAATGTAGTGTTGATTTTGAATGTAATTGTTCCTGCAGAAGCATCAACCTTGTGCAGCTGCTCATTAGTGTAACACAATTAGAGGAACCTGGATCATTTCTTTTAACAAATCTGTTTTGGTTTACCCAACCAATATCAACCTTCAGTGTTCTCTCTCTCTATAGCAGGGGTCCCCAGCCCGGTACTGGTCTGTGGGTCATTTGGTACCGGGCTGCAGAGAAAAAAAAAAAATCACTTCCATCGTTACCGTCTGATTCATTATCCAAGTCTAAATGATGTTTTATTTTGAAAAATGACCAGATTCTCTCTGTTACACCCATCTATGACTTACTTTTTTATCTGTATACAATGTCAATTGTCTCCAGGAGCTTTACAGACTCAGCTCATGACCCCCGAGCAAATATCATTAACTAAAAATATAATATTGAGTCCTAATCAAGGATAATGGCAGGTAAAAAAACTCCCACAGTGGGAGAAAAAAACCTTTAAGCCAAACAGTGGCAAAAAAAAACTCCACTTTAAGAGGAAGAAACCTTGAGCAGGACCTGGATCATATGGAGGGACCTTCCTGATGAAGACCAGCTGGATAAAGAAAGAAAAGATGAAGGACAGAGAGAGGAGAGCACACAAATGACTAAATGTAATGACTATATAAACATAAACAGATGCAGGTAGCAGCACTGAGGTGAGATGGTCGGAGGACCAGATCACTGGTCACCACGCCAGCCGACACCCTGAACACACCTACACACACAGGTGGAGGTAAATGCTGGGATGGACAGAGGAGGGAACTGCAAGTCAGCATGAAACTCAGGAAACTCTGGCCTGCAGACATACAGACAGAAAAGAGAATAAAGGAGGAAAACAGCACAACAAAGTACAGGAAAGAAAATGGAGCACAGTTACAGTAACGAGGTGCTGCTAATTAAATGAATGTTCTGATGTTGCCGTTAACGCTACTAATAAAGTTACATGTGAATACAGCGTGGATTTACATTTATTATATATAGAAAATACCACAGTTTTTATGCCGGTCCTATCATTTTATTTTATTATACTTACCTGTGACACATTTTACAGACCGGTCAGTGAACATATTACCTGACACTAAACCGGTCCGTGGCACAAAAAAGGTTGGGGACCACTGTCTTATATGATAATAGCAGTTGTAATACTGTCGGGTAACTGTCATGCTTTCACCATTATTAAAAAATGTAAACATTTAGCCCCTTTTCCATTCAATTCAATTCAATTCAATTTTATTTGTATAGCGTCTGTTACAATGACAATTGTCTCTAGGCGCTTTACAGAGACCCAGACCATGAACCCCGAGCAAATATCATTAACTAAAATTATAATTCCAATAAAACCATCATATGATGGTTAAGTCATGTCACATGAATAATAAATGAAGAATTGGTGGGTTTCATTTGTACTTCTGGTTTGAGGAAATGACAATGACAAATGGCTTCTTTTTTTTTTTTTTTTTTTTGCTGTTGACTCTTGTTTGATGGATTGGATGATTAAAGTCTGAAGAATCGAGACTTATTGGTAAATTAACAATTTAAATGTATTAGTTTAATAACAGGCACAACCCACATATTCGGCTCCATTTAAAGAGAAATTAACAGGCTTTTCAACAGTCTAAGATTTAAGAAGCACTGTTACGACAGTGATATTGCCATTCTAATGCATGTAATATTATCACAAAAGTAATAAAGTACACGTATCCACCCTGTCATGGAAAGGTTAGTGGCAGAGTGGACAATTTTGGCTAAAGTTAGCATTTAATTAGCACATGGTGGACCTTCAGTTTCAGTTATTGAGTTAGCAAGATGACTATTCAAGATTCAAGATTTCTATTTGTCAATTGTACAAAGATACCAAGTCTAGGCACATTGGAATTTTAGTGCAAAGCTTAGAGGTCAAATTAAAAAGGAAACAACACCAATCAACATAGAACAGAGACACATAAGACCATCCAGAATAAACACGACAATCCCAGATGCTGCAGCTGACTTACAAAGAGAAGTCTTTCACCTGCCAAGATTGCTGTCCAGAGAGAGATATAGAGAGATATATAGAGAGATATATATATAGAGATATATAGAGATATAGATATAGAGGATAGATATAGATATATAGATATATAG
Organism: Hirundichthys speculiger; assembly: GCA_018398805.1. NCBI lineage: Eukaryota > Metazoa > Chordata > Actinopteri > Beloniformes > Exocoetidae > Hirundichthys > Hirundichthys speculiger. The sequence goes on from JAGFBZ010002520.1 coordinate 351,575, forward strand.
ATAGAGATATAGATATATATATAGATATATAGATATATATATATATATATATATATATATATATATATATATATATATATATATATATATATATATATATATATATATATATATATATATATATATGTATATATGTATATACTACACAAACTTGACGCGAACTTCTAGCAAACGGGAGCTATTTTTCACCAGAGTTTTGGCTAGCTTTGACAGTATTCAACGTTAGCTGTAGCGAACAGCAGTAACTTTGTTTTACCGCAAAATATGAAAACGATTAAAACCATAACTCACTAAATTCAATCCACTAGTAAATGTAGGTAGGAAACGTGAACATACGCTCGTCTGCCTCGTCCCGGCGTGGACATCACTAGGTCCTGTTTCTAGTCCCGCTTAGCAATGTAACCTCCAAGTACTCCAAGTACAGATGAATGAAGAACGTTGGTCTGACTGGAATAATGGAACAATCTGACCTGATTGGTTCTGGGCAGGACCGTCCAAGTGTCATTTAAACGGTCGATTTCTGAAGTGCTCAGTTTTCTTATTAGGTCAATTATATAATAATTAAAAAACAACAACAACAAACAAAACAAATCTCCCAACACAATTCACATGGGTCACCTTTTTTGACTTCAAAATGGCGGTGAGGGATTTTCATGCCTGCATGATACACACTCCACTGTGCTTCACAGTGAGGATGGTGAGTCTTTTTTACACAACCAACATCAATCTTCAGTGTTCTCTCTCATTATGGGACCAAGTCTTGGAAGCATCAAAACAGTTTTTTGACTCAAACTTACTGATAACGAACAGCTGAAGCTGTGATTTTATGGTCCTTGGCAATGGTCTTGTAGCCTTTTTGTCTGATTATAGTGATTGTAATACTGTTAGATCATTCACATGTTCTCAACATTATTTTTTTTTAAAGGAAATATTTAGCTGCTTTTTTGACTATAAATTCAAGTAGTTCTATTTGTTGTTAAAGTTCAGGGAAAAGTTTTAGGTTCAAGATCATAAATATGTTTTAAAATTATTATTTTATGCATCTATTGTATGTTTAGAGCTTGTTTTGTCCCCTTATAAATTTAATGATATAGACGTTTTCTTTCACTTATATCAGGAATTGTATTTACAACATTATTAGGTACTTAATTGCTATTAATAATTTGAATACATTTTTCAAAAAGGAGAATGTGTTTTAGCTTATTTTAAAGCTCCTTTTAAATAAACAGGTCTTAACTACCGCATCGTGAATGAAGTGAATCATTTACATATTTCACTCGTTTGATTTGAGTTTAATGTCGACCGTTATTTCAAACTCGAGCTTTGACCGTTTTCCGTTCCTGACGTCACCTTTGACCGCTGCGCGTACCCGACTTCAAATCAGTGCCCTTAAAGCGCGCTCTGGTCGGAGAGGCGAAGGGACGCGGAGAGAAGCCGAGCAGGAGGACAGGATTTTTTAAACGCCTATTTTATGTATTACGTTCAGAGTTAGAGCCTTTAACTAGGGTTTTTTTTATTTTTTGTTCCCGTTTGGAGCTTGACGCCATGGAGCGGCTGAGCGGAGCGGCGGAGTGCGGGGGGAACGTCATCCCGCGTCCCTGATGGGAGACACTTTTATCCGCGTCCACATCCCTGAAGTAGCATCTCACCTGAAGTTTCTGTGAGCCGGTACCGGTCCGGGATGTGTGATATGTGTGTTTCCCGTGTGTCAGTCATCTGAATCACATGCTCGCGGTCCGGGAGCTCCCGTGTTTTTGGGTCAGTTTCTACCGGATCCCGGTTCCGGTCCTCCGACCTCACAGTTAAATGAGCAACAACATGTACGCCGGACGCAAACGGAGGAAACCGGCGCAGAAGGGGTGAGTTACAGAACCAGGGCGGTTCACTTGACTGCTGACACTAATTCTGGACATCTAAGGCGTATTAGTTACACTTTAAGCCTCTCCTGTTTAGCACCGATAGTTTGTAAACATGGGATTATCGCGCTGTGCCGGATTAGCGGCGCTGCTCCACGGCGCCCCCTGCGGGCGGCCGGTGGAGCTGCAGTCATCAAACCGGATTAGCGGCGCTGCTCCACGGCGCCCCCTGTGGGCGGCCGGTAACAGGATAAAAATAAGTAACAGGAATAAAGCGTATTTGTCTGGTGCAAATTTAAATAAACACTTTAACAACCATAGTAGTTGTTAGTCAAAATATGCAAACAATTATCAGGAACATAAATTATAGGTCAAGTTCAAATGAAATAAACTTTGGACTGTAATGGCCCTTTTCCACTAGTACCTACTTGGCGTGGCTCGACTCGACTCGGTCTCAGTGGTTTTCCACTGTAGTTCAGTACCACCTCGACTTGCCGGTCATTCTTTGTTTTGTGAAGTAGACAATTGCAGGTAAAGTACAACCGCTGTTGAGTTTGTTGTTGCCGAGTTTTAAATATGGCGGGTGTGGAGGAGTCGCTTAAGGCTCATCCGTGACGTTGCTCGCGTTATGGTTGTCTGATCAGTTAATGGAATAAATTAATATTTTAACTGCATCAGAAGAACATCATTCCGGTAATTTTTTGATCAACACGCAACAGTAACATTTACAAAATGCGAGTTAGCGAAGCGCGTCGACCAGGTTACTCTTGGTCAAACATCTCAGTAGCTTGAAGCATTAGCCTTAGCTCCTTCAAGTTGCTTCTACAAATTACGATAAAATGTAAACAAGTGCTCTGCAGACAGGATTAATTGTCCTCCACCAGTTGTCACTCTGCATTCTTAAAAAAAAAAACAAAATCAAAATATGCCCAGACCTCAGATTTCATCCTTTTAGTGGGTTGGAAAATGTCCTGCTTGCTATCACCACTTTCCGCCTTGCTAACGTTACGATGCTGATGTTACAAGCTACATATTCATGCGAGACACAGTCGCGAGTCGCTCACAGACTTGAATGAGACTGATATTACACATCCTGGTAATCGACCGCGATAATGAGATGAAGTCAAACATAAACAGGTAATCGTTATCACCTAAAATTTTACCGCACTTTACCGTAATTACCGCTAACCGTTCCATCACTAGTCTGCTGAAATTTATGAGGGGAAATTGTAAATTTTGTAAAAATGCATTTTTTTATCCTATAATTACATTTTTTTTAATCCAAACTTTCTTTATTGGATTTTGCTATAATTACATTTTGACATAAAAATCACAACTTTCACAAAATTGCAACTTTTTGATGCAACATTTTGACTTTTATGTTGTAAAAAATGTAAATTTCTTTTGATCACAATTTTTTGTCCAAAAATCCAGAATTATTGCTGTAAAATCACAGATTTGCAAGAATGTCACAACTTTTAGTTTTAAAAGCAGATTTTTGTCAGATTCAGAGTTTTTGACAATAATTCACAAATTTATGTTGTAAAATCAAAACTGGTGCAATTTTTTTTTATTTTAATAATTATTATTATCTTATTATTAACTCATTTTTGCAAAAAGAGAATTTTTTCACAAAGGCTTAAATTGTAGAAAAATGTGTGTTTTTAATGTATTTTTCCAAGTTTATGTCCTAGAATCACTTGTCTTCCTAACGAGGTGGTTTTGCTCCTTGTTGTGGTTCTTTTGGACATGTTTGTGGTTCTGAGACGTCAGTGGACCTTCAGGAATATGATGGTGTTGGCCATATTTCCAGTAGCTGAACATGTGGTAGCTTCCCTGTAGATCGTATATATCTCTCTGTGAATATTCTACTTCTCCTGGTTGTTCTGTCTTTCTGAAATTGTTTTGCATCTGTTTGTGGTCAGTTTGTTTCTCCCTGATGAGTTCTTGCGTCTCAGAAATTTTTTTGTGTTCTTAGATATTTTGTATTTCAAAGATAATTTCAATTTCCTTCTTTTTTTGCTATTTCTTTTGTAATTTTACATATCCAAGTGCTTTAATTCCTTTGAAATTGTCTCTTTTGCATCATGTTGCGATAGTTTTATGGCTCTTTTTGATCATTTTGAATCTTCTGAGTATTTTGGATCACCTTGTGATACTCCATTACACTCCTCTTCCTGCTCATTTTTGCATCTTTTAAATGGGAACTGTGACTAAAAAAAAAAACTTCAAACTTGTAAAATAGAATATTTTTTTCCTACATTTTTGTTTTCAAACCCCTTTATTAAATTTTTATGGAGAGCTCATAAATACCTGGCATGATCCACATATTTTAGAGAATTTCATCATTTATTATAGTCAGAAAGACACGAGAATATAATAAAATTACCAGCTCATTATTAGTACTAAAATGAATAATGCAATTTGACTTCCCTCTGTGAGCTCTGTCCATCAGTGTGAGGTCGTAGATGCTGGGACCATCATAATATTTATTGAGATCATTCTAATAAAGTAGCTTGGTCAGGTGTGATTTTGGCTTTCCTAAACCAGACACTCAAAGAAATAAAAAACAAGAGAAAAAAAGAGCCAAAGCTCCAGTTTCTACACACGTCCTAGCTTTGTGAGTGAATCTCACTGTAACTGGAGTTAGGAGCCCTCCTTTGGTCCTATACTTTTGTGGAGGGGTAAACATAAGTACCCCCATTATTCAGAAGCTTGTAGATCCAGCTTTAGCAGCTACAACTACATTTCGTGGTTTCCTGAATGGCTTTATCTCTCCCATGGTTGAGGAGAAAGTTCAGTCCTTTCTTCTTCACAGCATTGCTTCAGGTCAAGGATGACCTCATATCTGTCTCTGAGTCTGAGTTCACGTCCACTCCAGTGACTGGAAGGTGTTCAGGTTCTGTGGCTGCAAAACAACCCCATAGCATCACACCTCCACCAGGGCATAAAATTAGAATTTTTACCAAGTCGCCCCTGGCTACCAGGTTTTTGAAGTTGGTAGCCAGCTAGCAATTTTGGTCGCCAGTGTTTTTTGGTCGCCCCATACGTCAGGGGTTAATATGGCACCAGCAGCATTGTAATTTATGAAAAACCCCTATTATCGTCTACTATCGCTACATTTCAGAAGCATTTACAAGCATGAAAGTGCATTTTATTCTGTTTCCATGATGCTTACTATGAAAACTAATATTATTTCTTTTTTGTTAACACCAGAACCGCCAAGTAGGTCATTTTTACCTCCTAGCATTTTCACATGTTTGTATTTCTGTTAAAATAAAACCCCTACATCTGTAAGTTCATGACTTTTTCTAAAATGGATTTATTAATCATTCAGTGAATTCTGGTGAGTGTGTGATCAAAAGAAAAAAGAATATGACCATTTATACCTGGAACCACAGAGGGGGGTCATTTTCACCCCCTCATATAAACGCTGTAAACAGCTGTCATTTTTTTACGCTACGCCCCTCCGCGCCCCACTGCCCGTTGCTTGGCAACGCTCAAACTTTGTGGCGTTATCGGACTTTGACAGTTATTGTCATCACTAAATCTTTCAAACAAACAGCAAAATTTAAGACATGAATCCAACAAAAACAACAGTCTGGCTGTTGTACCAGGATCTGAGTGAGGGAGTCAGAAAGATAATAATAATAACGGCAGATGTGGGTGAGGAGGAATCGGGGGGTGGGGGGTGGGGGGTCACCACCACATACATTCAGTCCTCAGACACAGTGGAGGCTCGCGGAAATACTCTGACAGGTAAATTCAGAAGTCAAGCGTTTTAGTTTCCTCTGGTTCTAATCATTTGGTATTTTAGCGAGGCTACGACTCTGACTGATCTAATCATAAATATTTACATTGTTCAGAGCTCAACCTGTATGTCAGCTACATGAGGCAGCCAAGGACGGCCGTTTGGAGACCCATAAAGAGACCGGGAGAGCCCGGTCCACAAATGTCCCGGTGGAGAGAGGTGGTCCAACTGCATACGCGCGCCGCAACATTGACGACCCTATGAATACGTTCATGTACCTGATGGACCAGGTGATACAGCACACCTGTACCTGTACGGTGGCGGAGCCGCGCCGGTGGAGAGGAGGGCTGGGAATGGAGTCATGTGTGCGTGAGGGGGAGCACGCAGCGTTAATCCGTTTTTCCAAAATGATTAAAATATCTGTGATTGACATCTGAAATCTGTTGTTTTGTATTGTAAATAGTCTGTCATTCGATTGATGTTGTTTTCATGTTTGTGTTAAAATACAGCTCCTACAGTTTGTTGATGAACGTATACGTTCATGTATTTATTTGTGTGGCTGAGAGAGAGCGCGCGCAGCGTTCAACCACGTAGAAAAAAGCTCGCAAAAATATACATTTTAAACACTTATTTTGACAAGTGTCCATCATTATTATTTCAGAAATATTCAGGAATGAGCCACGTTACAACTATTATAAATGACATGTTAGCATCACTGACGCGGTCGCAGCGATGGGGTGAAAATGACCCCCTCTGCGGTTCTAGAAGTTTGGAATCTTGGCGGTTCTAGTGTTTACTATTCTGTTGTGTAATTTTTATGAGGTTATTTACCAAAAGGATCCATTTTGCTGTGGAGTAGATTCAGTGATGGACAAAACTGAAGACCGACGAATGCAAAAGTCCACCTGTCCATCGCTGGTTAGGCGCATGTGTTGCCCCCTTAAAATGACCACGTGGCAACAGCTTCTCCTTTTTTTGTCTTTATTTGAGCTCCAAAAAGTTTGTTACATTTCAACACACAAAAACGGTCCCCTGTGAATGACAGATTTGAAGTAAGTATTTAGGATTAAGTCGTGAACAGTTAAAACCAAAAAGAAAAACACTTACACGTCCCACAGTAGATCTAAGCATGAAGCTGGTACCTGCATCGCAACCCATCTCACCTGAGAGTGATTGTGGGCCTGCTTATATGCATATCTACTGGGTCACGTGACGTCGACTTCCGTTTGATAAAACCAAATGACATTACGACAGTGATTTAACAGTGAATCTAACAGTTTTTTTTCCATCACCTCACATATCCCAGGTGGATTAAAGAAAATATTTAAAGTGCACAAAAAATAGGTTGGCTACACATGCGTAGTTATGACTTCCGGCAAACGACGTGCACCCAAAACAGGGCAACTTTACGATATATAATATATATCTAATTATAAACTTTGTTTCTAAGTTATTTAGATATGTTTACCTTGGTGACACATGACAAATGTGCAGAAATCATTAAAAAAAAAAAAAAAATTCCTAAGTTGATGGTGGATTTTGTGTCCCTCGCCACTGGCGACAAGGCAGAAAAAAACGGTCGAAATCATTAAATTTGGGTCTAGGGTTGCAAAGGGACGGAAACTTTCCGGAAATTTTGGAATCTTTCCAGGGAAAGTTACGGGAATTTTGAAAGGTCGGAAATTTCGGGAATTTTCGGGAATTTTCGTTTTATGATCTGAAATGGTAAACTCTGTCAGTTTTTTCAGAAAGCAAATACATTATATAGCATTTTCCACACAATAAAATGAGCTTTTACGTGTTTTTGGGCTGCCTGGCGCTTGGTATGCCTTAATAGGGTCAAAGGATGTATCACTGTCATAGGATACTATTTATTTTATTTATTTAGTTTATTTTGAAATGATGACAGGGGTCGCGAGATGACAACCTCACTCACCCACGGGACTAGTGACCATTCAAACTGCACTAGTCCCTAGAAATTTCTGCAAGTCCCAGCTTATATGTTGGACCCAAAGTGTCATGATCAACTTACTCTCGGAGCAGAGCAGATTGATGCTGCCTATGTTTATATATCAGCTATGGCACGCCACCTCCATCTTGATGAAGGAAAGGTAATGGCCAGTTTGGCGAAATTCAGAGCAAAGACTGGCCTATGGAAAGGGGAAGGGGTGTGGGCCTCAGCTGAGCATATAACAGCAGCTACATGGTGGCAGGGTTTGTGTGCATCGGAAGCCGTATCACCTATCGCTTCAGTGACACTCCAAATACCACCAAGATCAGCAGCATCAGAGCGCAACTGGTCACTCTTTGGCAACACTCACACAAAAGTGCGCAACAGGCTTACAAATGACCGAGTTGAGAAATTGGTTGCAATACGCTCCAACCTCAAGCTCTTTGAACCCAGTGCAGATCTGTCTACTCAGCTTGATTACAACTTTGACTCTGAGACTGAGGTTGATGAAATGGTACTTGGAAGTTCAACTGAATGTGAAAACAGGACCATTTGACTGAGAAAACAAGTAAACTTTCCGGTTAAAATAATACATTGTCAAATTCCAGTAGGCCTACAGATGGTCTACAGGCCAAATGGTTGTGTTTGTACTACGTGCATCATGGTTATCGTTCTTCTTATAGTTTTAAGCCCATAAGGAAAGGGAATTTATTGCATTTATAAGGTAACTGGATACAAGTTCCTGGTAACTGGATACTGAGAAAAACAAGTAACCGGTAAAATCCAGTTATCCGGTAAAATAATACATTCTCAAGTTCCAGTAGGCCTACAGATGGTCTACAGGCCAAATGGTTGTGTTTTACTATGTGCATCATGGTTATTGTTCTTTCTTAGTTTTAAGCCCATAAGGAAAGGGAATTTATTGCATTTATAAGGTAACTGGATACAAGTTCACAAACTCTTCAGGGGAATGCCATTAGCACCAAATTAAAACCTAATTTATTCAAGAATCTTGCTGCAGCTATAAAATAAAACTTGTATACATGCATTTTAATTCAAGAAGTGAGTCCATTAAAAAAAGGTCCTTTTATTGACCAATCAAAAGTTGCAAAAATAGGCCTATAAATCTTATGTTTATGTGAACCATAGCATAGACATTACTGCAGGCGGCTGCATAAAGATAAAAATTTTTATTGTAAAATCTCCAGAATAGGATTTTATAACTTGTGTTTGAAGCCTTTAAGTAATGTGCTTTGGAGGATATTATGCTCAGGTACCTGCAGCATAGTAAGACCCCTGTATTTGCCAGATGGGCATATTGTATACAAAAGCATACTTTTATTTTAATGTGTTCCACAGTTCAAATTCAGATTAAACCTGTAATAAAAATGTTAAAATAACAATCACATCAATTAACAGTGTAGTTCTCCTTTTTTTAACAATTGTTGAGCTACCCTGAAAACCCTAATCAAGGACCATCAGTCTTTTTGACATTGCAATTGTGAGAATTCCCAAAGTTTCCGAAAATTCCCAATATTCCCGCAAAATTCCCAAAATTCCCTGTGGAAATTTACCGCGTTCAAAATTTCCGGGAATTTTGCAACCCTATTTGGGTCGCATATGGCAACCATTTGGTCGCGATTTTATGCCCTGTACCACCACCGTGCTTTACAATGAGGATCAGGTGTTTAAAGGGGGCTGAAGTGGTGTGCTCAGCTTCTGGACTTTAGAGCCAAACAACAAATGTAGGTGCTGTCTTTTTTACATTTATTTGAGCACTGGAGTCTATAAATTTGATAAATTTACTGGGATGTCCACTCCTGGGAAGGTTGACAACTGCTAAATAACTGCAGTAACAGCTACTTCTCTAAAACCACCGCTCATGTCTTTCCCTCTTAGCGTTGTGTTAGCACACACTCAAAAACTGCATATCAACAGTTCTGCGTTTGGAAAGTTCTGCAGGCCTGCTGAGGATCAATTCATGAAGCCTATGGAGGAAGTATGGGGTACTCTGTCTTACCTGTAGAAGTTTTTCTTTCTTTTTGGAACATTTTTTGTTAAATTAATACTGACACAATGGAAAAAAGTTCTACTGATACTAAGATCCACTGATATCTAGGGTTGGGCATCGTTTGGATTTTAACGATTCCGATTCCGATTCCGATTCCGATTCTCTGTTTCGATTCCTGTTCAAAACGATTCTCGATTCCGATTCTTTGATGTGTAGGTCAACAGATTGCAACTTATCTAACAGTAGAATTTTATTTTATTTATTTTTTTTATTTCACCTTTATTTAACCAGGAATAATCCCGCTGAGATTCAGAATCTCTTTTGCAAGGGGGTCCTGGCCCCCTTTTTATCTTTAAAAAAACACATTTACACAGGCAACAGGCCATTTTTATTCTAATAAATGCTTGCATATGTGCATACACAAGATTCACTTAGAGCCTAAATGATAAACAACTTAGTTGGCAGTTGGCCTCCAAAAAAATTTTGCCCAACAAAAAACGAAATCAACAGTTTTTGATTTTTTGGTCATCATCCGCTCACTTGTTGAGGTCCTCTTCACTGCATCCTCCTCGGCAAAAAGTAGCTCCAGTGGAGACTTTTTTGGATGTTTGAAAGGAGGAGCCTGCTAAACAAAAAGAACATATTATAGTGAAAAAAAAAAAAAAAACACTTCATGGCTGAGAAGAACACACCTAACATAATTCCATTCATCTACTTACCCTCTCCTCTTCCTCTGAGTCCTCAGTATCCCAGTATCGTTTAGCTCCTGGTTTACCTCACCCCGTTCTGGATTGTCATGGATTGCCGCTGACTATGGAGGGCAATATGGGATTGATGGGTAGACATAGAATTATTATATTATTATTATTATTATTATTATTATTATTATTATTATTATTATTATTATTATATTCATCATAGTTATGTTAGTTAGTTATTATAATCATAGTGATGATAATAATGGATGGAATAAATTTCATCCATTGGAAGAATACAATTAAACAATGAACTGTCTGCCATTACAGAGAGTTTACACAGTCTATATTAGAAAATGTTGAGGGCTGATATTTGTGTATGTATGACATTTCACCTCCTCAGAGTTTGCCAGCAACTTCCCCTTGATGCGCTCCCACACTGCAGTGTTGTCATCCATCCTAATTTTGAAGCGAGAGGTCTAAGGCAGTGGCTTTTTCCAAGAAGAATCTGACATCCTCATTCTTTAAAACAATAAAAACAAAATTACTATTGTAAAATACCACAGGAACAGACATTCATCTTTATTAATTTGATATCCTCAGTCAAAATTACCGTGTACTGGCCGGACAGGCTTCCCCAGACCCTTTTTGTTTAGGTCAGAAACAAATGCCGTGTCTCCATTTTCCGCAACAAAGTGTTTCTCAAGTTTCTGGATTATTGGCAGGATCTGTCCAGCAGTGGAGCTTTTTTCGGTCGAAATACAGAGAGTGCTGGTGTAAAGCATCTTCATCAGTCTGACAAAGTCTTCTGCTTTGGTGAAGTCACTTTCAGCCAGCCAATCAAGCCTGTGTGCCAGAAAAGACATTTTATCAACTGTTATTATCAACTGAACTGTTACTGTGGTGAACAAGGGCAGATAGTAAGCAGCTAGCTAGTTAGCTTAACATTATTGTGCATTTACCTGAATGTGGGCGATTCAACGTCTGAGAAGGGAAGGAGCCTTTTCACCACATAGGCCGTTACTTTTCTGTGGCACTCGTGTGTTTGCTCCATCGTCATTTTACTCCTCGCAGCCAACGTGAATGGGGTGTCACGTTGTTTCACTGGTGGCTAACGCTAGCCTCACTCGGCGTGCGCATATCTGGTTGCGTTTCCGTCGAGGAGTTTCTGGAAGAAGACGGACTCTCTGTTGAAGTCGAAGAAGCGTTTGGAGCGGGGGAGCAACACAGCGTATTAAATACAGTGCACTTGTTTATTTTTGTGATGCCATGCAGGTGAAGGTGTTTTGCCATGTTCGTAGTGCACCCTCCTTTGGCAGTAACACGTTTTCCACAGGTGTTGCATTGCGCCAGGTAGACGTCACTTTCTGGACTGAAATGCAGCCAAACTCGAGAGCGGCGTCTCTTTGGATCCATGTTGAGTGAAGTCTGAGTGAAGTCTGGTCGGTATCGGACGTGACGTCGACACTAGCGTGGAGTTGATTACGCTGGGCGGAGTAACATCAACAAACTAGTGCAGTAAATAAAAAAAAAAAAATAGCGCGGACATTTAGGAACCGAAAAAAGGAATCGAAATTCAAAAATCTTCTAAACGATTCCAGAACCGGAAGTTAGGAAACGGTTCCTACTCGGAACCGTTTTTCGATGCCCAACCCTACCAATATCAGATGGTTTTTATCATGTTTTTACTCCCTCTGTGATACTCCTGAGGGGATAATGAGCTCCTGACACCATTCATTTACTTCCAGAGTCAAACCGACCCCTCCCGAAGGCGCCAAATCCAACCCGTCCAAACGGCACCGCGACCGCCTGAACTCGGAGCTGGACCGGCTCGCCAGCCTGCTGCCCTTCTCTGAAGACGTCATCTCCAGCCTGGACAAGCTGTCCATCCTGAGGCTCAGCGTCAGCTACCTCCGCACGAAGAGCTTCTTCTCTGGTGGGTGACACGACTGGACCCTGCACAGACCGCACAGTAGTTTAAGGTTGGAGTAATCTGATTCCAGCAGGTTGGGGGGTGGGGGGGTGGGGGGTGATCACATCAGGACAAGCAGTCAGCTGAAACAGTGAGAAAACACAACAAAATGTTACCTGAAGCAGTGGAAATCATGAAAGCATGAAGTGCTTCAGCAGCGTCAGTGGAGGTTTAGAAAGTGGAGTCTTTCTAGTTTAATAGATGAAGCTGTTCCTGTCAGCGTGGAGCTCTAAAACAACCGTTGGCCTACAGAAACACTGAAATAACGTTTCACGCCTCAGAAAAGAGCTGCAGATGACAGGCATGAGGAGAGAGAAGCTCAAAGAGGGTTAATGGAGTTGGACAGGAAGGTTGAAGGAGGCTCACAGAGATAGGATTGAGCAGAGAAATTTCTGGTGCGGCCTGGTTTCCTCTTACAGCTGAGGAAACATCATGTGAGCTACAATGCAGCAGAGTTTCTCAGGTACCTTCTTTCTCTTGTTCCAACTACTTTTCTGGCCTTCAGGGGAAAGAGAACTCAAACCTATTTCATTGCCTCAACATACATTTTCCTGTTGTTATTTATAGGGCTTTATATTTGGGTCTACCACGTTCCTCAGAATATAATTCTGCTTCTGCCGGCTGTTAATAATTCAGCCAAACCAAGCTCCTACTGCAGAGGGAAGACAAAGATCTGTGGAGGAGGCTGGTGTTTTTCAGAGAGCGAGTCATGACGCCTGTTTTTCAGAGAGCGAGTCATGACGCCTGTTTTTCAGAGAACGAGTCATGACGCCTGTTTTACAGAGAACGAGTTATGACGCCTGTTTTTCAGAAAACGAGTCATGACGCCTGTTTTTCAGAGAGTGAGTCATAACGCCTGTTTTACAGAGAACGAGTTATGACGCCTGTTTTTCAGAAAACGAGTCATGACGCCTGTTTTTCAGAGAGTGAGTCATGACGCCTGTTTTTCAGAGAACGAGTTATGACGCCTGTTTTTCAGAGAACGAGTCATGACGCCTGTTTTTCAGAGAGTGAGTCATGACGCCTGTTTTTCAGAGAGTGAGTCACGATGCCTGTTTTTCAGAGAACGAGTCATGACGCCTGTTTTTCAGACGAGTCATGACGCCTTTTTTCAGAGAACGAGTCATGACGCCTGTTTTTCAGAGAACGAGTCATGACGCCTGTTTTTCAGAGAACGAGTCATGACGCCTGTTTTTCAGAAAACGAGTCATGACGCCTGTTTTTCAGAGAACGAGTCATGACGCCTGTTTTTCAGAGAACGAGTCATGACGCCTGTTTTTCAGAGAACGTGAGTCATGACGCCTGTTTTTCAGAGAGTGAGTCACGATGCCTGTTTTTCAGAGAACGAGTCACGACGCCTGTTTTTCAGAGAACGAGTCACGACGCCTGTTTTTCAGAGAACGAGTCACGACGCCTGTTTTTCAGAGAACGAGTCACGACGCCTGTTTTTCAGAGAACGAGTCACGACGCCTGTTTTTCAGAGAACGAGTCAGAAAACGAGTCACGACGCCTGTTTTTCAGAAAACGAGTCACGACGCCTGTTTTTCAGAGAACGAGTCACGACGCCTGTTTTACAGAGAGCGAGTCACCACGCCTGTTTTTCAGAGAGCGAGTCATAACGCCTGTTTTTCAGAGAACGAGTCATGACGCCTATTTTTCAGAGAGCGAGTCATGACGCCTGTTTTTCAGAGAACGAGTCATGACGCCTGTTTTACAGAGAATGAGTTATGACGCCTGTTTTTCAGAAAACGAGTCATGACGCCTGTTTTTTTCAGAGAAACGAGTCACGACGCCTGTTTTTCAGAGAACGAGTCACGACGCCCTGTTTTTCAGAGAACGAGTCACGACGCCTGTTTTTCAGAGAACGAGTCACGACGCCTGTTTTTCAGAGAACGAGTCACGACGCCTGTTTTACAGAGACGAGTCACGACGCCTGTTTTTTCAGAGAGACGAGTCACGACGCCTGTTTTACAGAGAACGAGTCACGACGCCTGTTTTACAGAGAACGAGTCACGACGCCTGTTTTACAGAGAGCGAGTCACGACGCCGGTTTTACAGAGAGCGAGTCACGACGCCGGTTTTTCAGAGAACGAGTCACGACGCCGGTTTTTCAGAGAGCGAGTCACGACGCCTGTTTTTCAGAGAGCGAGTCACGACGCCTGTTTTTCAGAAAACGAGTCACGACGCCTGTTTTTCAGAGAACGAGTCACGACGCCTGTTTTTCAGAGAACGAGTCACGACGCCTGTTTATCAGAGAGCGAGTCACGACGCCCGTTTTTCAGAGAACGAGTCAGGACGCCCGTTTTTCAGAGAGCGAGTCACGACGCCTGTTTTTCAGAGAGCGAGTCACGACGCCTGTTTTTCAGAAAGCGAGTCACGACGCCTGTTTTCCAGAGAACGAGTCACGACGCCTGTTTTTCAGAGAGCGAGTCATGACACCTGACCTCTCAGGGTTTCAGACTCACTTTAAGAGGTGCTGAAGTGCAGATGATTGGCTTTTATTGAGTTGTTAGCAGCTTACAGGCATAGCAGATGGATTTTTGTTAAGTAGGTGTGTGTTTTTAACGGGGTATAAAAGTGGGACAAAAACGCTGGATCAGAGAGGATTATGGGGTTGTTTGTAGGTTCAAACTTGATTTCAGGGTGTGTGTTGGAATAAGGTGTTCAGCGATGAAAGTTTGAGCCAACGTTATGAATGGGTCCCCACAAAGACAGCCAAACTAGTAGGTGTGTGTGAGTTTGGCAGCCGTGAGTGTGTTCACAGCTTTGCTATGAGAAGCAGATTGAATGTGTGTCCAAAAACAACAAACAGCCTTCAGAAATCTGCTCAGCCAGAAAAGCCCTTTACTTCTGCAGGTGCACTGGAATAAACTTTATGAGTTCAGTGGGTTTGAACAGACCTGATTCTGCAGCTTGTTGTCTACACATAGAAGACCTGCTGCAGCTGCCCCCCCCCACCACTGTTTCTGGTACTGACCCTGCACAAACAGGCCAGCACACCTCCACCTCCCATCTCCATGTGAGTGCCTGAACTCTCCACGACCCGCTCTTATCGTAACATCTTGGTCCTGTATTACAGAAAGGTTCTGTAGGTCAGCTTCTCCCCCTCAGGCCACCAGACGACCTTCGTCCCAACGTCTCAGCCATGCAGCAACGCAGCTCTAAGGAGATGAAAGAGAGTGAAAACACGGGGGGATAATCCATTCAGAGGAGCTTTACAGACAGAAGAACAATCCAATCTCAACATCATCTGGAAAACACAGAAACGCTGCTGTGCTCTGACCTGATGTGAGCTGCATGACATCATCACATGAAGCCTGCGTATCCAAAAACGTTGCAGCAGGTTTTCTGTCAGACAGATGCAACCACTTCATTCCTGTCACAAGTCACAATAATTCAAATTTAACAAACTGAAGCTTTCCATTTATGTTCACACAGCATAGTTTTAAGCTGTATTTTTTGGTGATTCCACTCATAGGCGATATAAAAACAACAGGACAAATGAAATGAATTCCTAATAATGTCAGAGGAGTTTTCCCGTGGCCATGAGCAGTATGTTTTGTTTTGGTCTTGGCTAAATGGCATCTCTTGTGATGTTTTGATTGGATGTTGCTGTTCCTGTCTCTGATGCCTCGGGCTGTTTTTCCGTGGCGTCGGCTGCCGTTCATGACGTCAGGGCATTAATTCCAGCTCTTAATAATTGATGCTCACCGGGCCGTTCTGCTCTCTGTTTGCCTTAAGAGGTTCACCCAACAGATGAAGGTCTGTCCACAGCCCACCAGCTATAACTGCATTACTGTCTTGTTTATTTAATCAGTGTAAATGACAGAAAAATGACTGATTATATGTTAGCACATCAGCCCAGTGTGACTGGAGCAGATCCATGTCTATGTTTGTTGTTTCTGTCATGAGTAATTACCTCCACTGGTGGATGCAACATCTCCCTTCATGAAAATAAGAAGTCACAGTAAAGATGGATCTATCCCATCGGCTAGTCTGGGTCACGTTACCAGAAGGTCCAGCCTTCAGACTCCACGCTGTCAGAGATGTCCTCCTCCATGATCGTCTGCCCTGCTGCTTTAGAAAAGCTCTTCTTCCTTCAGTCAGATTGTCCCCTGTGGTCAAAGGCATGCTGCTGGCCTTCAATGTCTGGGTGTTTTTTCTTTTGTCTTCAGGGCTAAAGGTCATAGAGACGTCCCTTCAGGACTCTGTAATGGAACAGATTAACTTTAAATTGATCAGATGGGTTTGAACCAGAGTACGGCATAATGAGGACATCCCAGGGCATAAAATCGCGACCAACTGGTCGCCAAATGCGACCCAAATTTAACGATTTCGACCGTTTTTTTCTGCCTTGTCGCCAGTGGCGAGGGACACAAAATCCACCATCAACTTAGGAAATTTATTTTTTATTTTTTATGATTTCTGCACATTTGTCATGTGTCACCAAGGTAAACATATCTAAATAACTTAGAAACAAAGTTTATTATTAGATATATATTATATATCGGAAAATGGCCCTGTTTTAGGTGCACGTCGTTTGCCAGAAGTCATAACTACACATGCGCCTAACCCAGAGATGGACAGGTGGACTTTTGCTTTTGTCCATCTTCAGTTTTGTCCATCACTGAATCTACTCCACAGCAAAAATGGATCATTTTGGTAAATAACCTCATAAAAATACACAACAGAATAGTAAACACTAGAACCGCCAAGATTCCAAACTTCTAGAACCACAGAGGGCGGTCATTTTCACCCCATCGCTGCAACAGCGTCAGTGATGCTAACATGTCATTTCTTATAGTTGTGAAGTGGCTCATTCTTGAATATTTCTGAAATAATAATAATGGACACTTGTCAAAATACGTGTTTAAAATGTATATTTTTGCGAGCTTTTTTCTACGTGGTAGAACGCTGCGCGCTCACTCTGTCAGCCACACAAATAAATACATGAACGTATACGTTCATCAACAAACTGTAGGAGCTGTATTTAAATACAAACATGAAAACAACATCAATCGAATGACAGACTATTTACAATACAAAACAACAGATTTCAGATGTCAATCACAGATATTTTAATCATTTTGGAAAAACGGATTAACGCTGCGTGCTCCCCCTCACGCACACATTAGTCCATTCCCAGCCCTCCTCTCCACCGGCGCGGCTCCGCCACCGTACAGGTACAGGTGTGCTGTATCACCTGGTCCATCAGGTACATGAACGCATTCATAGGGTCGTCAATGTTGCGGCGCGCGTATGCAGTTGGACCACCTCTCTCCACCGGGACATTTTTGGACTGGACTCTCCCGGTCCGCAGTCCCAGCTTTATGGGTCTCCAAACGGTTCCGTCCTTGGCCACCTCATGTAAGATAAGATAAGATAAGATAAGATATTCCTTTATTTGTCCCACAATGGGGAAATTTACAATGTTACAGCAGCAGTGAGAATAGCTATAAGAAGAGAAAAGGACAACAATAAAATAGGATAAAACAATAATAAAAACAAACAATAACTACAATAGAGAATATATAATAAATAATAAATAATAATAACTCTGACTTTATTTACAAGGATATGTTGGTAGTGATTACTACACCTGAGAAGTTATTGCACGTCAGTGAGTATGTATATGTATATTGCACATGTCAATGAATATGTATATGTATATTGCACACAATAGTAATGAGTCACATTGTCTATTGGGAGGGGGGTTGCTGAGAGCGGTGCTGATTGTACATTCTCACAGCAGCAGGGAGGAAGGACCTGCGATATCTCTCCTTCACACACCTGGGGTGAAGGAGTTTATCGCTGAAGGAGCTCTCTAGTGCTGTAAGGGTGTCCTTCAGAGGATGGGAGACACTGTCCATCAGAGATGACAGCTTAGTCCTCATTCTCCTCTCTCCCACCACTTCCACCGGGTCGAGGGGGCATCCCAGGACGGAGCTGGCTTTCTTAATGATCTTATTCAGTCTCTTTCTCCCCGCCTCTGAGATGCTGCTGCCCCAGCAAACCACCCCATAGAAGATGGCTGATGCCACCACAGTGTCATAAAAGGTCTTTAGGAGTGCTCCCTGCACTCCAAAAGACCTCAGTCTCCTGAGCAGGTAGAGTCTGCTCTGGCCCTTCTTGTAAAGTGCAGTGGTGTTATTAGACCAGTCCAGTTTATTGTTCAGGTGAACACCCAGGTACTTGTAAGATGTCACCATCTCGATGTCCTTTCCTTTTGTAGCTGACTTACAGGTTGAGCTCTGATCAATGTAAATATTTATGATTAGATCAGTCAGAGTCGTAGCCTCGCTAAAATACCACATAATTAGAACCAGAGGAAACTAAAACGCTTGACTTTTGAATTTACCTGTCAGAGTATTTCCGCGAGCCTCCACTGTGTCTGAAGACTGAATGTATGTGGCGGTGACCCCTCACTTATAGAAGCCGGGGCCTTTTTCATAAATTCTCCTCCTCATCCTCAGTTGATGTCGTATCACCTGGTAAAAATGACGGGTCATCGGTCCGCCCCCCACCGATTCCTCCTCATCCACATCTCCGTTATTTCCGCTCTTTCTGACTCAAATCCTGGTACAACAGCCAGACTGTTGTTTTTGTTGGATTCATGTCTTAAATTTTGCTGTTTGTTTGAAAGATTTAGTGATGACAATAACTGTCAAAGTCCGATAACGCCATAAAGTTTGAGCGTTGCAAGGCAACGGGCAGTGGGGCGCGGAGGGGCGTGGCGCAAAAAATGACAGCTGTTTACAGCGTTTATATGAGGGGGTAAAAATGACCCCCCTCTGTGGTTCCAGGTATAAATGGTCATATTCTTTTTTCTTTTGATCACATACTCACCAGAATTCACTGAATGATTAATAAATCCATTTTAGAAAAAGTCATGAACTTACAGATGTAGGGGTTTTATTTCAGCTAGTAGTCAACTATTGTTGTGTTTTTTGACAATTTTTAATAGTAATGAACTCAAAATAAACTCCTCCAATCTAATACTAACACATTTTCATTTAGGTCAGGGCTTATTGGTTATTTACTGGGAACACTGGACTGTTTGAAGTCACATGCAGCTCTAAAATGTAACGGGGGAATCCTGGGAATACGTCATTGACTGGACGGATCTCTAGTTGACCTCTCTGTTTCTGCAGTGGCCCTGAAGAAACAGCCTCCCAACGGCATGAACCAAAACAGCCATCCTGATAGCAGCATGACGCTAGCTTCAGGAGACCGCCGGACACCTGAGGGCGAGCTGCTGCTGCAGGTTGGTGACAAACATGAAGAACCACATTACACGTGGAACATATATGAAATGTATTTTACAATGTCATATGTCCTCAGTGGTTAGATCATCACCTGACTTCTGATTTTTATGATACATTCATATAATGATACATTACATTTCTAGTCAACAGGTCTGCTGGTCACATGCTGAAAGAGCTTTAAAGAGTCATACATGCTTTAATAACCACACAGCTGGATGATTGTCATGAATGCAGGATTAGAACAATCATCTCCAGTTAGGCTTTTACTTCCTGTTTTTAACCGGATGACCTGGAATATTTGATCTTTTATCTACAGTAGTTTTAGCTGGGTGCTATAATGATATACTTCAGTGGTGCTCAAACTGTGGTACGCGTACCACCAGTGGTACACAAGCGCTCTCTGGTGGTACGTGGGGAACGTCATGACTTTCCACACTTTTTCCACATTTTCACTTTAAAAAAAATTGGAAACATACAGTGCATTTTAAATACAACATTTCAAACAAAATATGTAGCTTGAAATAATTAATTGTCTTTTAAAAAATATTTGTTGCATATCCAGTTGCAGTGCAGATGTAACAACTTTTGCGTGTGTTTATTTTGCTCTGTATGAGCATTTGAGTATGTGAGAATTGTTGGACAGAGTTGTAAATGTCTGATTCAGTAAGGTAACAATAAATAACTACAATAAGGAATAAACATCTCTCCTGTGTGTTTAAAGCTAATTGAGAAGGCATATATGGCTGTATTTTAGAATTGGTCATCATGGTGGTACTAGAGAGCTGAACAGTTTCTCAGCTGCTAAGCAGTATTAAAAGTTTGAGAACCACTGATATACTTGATGAAGTGTTATTTGGTGATTGTGCACATTGAATTGGTCAGGGGAGTAGCAGAAAACATCTAAATAGCAGAAAATGGTGCCATAAAGGGAAGTTTATGAAGCTGCATGCTGCAACACTGAAGACTCACTGAAGCCTCACTAAAACTCATTGAAGCCTCACTGAGACTCACTGAGGTTCACTAAATCATTGAGGTACACTGAGACTCACCGAGGCACACTAAGGTGCACTGAGACTCACTGAGACTCACTGGGGTTCATTGAGACCCACTGAGACTTACTAAGGTTGACTGAGAATCACGGAGGCTCACTAAGGTTCACTGGGACTCACTGAGACTTACTGAGACTCATTGAGGTTCACTGAGACACACTGAGACTCACTGAGGTTCACTGAGGTTCACTGAGATTTACTAAGACCCGTTGAGACTCATTGAGGCTCACTGAGACTAACTGACACACAATGAGGCTCACCGAGGTTCACTGAGACTCACTCAGGCTTACTGAGACTCATTGAGGTTCACTAAGACCCACTGGGACTCACTGAAGTTCACTGAGACTCACTGAAGCTCACTGAGATTTACTAAGACCCGCTGAGACTCACTGAGGTTCATTGAGACTCACTGAGGCTCACTGAGACTAACTGACACACACTGAGGCTCACCGAGGTTCACTGAGACCTATTGAGACTCACTGAAGTTCACAGATTTACTAAGACCCACTGAGACTCACTGAGATTCACTGAGTCTTTTAACTTGTACATTTTGTTTAGTTATTTTCCTCAAACGCCAGCAGCATCAGCAGACCCAGCAGGATGCATCTGGTTCCTGCTGGTGCTTTGGTCTCAGAGTTCCTGGATCTGTCCAGATCTCAGTTGTAGTAGCATGAGTGAGATCCAGAGACGTATGGACCATGATGACTGATGAAGGTATCAGAGCTCTGCAGCAGCACAGAGCTGCAGCCCTCAGCTGCTCTGTTCCTCTCCAGACGCTGACCCATGAATTATACAGAGCCGGTGAACACATCTATTATTGAGGGGGGGGGGGGGGGGGGGGGGGGGGGGTGGGTTGGTACCAACACTGGCTGACGATGGAAATGAGAGCACTTTAACAATTCCTGGACGTTCACAGTAAACCAACAAATGTTCATCACTGTCAGAACAACAGGCTGCAGCTTATTCAGTGTGTGTGTGTAAGACAACAACCCAGTGATTAAAAAACACTTTCAACAAAACACCAGAAAACTCTTTGTCTTTGTTCAGTTTGATGTAAAAAAGCGATTTTAATCTTCATTCCTGTCTAATGTGACTGTTTCCTCTTCCTGTTTGGTGCAGAACAGCAACACTTGTTTCCGTTTGACAAACCTTATCATCAAATGCTTAAAAATAAATTTGACTTGACTCTCAGTCCCCCCCCCCCACACACACACACACTCACACACACACACACACTGGACGGCCCTATGTGTTTCTAGCAGACAGATGAGTCTACAGTAAATATTTATACACAGAGCTTGTACACCACTCTGCTCTGCATACTATATGAGTGAGTGTATGCATGTGTGTGCAGGATAACTCTGGGTGGGGTTGTGAACTGCAGATCGGAGCGTCTGCGGCTTTTAAAACTCTAATCTTTAATCCAGACCTAATCTGATTTATGGATTCTGTTGAATATTTTCAGATCACTTTTTTTTTTTTTTTTTGTCCAGTAACAAAAAAGTCACAGATCTGCATCAGGTGACCTGGTTTGTTGTCCGTGTCCATTGTTGGGTCATTTCTGAAAAGTAATACTCTGCGGTGCTAAAATTAACATCATGACAGTGATATACAGCGAGTTAAAAAACACGTCACTGTTTTTCCTGGAAATATATTTTTAAAGATTCTATTGACACAAAACCTTCACCAGATGACCACAGATGTCCATAAATAAAGTCTGAGGTCCAGCTGCAGACGGTGGTGGACCGCTGCTCCTGGATCGGTCTGAGGTCCAGCTGCAGACGGTGGTGGACCGCTGCTCCTGGATCGGTCTGAGGTCCAGCTGTAGACGGTGGTGGACCGCTGCTCCTGGATCGGTCTGAGGTCCAGCTGCAGACGGTGGTGGACCGCTGCTCCTGGATCGGTCTGAGGTCCAGCTGCAGACGGTGGTGGGCCGCTGCTCCTGGATCGGTCTGAGGTCCAGCTGTAGACGGTGGTGGACTGCTGCTCCTGGATCGGTCTGAGGTCCAGCTGCATACGGTGGTGGACCGCTGCTCCTGGATCGGTCTGAGGTCCAGCTGTAGACGGTGGTGGACCGCTGCTCCTGGATCGGTCTGAGGTCGAGCTGTAGACGGTGGTGGACCGCTGCTCCTGGATCGGTCTGAGGTCCAGCTGCATACGGTGGTGGACCGCTGCTCCTGGATCGGTCTGAGGTCCAGCTGCAGACGGTGGTGGACCGCTGCTTCTGGATCGGTCTGAGGACGAGCTGTAGACGGTGGTGGACCGCTGCTCCTGGATCGGTCTGAGGTCGAGCTGTAGACGGTGGTGGACCGCTGCTCCTAGATCGGTCTGAGGTCCAGACTGTACCCTGCAGGTACGTGACCGCTGCTCCTGGATCGGTCTGAGGTCCAGCTGTAGACGGTGGTGGACCGCTGCTCCTGGATCGGTCTGAGGTCCAGCTGTAGACGGTGGTGGACCGCTGCTCCTGGATCGCTGCTCCTACATCGGTCTGAGGTCCAGCTGCAGACGGTGGTGGACCGCTGCTCCTGGATCGGTCTGAGGTCCAGCTGAAGACGGTGGTGGACCGCTGCTCCTGGATCGGTCTGAGGTCCAGCTGTAGACGGTGGTGGACCGCTGCTCCTGGATCGGTCTGAGGTCCAGCTGCAGACGGTGGTGGACCGCTGCTCCTGGATCGGTCTGAGGTCCAGCTGAAGACGGTGGTGGACCGCTGCTCCTGGATCGGTCTGAGGTCCAGCTGAAGACGGTGGTGGACCGCTGCTCCTGGATCGGTCTGAGGTCCAGCTGTAGACGGTGGTGGACCGCTGCTCCTGGATCGGTCTGAGGTCCAGCTGAAGACGGTGGTGGACCGCTGCTCCTGGAGCGGTCTGAGGTCCAGCTGAAGACGGTGGTGGACCGCTGCTCCTGGATCGGTCTGAGGTCCAGCTGCAGACGGTGGTGGACCGCTGCTCCTGGATCGGTCTGAGGTCCAGCTGAAGACGGTGGTGGACCGCTGCTCCTGGATCGGTCTGAGGTCCAGCTGCAGACGGTGGTGGACCGCTGCTCCTTGATCGGTCTGAGGTCCAGCTGCAGACGGTGGTGGACCGCTGCTCCTGGAATGGTCTGAGGTCCAGTTGCAGACGGTGGTGGACCGCTGCTCCTGGATCGGTCTGGATCGGTCTGAGGTCCAGCTGTAGACGGTGGTGGACCGCTGCTCCTGGATCGGTCTGAGGTCCAGCTGCAGACGGTGGTGGACCGCTGCTCCTTGATCGGTCTGAGGTCCAGCTGCATACGGTGGTGGACCGCTGCTCCTGGATCGGTCTGAGGTCCAGCTGCAGACGGTGGTGGACCGCTGCTCTGGATCGGTCTGAGGTCCAGCTGTAGACGGTGGTGGACCGCTGCTCCTGGATCGGTCTGAGGTCCAGCTGCAGACGGTGGTGGACCGCTGCTCCTTGATCGGTCTGAGGTCCAGCTGCATACGGTGGTGGACCGCTGCTCCTGGATCGGTCTGAGGTCCAGCTGCAGACGGTGGTGGACCGCTGCTCTGGATCGGTCTGAGGTCCAGCTGTAGACGGTGGTGGACCGCTGCTCCTGGATCGGTCTGAGGTCCAGCTGCAGACGGTGGTGGACCGCTGCTCTGGATCGGTCTGAGGTCCAGCCGTAGACGGTGGTGGACCGCTGCTCCTGGATCGGTCTGAGGTCCAGCCGCAGACGGTGGTGGACCGCTGCTCCTGGATCGGTTTCAGCTCTTCTCTTCCACCTCATTGATAAAACTATCTAGCAGAGTTTTTCTCTGCTAGATACAAAATGAGCAGTTTCTTCTGGCCACTTCCTGAAAGGCTTTTTGGTTCTAGAAGAAGAAGAATCTAGAATAATTCCTGCTCCATTTGGCCGAAGCATTTCATTCTTCTGACATGATGTCTCAGTTCTGCTTATTACCATTTGGTGAGTGACAACCTGAGAGGTGGAGCTGAAGCACAGCAGAGAGGGATGCATGATTTTATTGCATCTGTGCCCCCCCCCCTCCCCCCTTCCATTGGGGCAAAATAGGTACCAGAAGTGGAATCAAATTACTTTTTACGTTTTAGTACAAGTTCCACAGTAAAAACCATACATCCTTTAATGTATGTCCAAGTACAACTTCCATCCAAGCAGAAGTAGTTAAATGTGTGTGTTTGCTTGCATGGTGACGTACCAGAGAGTAGTTGATAACAGCTTTATGGAGAGAATCATTTTTGCTTCCTTCCCCAGCCTGCACCTTCCTGAATTATTAAGGCGCTCAGAGAAGCTGTCTCTGTTCAGAGAAGCTGTCCCTGTTCAGATGTGATGCTGTGTTTTTCCAACACTGGAGTCGCTCTCAGAACAAAGTGAGGATTATGGTCTCAGCACGTGTCTGATCAAATAAAGAGGGCATCGTTGCAGAGGGTGTAAACGTCATCATCATCATGGGTGAGGTGCAGACGGATGCTTGAATGATGCCTCTTTGGTTCTTTGCAGCGTTTGGACAGAGTGTCATCACCTCCTCATGGAGCCCTGAGGCTCCAGGAAGATGAGGAGGAGTGATGATGGAGGTGTTAGCCAGCCAGCAGTGACCTCCTTCTCCTCCATTTGACTCCTGTCTGATCTGACATCCACTTGGCTGGATCCTCCTCTTCATCTCCCTGGTCTTTCCTGGGGGGAGGGGCTCCCATCCATGTTGCTTTAGTTCATTTTTCCTTTTCTGTACCGGTGCCACATTTCTGCTGTTTTTTAAAATAATTTCTTATGATCCCAAAACCAAACCAAAAGGATTTCAGAGATTTTAAAGTGATTAGAGTAATGCCCTCAACATGATGAAAACTAAACATTTACAGCAGGCTGATTTCTTTTTAAAGTGGAGGTACTTGCTATTAGTGCTGGGCGGTATGACAAAAGATTTATATCACGCTATTTTTCGGTTTCACAGTATACCACTGTATTTTTTTTTGAAGGCACAACTGGGTGTTAACCACATTTTCTAATAATTTAGAGGAATAGCTGCAGTAAATTGGCTTTGAATGACCTATTTTACTGTTACAAGGAGTGAATATTGTAGAAAAACATTCATATCTACACTAGTGTTAATACAGGTTTGCATGGCCTCACAAAATGATACTATTTACAAAGAGGTGACACTCGTAATTCTAATTAAGTGAAGGAATCAGAATGCATGATAGTTGCAGTTAAAATACAGAACCCTTTTATTTTTCAAATTTTGCAAACAACTTGAAAGAACATTTTGTAAAAAATCAACATTAACTACACGATATAAACAATGTTCTCGAGATATTTCAATAGATAAATAGTAAACAAAGTATGCAACTTGCAATATTCAAGTTTAAAAAAAAAAAAAGGATTATCCCATAGCAGCATATAAACAGTATTCACACATTACAACTTTCGCTAAGTGGACGGTGATTGCGTTGGTTATTTCCATGCACCGATTACTTTTTTTATCATAGGCAGTACTCCTAGCAAACGCGTCTTTACTTGTCATGTGACTTGACTTTTCTACAGCAGTAACGTTACTAGTGTTAGCTGCAGAGGACGCAGACCTCAGCTTCATGCGTTCCTTGTATTCTAACAAATGTTTGCGGCTTAGGTGGTGCAGCAGATTGCTGGTGTAGCCTCACGCAGCTACAACTTTAGCTCGGCAATATTTGCAGATTATTGTAGTTTGTTGGACGTCGTCTTTTTTAAATCCAAAGAACTTCCACACGACAGACACGGTTCCTCAGTCTTATGTTGCCGTTCTGGAGCTTCCACTTCGGGACTTTCTCTGTTTGCAGCCATCACCGTTTAACCATAAGCTAGTAGCGTGTTGTGCCTCCGGTGCAACTGGAAAACAGTCCCCTGTCAAACAATGTTCTGCGGCACTTACGTTCCGCCGCGCAGCGTTCCTAACGTTGTGTACGCTACAGTACATACTCACCGGTATTAGGGTATATGAAAAATAAATATCTTAAGAAAAGTAAACACCAGTATTCAGTATGAACTGGTATACCACCCAGCACTACTTGCTGTATTTTCCTATTTGCCAAACATTTGGTTTATTTGGTCTCAAAAGTAAACATACTTAGCTGGCTTGGTAAGATGCTAAAGCCTGTAGTTTTCTCAGTGACGTTACATTTCCTGGAAACTGATAAATGGTCCTTGATAAGACTCCTGCAGAGCTGATCTGGGGACAGTTGACGTTCACTGATGAAGAATGCTGGGAAACAGCCTCCAGCAATGATGATTCCCTCTGTTGTTTTATTCTTCACACATTATAAGCACAGTTATCGTAATTAGTGACGTGTAAACTGCATTTCCTTCCTTCAGGCTCTAAACGGCTTCGTCTTGGTGGTGACGGCTGAAGGAATCATCTTCTTCTGCTCTCACACCATCCAGGATTACCTCGGCTTTCACCAGGTATTCACTCTCTCTGTTCTCACACTGTCTTCACCTTCGTTTGGCTTTCATCATCCTGATGAGGGTGACACCTGGACTCATCAGAGCACTTCTGCTGGTTCAACCCATGACAGCTCCAAACCATCATTCAAGCAAATAGTCAATAAAACACAAGGAAATACCAATAAGCCACCAGGAATTATGGGTAGAAGAGGACAGGCAGTGATTCATGTTTCCCATGTCCCATCAACCCTTGTGTCAGCCAGTCAAGTTGTGGCTACACGGCTAGAGCGAGCCACAGTTAACAAAGCTTATCTTTCCTGCGACCCCTGCGTGTGACCCCAGGGAACATGCTTTTTCTTTTTCGTACTGGAATAAAGTGTAATTTCCACATATGCTCCAGTAGGGGGCAGTGGCGCTCTCATTGTCGCAGTGGAGTAGGGAGTATTAGCTATATGGTGTCGTTTTTTTTTGTTGTTTTTTTTGCATGGACATGTGCGTACGCAGCACAGAGCAGGAGATATGAAGTGAACAAACCTTCAAGAGAAAACCAGGGAAAAATATTTAACAGGGATGAAAAGAAAGGAGGAGAGAGACGGAGATAATGAGACAAAAGTCAGCAGAAAGTTAAGACGAGGAAATATGACGCTTGGCTTCGCTGTGACTACGGTGGGATTAATGCACTTTATATCTTTACAGACTAAAAAAACAATGTTAATAAAATTATTCTTTGTTAAAAGTTGATGTATATTTCTTTATTTTGTGTTTACCTTAATGTTAATAGGGATACAGTGTTATGCAGAGGTGGACTTATAACAGATTTATAGAAACACCTCAGTCGCTGTAGAGTACGGTGGTGGAGGAGACCAGAGTCTTCTGGAGACAAATGTGAGGCCATCTGTAACAGCTAAAGCTTCTTTAAGCAACATGACAATGATCCCAAACACAGCAACAGCAGTCTTGTAATGGCCGAGCTGAAGTCCAGACCTGAACTAAAGAAGAATGGACCAAAATTCCTCCAGAACCATGTGAGAGACTGATAAAGTCACACAGGAGTCCCTGCAGCTAAAGGTGGATCTACGGATCTACAGGCTGTTGAATCATGTTGGCCGGGTGTTATTGTTGTTGGGTTTGTCTTTTCCTTCATTTATTTACCCAGTACTAAGACCCACACTGATCAGAGGATTAGTGTTCTGTTGTGTTGCACAAAAAAACCAAACAAACAACAACATATGAAGAAAAGAGCAGGTACTTACTTCTGCACATGAGTGTGTTTTACACACTGGCAAATATCACATGGTTCCAGTAGACAACCCACACAGGAAACATTTTTTAATGTAACCATTGTTGATTTAAGCAACAGGAATTTCACCCACTAGAATTCATTCAGAGTCATCTGATGTCCTTTCATATGAAGTAACTGCACCTTTACGCACCTCCAGCAGAGAAGCACTAACTAGTACTTTTACCTCAACCATTTAAGTTCATATTAGTCACATGTTGAGAGGCAGAGTGCACAGCAAGTGGACTGCAAGAGCTGCAGTCGAATGCATTGGCCTCAGTGCCCTGAGGATTGAAGGAAACTCACATATGGAGCAGGAGCTTTAATCCAATTAACATCACAACAAAGCACAGCTTCCTCCAGTCTAATGCCATTTAAGAGAATGTGCTCATCAATGTAGTCAAACACTGTTTGTCTGTCAGACCCACTCACATGAATACAGCCTCCAGATCCAGACTGGAAGCTCCAGTAGCCCTTCTCTGTCTATGATCATAACTCTTCCTCTCATGCACATGCTGGTGTCGGTGCAGTGTGCTCATCACCTGTCTCAGCTCTTGCTTGCTAAATAAACTTAAGCCAATAATGAGGCTGGTGTGTCTGTGCTGGTGCAGTGTTTGGAAACAAGCCGGTGGAGGACCTGAACACAGCGCTGCTCAGGACATACAAGAGGCAGCAGGTAAACGCAGCCCTGGAATCTGAGCAGTTGGACAGCATCTAGATTAAGGCCAGTTTGATGGTAATTTCATTTACAGATAAGAGACGAGGCTGCTCATTCGTTTGTTGTCAGATTAATAGAAAGGAGGACATGTCTGACAGGGGCTTACAGATAATTATTGGATCATGTGCTGAAGACATGGCAGACAGTTGAGCTGCTTTCAAAGCACAGATTAATATAATGAGTTGATTATTTCATCTCTTTTAAAATCCTTTAATATTTGAATTTGAATTTTTGAATTTTATTTCAAACAAATATGTACATAAAAAAACATAAAAACAGAAACAGCAAACACAAAAAATAAAACAAATAGTAACATCTTCATATACACATAGGCTTGAAAAAGGAGTAGGAAGAAGTGCACACTTTTTCTTAGTTCCTACCCCTTTATAACTATAAATTTACACCATCGCCATTACTATATCTACACCATATCCCTATAAATACAGTCCACATAAAACACTACGTAAACACGCCTATTATAAAAATTATTTAAATATTTAGTTTTTAACAGTTGAAATATTTATAATACTCTTCTCTTCAGACACTGTCCTATAACAACACCTCGTCAGAATTTGTAGGAAAAATTAAAAAAGGTTTTATAAATGCTTTGTGTTATTTGTCTCAAGTAGAGGGAAAAATAATTCAGTCAAGTTGTAATTTGCACATCTAAAAAGAAATACTGGTCTGAGTGGACAGATACCACTGAGTGTTACAGCTGACTGACAGGTGTGGCCCAACAAGAGGTCTGCCAGCTGAGACTGGAGCTGGGCCACAAAAAACATTAATTACCCTCACATGTTATTGACATTTTTAGGCTGTTTATTTTGACTTAACACAAAACAGTTAAAATGACACAGAAATTGAAATATTTTTTGCTCTATAAAATTATTAACAAATAGATTTTCTCAATTAAAATAAGGACAATCCTAGCTTTAATAATAGATTTAATTTCTTTTACACATTTTACTCATGTGATGCAAAAAGAAATTCCCTCTCATAAGCATGTCATGGATGTAAATTCCAGCGCTGGAGACCAAAACTATACTTTGAACCAGGCTGTGAATATTTCTGTGAAGTTAGACATTTAACATGGAGGTTGGTGGAAACCTCAGTGGAGACCCTAGTGGAGACATCAGTTAAGATCCCTGTGGAGATCTCAGTGGAGACCTTACTGGAGACATCAGTTAAGATCCCTGTGGACACCTCAGTGGAGACCCTAGTGGAGACATCAGTTAAGATCCCTGTGGAGACCTCAGTGGAGACCCTAGTGGAGACAACAGTTAAGATCCCTGTGGAGACCCTAGTGGAGACATCAGTTAAGATCCCTGTGGAGACCTCAGTGGAGACCCTACTTGAGACATCTTAACTGATGTCTCCAGTGGAGACCCTAGTGGAGACCTCAGTTAAGATCCCTGTGGAGACATCAGTTAAGATCCCTGTGGACACCTCAGTGGAGACCCTAGTGGAGACATCAGTTAAGATCCCTGTGGACACATCAGTGGAGACCCTAGTGGAGACATCAGTTAAGATCCCTGTGGAGACCTCAGTGGAGACCCTAGTGGAGACAACAGTTAAGATCTCTGTGGAGGCCCTGGTGGAGACATCAGTTAAGATCCATGTGGAGACCCTAGTGGAGACATCAGTTAAGATCCCTGTGGAGACCCTACTTGAGACATCTTAACTGATGTCTCTAGTGGAGACCCTAGTGGAGACCTCAGTTAAGATCCCTGTGGAGACATCAGTTAAGATCCCTGTGGAGACCCTGGTGGAGACATCAGTTAAGATCCCTGTGGAGACCTCAGTTAAGATCCCTGTGGACCCTAGTGGAGACAACAGTTAAGATCCCTGTGGAGACCTCAGTGGAGACACTAGTGGAGACAACAGTTAAGATCCCTGTGGAGACCCTAGTAGAGACATCAGTTAAGATCCCTGTGGAGACCCTAGTAGAGACATCAGTTAAGATCCCTGTGGAGACCCTAGTGGAGACATCAGTTAAGACCTCAGTGGAGAGCCTAGTGGAGACATCAGTTAAGATCCCTGTGGAGACCTCAGTGGAGACCCTACTGGAGACATCAGTAAAGATCTCTGTGGAGACTCTAGTGGAGATTATCAGTAAAGATCCCTGTGGAGACCCTAGTTGGGAACCCGGTGGAGACCTCAGTAGAGACCCTAGTGAGGACATCAGTTTTAAGATCCCTGTGGAGACCTCAGTGGAGACCCTAGTGGAGACATCAGTTAAGATCCCTGTGGAGACCCTAATGGAGATCCCTGTGAAGACCCTAGTGAGGACATCAGTTTTAAGACTCCTGTAGAGACCCCTGTGGAGACCTCAGTGGAGACCCTAGTAAGGACATCAGTTTTAAGATTCCTGTGAAGACCCCTGTGGAGACCTCAGTGGAGATCCTAGTGAGGACATCAGTTTTAAGATCCCTGTGCAGACCTCAGTGAAGACCCTAGTGAGGACATCAGTTTTAAGATCCCTGTGGAGACCCCCTGTGGAGACCTCAGTGGAGACCTGGTGGAGACCTCAGTAGAGGCCTCAGTGGAGACCTCAGTGGAGACCTCAGTGGAGACCTCAGTGGAGACCTAGTGGAGACCTAGTGGAGACCTCAGTGGAGACCTAGTGGAGACCTAGTGGTGATCTCAGTGGAGAACTTAATGGAGACATCAGTTAAGATCCCTGTGGAGACCTCAGTGGAGACCCTAGTGGAGACAACAGTTAAGATCTCTGTGGAGACCCTGGTGGAGACATCAGTTAAGATCCCTGTGGAGATCTCAATGGAGATCCTACTGGAGACATCAGTTAAGATCCCTGTGGAGACCTCAGTGGAGACCCTAGTGGAGACATCAGTTAAGATCCCTGTGGAGACCCTACTGGAGACCCTAGTGGAGACATCAGTAAATATCTCTGTGGAAACTCTCGTGGAGACCTCAGTGGAGACACTAGTGGAGACAACAGTTAAGATCCCTGTGGAGACCCTAGTAGAGACATCAGTTAAGATCCCTGTGGAGACCCTAGTAGAGACATCAGTTAAGATCCCTGTGGAGACCCTAGTGGAGACATCAGTTAAGACCTCAGTGGAGAGCCTAGTGGAGACATCAGTTAAGATCCCTGTGGAGACCTCAGTGGAGACCCTACTGGAGACATCAGTAAAGATCTCTGTGGAGACTCTAGTGGAGATTATCAGTAAAGATCCCTGTGGAGACCCTAGTTGGGAACCCGGTGGAGACCTCAGTAGAGACCCTAGTGAGGACATCAGTTTTAAGATCCCTGTGGAGACCTCAGTGGAGACCCTAGTGGAGACATCAGTTAAGATCCCTGTGGAGACCCTAATGGAGATCCCTGTGAAGACCCTAGTGAGGACATCAGTTTTAAGACTCCTGTAGAGACCCCTGTGGAGACCTCAGTGGAGACCCTAGTGAGGACATCAGTTTTAAGATTCCTGTGAAGACCCCTGTAGAGACCTCAGTGGAGATCCTAGTGAGGACATCAGTTTTAAGATCCCTGTGCAGACCTCAGTGAAGACCCTAGTGAGGACATCAGTTTTAAGATCCCTGTGGAGACCCCCTGTGGAGACCTCAGTGGAGACCTGGTGGAGACCTCAGTAGAGACCTCAGTGGAGACCTCAGTGGAGACCTAGTGGAGACCTAGTGGAGACCTAGTGGAGACCTCAGTGGAGACCTAGTGGAGACCTGAGTGGAGACCTAGTGGAGACCTCAGTGGAGACCTAGTGGAGACCTAGTGGTGATCTCAGTGGAGAACTTAATGGAGACATCAGTTAAGATCCCTGTGGAGACCTCAGTGGAGACCCTAGTGGAGACAACAGTTAAGATCTCTGTGGAGACCCTGGTGGAGACATCAGTTAAGATCCCTGTGGAGATCTCAATGGAGATCCTACTGGAGACATCAGTTAAGATCCCTGTGGAGACCTCAGTGGAGACCCTAGTGGAGACATCAGTTAAGATCCCTGTGGAGACCTCACTGGAGACCCTAGTGGAGACATCAGTAAATATCTCTGTGGAAACTCTCGTGGAGACCTCAGTGGAGACCCTAGTGGAGACATCAGTTAAGATCCCTGTGGAGACCCTAGTGGAGACATCAGTTAAGATCCCTGTGGAGACCCTAGTGGAGACATCAGTTAAGACCCATGTGGAGACCTCAGTGGAGACCCTAGTGGAGACATTAGTTAAGATCCCTGTGGAGACCTCAGTGGAGACCCTAGTGGAGACATCAGTTAAGATCCCTGTGGAGACCTCAGTGGAGACCCTACTGGAGACCCTAGTGGAGACATCAGTAAAGATCTCTGTGGAAACTCGTGGAGACCCCTGTGGAGACCCAAGTGGAGACATCAGTTAAGAATCCCTGTGGAGACCTCAGTGGAGACTCTAGTGGAGACATCAGTTAAGATCTCTGTGGAGACTCTAGTGGAGACCTCAGTGGAGACCCTAGTGGAGACATCAGTAAAGACCTCAGTGGAGACCCAAATGGAGACATCAGTTAAGATCCCTGTGGAGACCTCAGTGGAGACTCTAGTGGAGACATTAGTTAAGATCTCTGTGGAGACTCTAATGGAGACCTCAGTGGAGACCCTAGTGTAGACATCAGTTACGATCCCTGTGCAGACCATAGTGGAAACCTCAGTGGAGACCCTAGTGGAGATTATCAGTAAAGATCCCTGTGGAGACCCTAGTTGGGATCCCGGTGGAGACCTCAGTAGAGACCCTAGTGAAGACATCAGTTTTAAGATCCCTGTGGAGACCTCAGTGGAGACCCTAGTGGAGACATCAGTTAAGATCCCTGTGGAGACATCAGTCTGTGGAGACCCTCAGTGGAGACCTAGGGAGACATCCTGGAGACCCTCAGTAAGAGATCCCTGTGGAGACTTCAGTGGAGACCCTATTAGAGACATCAGTTAAGATCTCTGTGGAGACTCTAGTGGAGACCTCAGTGGAGACCCTAGTGGAGACATCAGTAAAGATCTCTGTGGAGACTCCCGTGGAGACCCCTGTGGAGACCTCAGTGGAGACACAAGTGGAGTCATCAGTTAAGAATCCCTGTGGAGACCTCAGTGGAGACCCTAGTGGAGACATCAGTTAAGATCTCTGTGGAGACTCTAGTGGAGACCTCAGTGGAGACCCTAGTGGAGACATCAGTGAAGACCTCAGTGGAGACCCAAGTGGAGACATCAGTTAAGATCCCTGTGGAGACCTCAGTGGAGACCCTAGTGGAGACATTAGTTAAGATATCTGTGGAGACTCCTAATGGAGACCTCAGTGGAGACCCTAGTGGAGACATCAGTTAAGATCCCTGTGGAGACCATAGTGGAAACCTCAGTGGAGACCCTAGTGGAGATTATCAGTAAAGATCCCTGTGGAGACCCTAGGGGGATCCCGGTGGAGACTTCAGAAGAGACCCTAGTGAGGACATCAGTTTTAAGATCCCTGTGGAGACCTCAGTGGAGACCCTAGTGGAGACATCAGTTAAGATCCCTGTGGAGACCCTAGTGGAGATCCCTGTGAAGACCCTAGTGAGGACATCAGTTTTAAGACTCCTGTAGAGACCCCCTGTGGAGACCTCAGTGGAGACCCTAGTGAGGACATCAGTTTTAAGATTCCTGTGAAGACCCCTGTGGAGACCTCAGTGGAGATCCTAGTGAGGACATCAGTTTTAAGATCCCTGTGGAGACCTCAGTGGAGACCCTAGTGAGGACATCAGTTTGAAGATCCCTGTGGAGACCCCCTGTGGAGACCTCAGTGGAGACCTGGTGGAGACCTCAGTGGAGACCTCAGTGAAGACCTAGTGGAGACCTCAGTGGAGACCTCAGTGGAGACCTAGTGGAGACCTAGTGGAGACCTCAGTGGAGACCTCAGTGGAGACCTAGTGGAGACCTAGTGGTGATCTCAGTGGAGACCTTAATGGAGACATCAGTTAAGATCCCTGTGGAGACCTCAGTGGAGACCCTAGTGGAGACAACAGTTAAGATCTCTGTGGAGACCCTGGTGGAGACATCAGTTAAGATCCCTGTGGAGACCCTAGTGGAGACATCAGTTAAGATCCCTGTGGAGACCCTAGTGGAGACATCAGTTAAGATCCCTGTGGAGACCTCAGTGGAGACCCTACTGGAGACATCTTAACTGATGTCTCCAGTGGAGACCCTAGTGGAGACATCAGTTAAGATCCCTGTGGAGACCTCAGTGGAGACAAGGGCTGAATGATTAATTGCATTTGCGATAATCTCGCGATATCATAAAACGAGATTTTCTAACCGCAAAGGCCGCGATATGACTTGTCACGTGATCTGGCGACGTCACGTGACTTGCGAGTGAGCCCAGCTGAGCTGAGCAGAGCAGACAGGGCAAGCAGCGTTGCCAACTTAGCGACTTTCCAGACCCTCATGGCGACTTAATTTGTAAAAAGCGACTAGCAACAAATCTAGCGACTTTTTCTGGTGATTTAGAGGCTCACGCGCACTCAAACCGCTGGGTTTGAAGCCATCACTGCGCCATCAAAACCGCGCTTCTCTCTCTTTCTCTCTCTGTCGGGCATAGTGCACAGCCACAAACACCCCGCCCGCCGCGCGAGACAACTAGAGCTCCTCTCCACCCCCCCCCCCACCCCACCCCCACCCCCTTTTCCTTGCAAAAAATCTGTGAGCTCCTGAGCTCTATACAGAAGAATCTTTCTGGCTAACAGTGCCATACACATTTTGCACTTCAGTATGTTGTGTGTTGCTGTTACTGAGTAAATAGAATATTTCTATTAGTGTTCAAAAAGTTTTTTTTTGAAAATGTCCAATTGGTTAGAGCAGATATTTGTTCTTCTTAATTTTCCTGTGTGATGTTACTGACTGGAGATCAGTAAGCTTTATTTTTTCTATATCTGTATATTTTATTTATTTATTTATACACTGTCCTGTCAATCTCAGTGTTTAAGAAGTGCAGTCCACATGTTTACATAAATGTTACACATGTTTCATGAAACGTGAAAAGTTAGATGTTGAAGAGGTAAAGCCACAGATTGGTTTGCTTTATTGTTGTAATCTGCACTTTAAATAAATCTGATATTGTTTATTATGACAGTGTTTGAAAAATACATGGGAAGAGGACCTTAAAAATAATCGCATATTAAATCGCAATCGCAATATTGAGGAAAAAAAATCGCAATTAGATTATTTTCCAAAATCGTTCAGCCCTAGTGGAGACCCTAGTGGAGACATCAGTTAAGATCCCTGTGGAGACCTCAGTTAATATCCCTGTGGGGACATCAGTTAAGATCCCTGTGGAGACCTCAGTGGAGACACTAGTGGAGACAACAGTTAAGATCCCTGTGGAGACCCTAGTGGAGACATCAGTTAAGATCCCTGTGGAGACCCTAGTGGAGACATCAGTTAAGATCCCTGTGGAGAGCCTAGTGGAGACATCAGTTAAGACCCCTGTGGAGACCTCAGTGGAGACCCTAGTGGAGACATCAGTTAAGATCCCTGTGGAGACCTCAGTGGAGACCCTAGTGGAGACATCAGTTAAAGGTGGGGTGGGTGTTGTTTTTTTGCAACACTTTTTACAATATTGCCTGAAAACCTTTTCACATTTCCATTGCAACCACTGAAAAAAATGTTTGCAAAAAAAAAAACTAAACATTTTGGTCCAGTCTAGAAGGTATAATCAGAGAAAAACTCTGACCAATCAAAAAAGTGATCATCACTATTTTGATTGGCTGCCTAATACGTCCATCAAATATCACCCCTCCCTCCCTCCCTCCCTATGGTTCATGCAGTCGTGAATCATGTGAAGGCGTGGTTTCGAGGGGTGAGCTGAAGAGGAGGCGGGGAGCCTTTGGGAGGAGGGAGGGAGTGTATATTTTCAAAATCTCATTGAGTTGGATTGCTGGACCGTTTTTCAAACAACACCTACTCCACCTTTAAGATCCCTGTGGAGACCTCAGTGGAGACCCTAGTGGAGACATCAGTTAAGATCCCTGTGGAGACCTCAGTGGAGACCCTAGTGGAGACAACAGTTAAGTTCTCTGTGGAGACCCTGGTGGAGAAATCAGTTAAGATCCCTGTGGAGATCTCAGTTAATATCCCTGTGGGGACATCAGTTAAGATCCCCGTGGAGACCTCAGTGGAGACACTAGTGGAGACAACAGTTAAGATCCCTGTGGAGACCCTAGTGGAGACATCAGTTAAGATCCCTGTGGAGACCTCAGTGGAGACCCTAGTGGAGACATCAGTAAAGATCCCTGTGGAGACCTCAGTGGAGACCCTAGTGGAGACATCAGTTAAGATCCCTGTGGAGACCTCAGTGGAGACCCTAGTGGAGACATCAGTAAAGATCTCTGTGGAGACTCTCGTGGAGACCCTGTGGAGACATCAGTTAAGATCCCTGTGGAGACCTCAGTGGAGACCCTAGTGGAGACATTAGTTAAGATCTCTGTGGAGACTCTAGTGGAGACCTCAGTGGAGACCCTAGTGGAGACATCAGTTAAGATCCCTGTGAAGACCATAGTGGAAACCTCAGTGGAGACCCTAGTGGAGATTATCAGTTAAGATCCCCGTGGAGACCCTAGGGGGGATCCTGGTGGAGACCTCAGTGGAGACCCAAGTGGAGACATCAGTTTTACGATCCCTGTGGAGACCTCAGTGGAGACCCTAGTGAGGACATCAGTTTTAAGATTCCTGTGAAGACCCCTGTGGAGACCTCAGTGGAGACCCTAGTGAGGACATCAGTGACCTGTGAGACCCTGAGACCTCAGTGGAGACCCTAGTGAGGACATCAGTTTTAAGATCCCTGTAGAGACCTCAGTGGAGACCCTAGTGAGGACATCCGTTTTAAGATCCCTGTGGAGACCTGTGGAGACCAGTGGGACCCCTGTGGAGACCTCAGTGGAGACCTAGTGGAGACCTCAGTGGAGACCTAGTGGAGACCTCAGTGGAGACCTAGTGGAGACCTCAGTGGAGACCTCAGTGGAGACCTAGTGGAGACCTCAGTGGAGACCTAGTGGAGATGTCAGTGGAGACCTAGTGGAGACCTCAGTGGAGACCTAGTGGAGACCTTAGTGGAGACCTCAGTGGAGACCTCAGTGGAGACCTAGTGGAGACCTCAGTGGAGATCTAGTGGAGACCTAGTGGAGACCTCAGTGGAGACCTAGTGGAGACCTCAGTGGAGACCTCAGTGGAGACCTCAGTGGAGACCTAGTGGAGACCTCAGTGGAGACCTAGTGGAGACCTCAGTGGAGACCTAGTGGAGACCTCAGTGGAGACCTTAGTGGAGACCTCAGTGGAGACCTAGTGGAGACCTTAGTGGAGACCTAGTGGAGACCTAGGGAAGACCTCAGTGGAGACCTAGTGGAGACCTCAGTGGAGACCTTAGTGGAGACCTCAGTGGAGACCTAGTGGAGACCTAGTGGAGACCTTAGTGGAGACCTCAGGGAGACCTGGTGGAGACCTCAGTGGAGACCTAGACCTAGTGGAGACAGTGGAGACCTAGTGGAGACCTCAGTGGAGTGGAGAATGGAGACCTCAGTGGAGACCTAGTGGAGACCTAGTGGAGACTAGGGAGACCAGTGGAGACCTAGTGGACCTAGTGGAGACCTCAGTGGAGATCTAGTGGAGACAGTGGAGACCTCAGTGGAGACCAGTGTAGTGGAGACCTCAGTGGAGACCTAGTGGAGACCTCAGTGGAGACCTCAGTGGAGACCTCAGTGGAGACTCAGTGGAGACCTAGTGGAGACCTCAGTGGAGACCTAGTGGAGACAGTGGAGACCTAGTGGAGACCTAGTGGAGACCTAGTGGAGACCTAGTGGAGACCTAGGGAAGACCTCAGTGGAGACCTCAGTGGAGACCTAGTGGAGACCTATTGGAGAGCCCAGCGGAGACCTAGTGGAGACCTAGTGGAGACCTCAGGGAGACCTTAGTGGAGACCTTAGTGGAGACCTCAGTGGAGACCTAGTGGAGACCTATAGGAGACCTTAGTGGAGACCTCAGTGGAGACCTCAGTGGAGACCTAGTGGAGACCTAGGGAAGACCTCAGTGGAGACCTCAGTGGAGACCTTGTAACAATCAGCCCTAAACAAAACAAAGATTCTCTACTAAAGGGACTGAGTTACCACACGTCAAGAGGGTCCTTAGAAGTATAATCAAAATATCATTTATTATCACACAAGACCAAGGTGATCTGACGGCCCCCTGTCACTGCCATCTGTCACAGTCGAATAACAACGAAACCCGGACACACCCCCCCAGAACCAAACGGCTTCATCAAGCGAACAAAAAGTCACAAGTATAAGTCAATCAAATAACACCGTCCATCCACGCTTGAGATTGCGGGTCCGTCGGAGGCCAAAGGAAGTATAATCCACGAAATAATCCAACAAAAAAAAAAAGAGGGAAAAAAATCAAAATGCAATTGCTCTGTTGTATCACGCCAAAAAAGTTCAATAAACTGGAACGGTCTCACCAGTTCTGATGCGTGGTGTGGTCACCAAGCCCGATGGGGGAGCAAGCACTCATCCTCCTGCGTGCGTAGCTCATCCCCCGTACATTCCAGCACGCCCGTCCGTGTGCCCAAATCCAAGGACCCGATCTTCGTTTTTTTTTCCTTTTATTCCTTTTTTCGGTCGTTGCGGTGCTATGTCCAACACGATTTCTTAGCGGTGGCTGCAGCTGACCCGCTGACGCCACGTCACGCTTCTCACAGGTTTCCGGTGTCTCTGTCTGGGGGGGCCGTCCCTCCTACCTGTTGCACACCTTTATCAAATCCGGTGCGGCATCTAAGTCACGGAAAAATCCCGGCTCTGTCATACCCCTCCCTACCTCATGACCTCAGTGGAGCCTACTCATTCATTTTCACAGTCCTGTTTGACAGTTAAATTTGACATACATTATGTCGGGTTGCTCAAGAACTGCGCACCTATTTACAGATATCTACATATATACGTACATCCGTACGTGCATACATACATTTTTTCCATGTACACTTAATCAATGTGACAGTGTCACAGCTCCCCCCCCCCCAGCTGGAGGTATCGGAGGCTGAACCCCAAAGTAGGGCTTCAAGTTGACCACATTGACAGTGTCAGTCTTTCCGTGTTGGTCATTCCACTGAATTAGGTAGTTGATGGGGCCTAATTTTCTCATCACCGTAGCTGGTCCTGACCATTTGGGCGCAAGCTTTGATGAGAAATTCTCTGAGGCTTTGGAGAGCGGATGTGTGCGGACCCAGACCAGGTCTCCCGGCAGGAGTTGTGCACCTCTCCTGTGGGTATTGTAATACCTGGCTTGTCTGGACTGACACCCCTCCACTCTCTTCTTGACCTGATTTATGAGAAGTCTCTGTCTTTCCAAAAGTGTGTATGGGGGTTGATGTGGATTAGGTGAAGAACCTACGAGTCTTTCCAGTGGACCCTTCAGGGATCGTCCGAGTGCCAGTTCTGCAGGTGTTCGGCCCGTGGTTTCATGATAGGCAGCATTGATGGCAAAGCGGAACTCCCTGATGTACTGGTCCCAGTTCTTGTGTTGGTTCCCCACGTATGACGCAATCATAGTTTTGATTGTGCGGTTGGACCGCTCAGTGAGGTTGGCTTGGGGGTGATAGCTGGTGGTAAATTTCTGCGTCACGCCCCAGGTCTTACAAAAGGTAGCCACCTCCTTGCCGGTAAACTGCGGTCCCCGGTCAGAGATTACCTCGCGTGGCACACCAAAACGGGTGAAAATCTCCTCCTTCAGAATGGAGACAATGCGATGGGCCTTGGCGTCTTTTAAGGGAAACATCTCCACCCACTTGGTAAAATAATCCACAATCACCAGAAGGTAGGTGTTACCCTTTTTGCTACGGGGAAACGGTCCCATGATATCCATCCCCAACTTCTCCCCAGGCTCCTCAGCAGGCGTAGGCTGCATGAAACCAGCTGGCTTTTGGTTGGTAGCCTTGTAGACCTGGCAGATGGTGCAATTCTTTATGTAAGTCCACACATCCCTGCGGACTGTCGGCCACCAAGCCACCTCCAGGACCCTGAGGAGGGTCTTCAGCCTACCCAGATGACCCACTTAGAGGATGGCAATGAAAGTAGGAGAGAAAAACTGGCACAAGAGATTGGGGGACAACTAGTTGGAATTTTTCCCCCCCTTCCTTCACGGGAGAGCATCGGTACAGGAGACCCTGCAGCCTACTGAATGAAATCCTGTTTGGTCTACTGATACCATCCGCTTCTTTGGCCAGGTCCGTAACCTCCGGATCATTATCCTGTGCCTCTCTTTTCTCTGCCAAAGAAGACGGCAGATCAGTGGAACAAGAAGTGGTCATGGCCATATAGGCGGCAGCTGAAAATGGAGGCACAACAGTGCGAGACAGGGCATCAGGCACAATATTATGGAGACCCTTCCGGTATTGAACTTTAAACTGGAACTGTTGGAGACGCAGGATCCAGCGGGTCAGACGAGAAGATGTCTTTGGGCAGTTGAAGGCCCAAGTCAAGGCGGCATGGTCGGTGAACACTATAAACTCCACCCCTTCAAGGTAGTGCCTCCATTTCTCTACAGCCCATACTACTGCAAGGCACTCCTTTTCGGAGGTAGAGTAATTGCACTCCGCCCCATTCAAACCCCTGGATGCATAAGCGATCACCTTTTCATCCTTGTCATGTTTCTGCCACCAGGACTGCACCCAACCCCACATCACTGGCATCAGTGTGAATTTCAAAGGGCAAGGAGGTGTCTGGCTGGATCAGGATAGGGGCGTTCACAAGGGCCTGCTTCAGCTGGTCAAAGCTCCGTTGACAGTCCTCTGACCAGACCCACTCCACATCCTTCCTCTTCAGATGGTTCAAAGGAGCCGCTAGGTCCGCAAAGTGGTCTATGAACTTGTGGTACCACCCCACAAGACCTAGGAACCGCTGAAGGGTTTTGATATTTGTAGGGGTGGGGTACGATGTCACTGCCAAGCTCTTCTCGAGGTCCACCTTAACACCCTGGTCAGAAACGATATGGCCCAAGAACTTCAGCTCCTGCTGGAAAAAGGCACACTTTTTGAGGTTGAGGGTCAACCCGGCTAGATGGAGCTTTTGCATGACTGCATGGAGATCCCTGAGATGTTGTTCTGGTGTGGGAGAGAAGACTATTACGTCATCGATGTACACACAACATGTTTTCCCTCGCAGCTCACCAAGGACCTTCTCCATCAGCCGCTGGAAAGTGGCTCCCGCGTTCTTGAGGCCAAATGGCATGCACCTAAATTGATAGAGCCCTACGGGTGTTATGACTGCGGTCTTAGCCTTACTGTCTGTGGACATGGCTACCTGCCAATAGCCCGACTTCATGTCGAGGGTGCTAAAGACCGCTGCACCATGCATGGACTCAAGGATTTCATGAATAAGAGGCATGGGATAGGCATCGGGGTGCGTCTTGGCGTTAAGACGTCGAAAGTCCACGCAGAACCGAAGAGAGCCATCTGGTTTCTTGACCAAGACCACCGGAGCCCCCCAAGCTGATTGTGATGGCTCCAGGATACCATCCCTGATCATCTGCTCCACCTGGTCTGCAATAATCTGACGCCTGAAGGGCGACACCCTGTACGCCTTACAGCGGACCGGTACCTCGTCAGATGTAAAGATCCTGTGTTCCTCCACTGTGGTCTTGCCTAAAGTTCCAGAGCACACCTTGGGCCAGGCCTGAAACAGCTCCCTGAGCTCTGGGGGATTCTCAGGAACAGAAGGCGGCATGAAGGAGGAGGATGTTAACGTAGCACCAGCAGAAGGAACGGCTACATACAGACTGGTAGGGTAACGGTTTGGCTGGTCCAAGGCTCCCAGCCTTTCCTGTGGGGGACGTAAAAAAGGATGGAAAGTGTACCCCGCCGGTCCCTTCACTCCATATGTTTGTTCCCCCATATTGAGGAGGGTAGACGTTTTGGTGAGAAAATCAAGGCCCAAGATGATGGGGAAGGCCAGGTTTTCATCCGCCATGATGTAGGTCTCCAGAGACCATAACATCTCATGCCAGGTGTACATAAGGAGTATTTTCCCCAGAGCACCACATGACTTTCCATCTGCCAGGGCAAAGCTTTGGCTGTCACAGAGCTTCAGTTGTTCCCCCTCCTGAGCAAGCTCCAACCAAAGACTGTGCCGCATGAGTGAATAGGTGCACCCCGTGTCAAACACAGCCTGGCATTGCTTGCCTCTCACCTCAATCGGAACATACAGGAGGGTCATTGGTGTTGTTTTTCCTGGGTGTACCATCACAACCGCCTCAGCAAAACTCCTCCCATCTTTAGACGGCCCCCTATCCTGAGTCGTCTTTGTCCCTTTTTCCTTGGCCTTTTGCTGATCCACCTTTCCCCAGTAGTCTTTCGCAGACGTGCAATCCTTCTCCACCAGGGTGCCAATCTGTACCAGCTGATCCACAGTCGCAACGGTGCCCCTCAGACAGCCAGCCACTCGAGGATTGCAGTTATTCAGGATCTTGCGCACTAATTCTGTCTCAGTGATGTCAGGCTTCCAACGGAGACACAAAGCACGGTAGTCATAGGCAAAATCCCTCAGACACTGACCCGGTAACTGCACCATGTCCCGGAGCTTTTCTTCGACTTCCGTGAGATAATCTGGAGGAAGGAATGCAGCCTGAAAAGCGTCCTTAAATTCAGGCCAGTTGTGTACACGGCCCTTTGCCACTGTCCACCAACTATGAGCCGGCCCTTTAAGAACGGTGGATAAGGCACCTATGAGCTCTGCATCTGTTACTGGCCGAACGGCAAAGAAGGTTTCACAACGGTCAACAAAGTTTAGAACATCCGCCACCTCTCGGGACCCACAAAACGAAGGGAAATCCATCTGGATGGCCGGTTTGGAGTAAACCACGGGTGATCGGGCGTTGGTTTGGCTGTATGGTGTACTTAAAGGAGTGTTGAGGCTGGTGTTCATGCTATAGGGCTGTGTGGGTGGCTGAAGGACTGCACCAGCGCAGAGTGACTGAAGCTGGGCCTCGACTACACTATGAGCTGGGTGTTGGAATGGTTGCTCTGGGGCATGAGTAAAGGGAGTTTGCACAGCACTGGAAGATGTCTGTGCCATTGCAGGAGAGGCCGGGTTGGAGACATGGAGAGGAACACTGCCACCAGTAGGTGAGCGCTTGTTAGGTATTTCCATGCTAAAAGAAGGAGGGGTTTGTGTGAAAGCGCTGGAAGAGTGCTGTGCCAAAGAAACGCCAGCTTGAGTGTGAGTGGAGCGGATATGAGCCGGATGTAAGGAAGGCCCGGTGCTGGTGATAAGTCTGGGGTAAGACATCAGGCTGGCGCGCTTCAGCCGATCGGTTTCTGTCTTCCATCTATCATCCCGCCTCTTTAAACACTCCACCAGTTGTTCCTCAAATGCTTTCAGCATGACAACCATGCGCTGTTCAAGCACCTCCACCTTGCCATCAACATACGTCCTGATGCCATCTTCCCGATTCAAAGTGCTATTGATTGAGTCTCTAAAGTCAGTTTCCAGGGTGTTCAATCTGTCCATGACTGAACCCAAATCAGTGGTAATGGCTGTAAGCGCAGGGAGAGCGAAGTAAGATGTGCTTCCCTCTCCCTCGACGCTTTGCTCCTCCTCATCTAGGTCTGAGATGTATAGTGAACTAATAAGAGAGGTAACTTCTCCCACAGGATTCCTTCTGGTGACCCATGCATCACCCCCCAGTTCATGGTGGGACGTACTAGGCTCCTGCCTTAAAGCAGGGGTAGAAGCCCTGCTTTCAGCCTCCGATTCCTCCTCTGGGGTGTCATCAAAATCAACCAGTGGTTTTACAGTGCTGTCAGTCATTTCTTTCTCCAGTTTTCTCTCTTTTTTTTTTTTTTTAACCCAAATACACAAGAAAT
Source organism: Hirundichthys speculiger (assembly GCA_018398805.1). NCBI lineage: Eukaryota > Metazoa > Chordata > Actinopteri > Beloniformes > Exocoetidae > Hirundichthys > Hirundichthys speculiger. Next base: position 396,361 of record JAGFBZ010002520.1, read on the forward strand.
AAATATAATGACAGTTGTTCAATATATTGACGTTTCCGTGCACACATCATCCAGATCACCTGTGTAAAACAACTTCTCAGTCCCCGTACGGGCCACCATCTGTAACAATCAGCCCTAAACAAAACAAAGATTCTCTACTAAAGGGACTGAGTTACCACACGTCAAGAGGGTCCTTAGAAGTATGATCAAAATATCATTTATTATCACACAAGACCAAGGTGATCTGATGGCCCCCTGTCACTGCCATCTGTCACAGTCGAATAACAACGAAACCCGGACACACCCCCCCAGAACCAAACGGCTTCATCAAGCGAACAAAAAGTCACAAGTATAAGTCAATCAAATAACACCGTCCATCCACGCTTGAGATTGCGGGTCCGTCGGAGGCCAAAGGAAGTATAATCCACGAAATAATCCAACAAAAAAAAAAAGAGGGAAAAAAATCAAAATGCAATCGCTCTGTTGTATCACGCCAAAAAAGTTCAATAAACTGGAACGGTCTCACCAGTTCTGATGCGTGGTGTGGTCACCAAGCCCGATGGGGGAGCTAGCACTCATCCTCCTGCGTGCGTAGCTCATCCCCCGTACATTCCAGCACGCCCGTCTGTGTGCCCAAATCCAAGGACCCGATCTTCGTTTTTTTTTTTCTTTTATTCCTTTTTTCGGTCGTTGCGGTGCTATGTCCAACACGATTTCTTAGCGGTGGCTGCAGCTGACCCGCTGACGCCACGTCACGCTTCTCACAGGTTTCCGGCGTCTCTGTCTGGGGGGGCCGTCCCTCCTACCTGTTGCACACCTTTATCAAATCCGGTGCGGCATCTAAGTCACGGAAAAATCCCGGCTCTGTCATACCCCTCCCTACCTCATGACCTCAGTGGAGCCTACTCATTCATTTTCACAGTCCTGTTTGACAGTTAAATTTGACATACATTATGTCGGGTTGCTCAAGAACTGCGCACCTATTTACAGATATCTACATATATACGTACATCCATACGTGCATACATACATTTTTTCCATGTACACTTAATCAATGTGACAGTGTCACAACCTAGTGGAGAGCCCAGTGGAGACTTAGTGGTCAGTGCAGAAACTGCTCCTTGAAGGTGTAACGTTGGCCCTTAGTGCAGAGGTGCAGTTGAAGCTTGCAGTCTCATCTGCCATGACATCCAGCCTATGGAGGCTACCTCTGAAAGCTAGATTCATCCTGTTGATGTTGAAAAAGTCACAAAGTCACGTCAGGTGGTTTTTGTTGATACACAAAGAGCTGGATGAGGTTTCCTGAAAATAAGCAGATATTCCTCCTTATGAAATTGAAAGTGATATTTTATTATGAGCATGAAGAAAAACTCTTTTCTAAACATCTAAAATGAGGCGGCTCCTCTGAGCTGGTTCAAGCAGACATGCTGCGATGTTCTCACTCCTTTACAGTCTTTATTCCAGTGACTCCATCTCACTTACAGGTTTATTACAGGAGGAAGAGGTGTTCCTCTCACCCACCCGTCTCGTACAAGCCCACCTCTTCTCCATCTCCTCCTGTGGGCTCTCTTTCTGTGGAAGAGAGATGTTGTTGTTGTTTATCACTGTCTATATCTCTATGAAGGGGGATTTTATTAGACTGTGGCCCTCCTGTAAAAACACAAGAGTTATTGATAAGAAACCTTCTGAAGTCTTCATCATGAGACTGACTCTGTCCTGACTCTGGAGGTTTCTGCTGCCTGAACTCTGAGTGACCCCAGCTTTGAACTGGCCTCTGTGCAGACCAGTAACTGCTGCCTCCCAGTTTCTACTCAGTGTTGCAGAGGTCGGCTGCAGAGAAGTACCTGTTGTGGTTGCTTCCTGAGTCTGTAGTTGTCTTCTCTACCTGATCTGAAAACAAAGGTTCCATTTATTAGATGGTTTTAGGTAGATTTTATGTAGCTGAGGTGTTTTGTTTTTTTCCTGAAACGTTCAAACAGCTGAACAAACATGGTCCTTTACATGCTGGAATCTCAGGCTGTTCACAGCGTTGTTGAACTGGTTTTCTGCTCCGTGCTCAGCTGAACTGGCCAGAGTCCAGTCTGTGATGGAGGCTCAGCCACAGCTGCTGATCCACAGCTCAACAGCACGTGAAGTCCAGATACCATCTGTTTGAAAGCCATTTCAGCCAACACTTCTGCCTGTCAACATTCCTCCTGCTGACCCAGCTCTGACTCCTCCCCACTGGGAGGCCGGTTCTACTGGGGTCCAAAGCTGGGTCATGCTGGTACCGAGCGACACACATCGGAGCCTCTGCAGGTCTTTGGCTTGGTTTCAGCTATTTGACTTAAAGTGACACTTGATTTCTTTTGGCTCCACTTCAATGCAAGCGTTGCCTCCAGAACGCCTGCTGGCAGCTCCTGAAGACAAACGTCCTCTCTGTCCTCTCTGTCCTCTCTGCATGAATGTAGTAAAGTAACACTTGTTTTCCACATCAACCTGTCTTCTTAATTACCCCTGTGCTCATAGACTGTGGAGCCAGGATTAAGACTGATGTCCTGTGGTGTCTTCCTGTCAGACTGATGTGATGCACCAGAGTGTGTTTGAGCTGATCCACACTGAAGACCAGCAGGAGCTCAGGAGGAACCTGCACTGGGCCCTCAACCCCCCGGTCAGCCTCGGACCCCCCACGGATGCCGCAGGTCTGTGTCCCGGAGACTCACCAAGTCCAGTTCAGTTTCTGCAGCTGGAGAACATCTTAGTACCAGTCTGAGAGAGGCTGGAGCTGCTTTATTCTCTGAGCTCTAACAAGAAGGAAAGGCAGTCCAGTAAATATGTCAGACATTGTTCTGGCTACTGAACATGAGGTCAGGAAGAGGTGAGAGGAGATGACCTTTGAGTAAAGCCTCCTGAGATACAGTCTAAATGTTTCAGAGTATGGACAGAGACAAGCTCTTACTGCACACGTGCATTTACACACCTGTCACCCTGAATCAGGTCACCTGCCGACAGCTTTTTCTTCACTTTCTTGTTCATTTTAATACCTGGTACCACTAAACGTCATCATGTGACTAAAACAGACAGAAAAGAAAACACTGAATGCATAAAAGCAGTGTTTTTGGCAGTACAACGCCATAGCTATTGATGTAAAAACTTAAGTGATTTAGGTTATAATTAAGAAAACCATGGAAAATGGTAAGATATCAGCACTTAAATAAAACTCTTATGAGCAATCTTTGTGGTTATTGTTATGTTTGTCCAAACAAATGTACGTTTAGTTGTACCAGGCATTAAAATGAACAAGAAACTGAAGAAAACAAGGGTGGTCTAATAATTTTTTCCATGACTGTAGATCCACTCAGCCTCTAATGGAGAGTAACTGTTTTAAAACAGTTGAGATCATGATGTTTAAATGTGTTTAGGAGGCGAGTCCAACGCTTCCTGCGTGGTGAGCTACAACCCAGACCAGCTTCCACCTGAGAACTCGTCCTTCCTGGAGAGAGCCTTCGTCTGCCGCTTCCGCTGTCTGCTGGACAACTCCTCTGGCTTCCTGGTAAAACTCATCAGTCTTTTCAGTCTAACGAGTTAATGAGGCTTCTCAGTCATGTAGAGTCACTTTCTCTGTGCTGATGGCTGTATAGCGTGCCACCTCAGTCCCTCAGCGATCAGAGGCCACCGTTCACTCCTGTAATCCTCCTTAAAGAGAATCTCGGGGTTGTGGGGAAAAGGCCTTAATCCTCCCGCCACCCAGCGGAGATGAGAGCGAGAGCGGGGGAGAAACTTGCTTAGTCAGGGTTGTGAGCTCCAGACCAGCTGCTCCAGATGATGGGTGAATACGTCAGGGCCTGAGCCAATCAGAGGCTCTTCCAGAGTGATATCAGTCTGGAGACGCTACAGGAAAAGGTAGTTGTAGGAATTACAACAAACAGTGATGAAAGTAGTTCATTAAAAGCTCTGTCAGACCCTTTGTGCTTCACAGCAGCCAGTCCATGGTTTCAGTTCACCTCAGTCATCAGGCCAGCACGCAGAGACTTGGAACCACACCGTCTTATTGTAAATTTCTTCTTGTATTAAATGCTTTCATGTAAAAATCATCTGTTTTTAGATTATGACTGTGGCAGGATGCATCTCATTCTCATTAGAATGAAAATGAGCCACTGCTCTGCTGCCTTCTTCACACCTCTCCATCTCTGCTGGGACCACAGACCTCAGTGGAGGACCCACAGAGGCGTCTGAACCCTGACGTCTCCGTCCTCCCTCCCATTGCATTTGCGTGAGCAATAAGCCAGGTTTCTGCTTCTGTGTACCGTTCTCTATGGCTTTGTTTTTCATAATCCCTCCTGCTATTCGGGGCTAGATTCCTGACACCATGACCACTGGTTCTTAAACCCACCAAGGTCAATTAGCCAGAACTAACAGTGGAGGAGGAGGGGGGGGGGGGGGGGGGGGGGGGGGTCTTCACACGAGATGCTGCGCTGGGAGAGAGGGACGCCAGACGGCAGCAAAGAAAGTGCGAAATTACACATGTGGCCTGCTATTGGTTAATGATCCTTTCATAAGGAGGTCTTCTTTATGTGAATCTCCTAGAAGTTCCTCAACAAACCTGTTTGAATATGCAAACATCAAAACCAGTAGATGAGACATGAATACATCTGTGGTAATCTCTTTATCAGGGGTTGGTCTGTTGCTAAACAACAGTCAGTTCTGATGTCAGGAGTTGAATGTGATGGTTTTGTTCATCCACACAGAGTTGACCCATATCAAACGCTGGTGATCGTTGATCAGCAATCACATTATATTCTTGTTTAACTCAGGCACCTGACGGCTCCAAAGCAGCACGGCAGTATTATTTTACACCTTTATATTCACAATAAAAAAATTCAACAGGATGTTTTCACCCAAAAAGGGGCAAGGCTTGAATTGATGTGTTGTTCTCATATATGACATATACAGACTTCAAGATGTGTTCCCTCAAAAACAGGAGAAAACAAGAAAACCTCCAGGAAACCAAAATGTCTTATCATAGCAACACCAGAGTTCACTTTATAAAGATGCACCAGCAAGTCTCTCTCGTCTCTGGTCACTTTTTTTCCCTCAGCACTGAATAATTCAATTCATTTCAGTTTTATTTGTATAGTGTCTGTTAAAGTGCAAATTGTCTCCAGACGCTTTACAGAGACCCAGATCAAATATCATTTACTAAAATTATAATATTAAAATCCCAAATCAAGGAAAATGGCAAGTAAAAATAAAAAAAATCCCATTGTGGGATTAAAAAAAAAACCTTTAAGCCAAACAGCTTCAAGTAAAAACTCCCCTTTGGGAGGAAGAAACCTTGATCAGGACCTGGATCATAAGGTGGGACATTCCTGCTGAAGACCAGCTGGATAAAGAAAGAAAAGAGGAGAGAGGATGGAGAGAGAGAGGAGGGAGGACAGAGAAGAGGGAGAGAGGACAGAGAGGATGGAGGACAGAGAAGAGGGAGAGAGGACAGAGAGGATGGAGGACAGAGAAGAGGAAGAGAGGACAGAGAGGATGGAGGACATGGACTCCAGAGATGACTATATAAACAGATGTAGGCAGCAACACTGAGGTGGTCAGAGGATCAGACTGTCAGAATAAATGCTCATAAAAAAATAACCTTTGTAGCTGCTCCAGGAGGACACGTGTTCACTTGTCCAGGTGTTGTGGCCAGGTGACCTGACCTGTTCCACTGACATACATGCTGAAGAGTCCTGTGAGCAGAGCCGGTCTAACTGCAGGGCTTCCCAGTAAGAGGCACCAGTGTGTTTACAGTGTATTCTGAAATGGTTTTTACCCAGCAGGATAAATATGACTGATGGTGTTTGACAGAGTGAGAGGGAACAGCACTTCCATGTCTGCTGTGGAGGCAGCAGTCTCAGAGGGAGCTGAGAGTAGATGATGATGAGATGACGTGATGATTTGATTGAATGAATTCCTTTCAGCCGCTGAACATCCAGGGCAGGCTGAAGTTCCTCCACGGTCAGAGCCGTCAGCAGAGCGACAGTGAGGGCAGCGCCCCGCCTCAGCTCGCCCTGTTTGCCATCGCCACGCCCCTGCAGCCTCCAGCCATCCTGGAAATCAGGACCAAGAACATGATCTTCAGGACCAAGCACAAACTGGACTTCACGCCGATGGCTTGTGATGCCAAGTACGTAATGCTTCAGGCTGCAGTGATTCGTTCCCTGTGTGGTGCTGTTGGTAGTGACTGTGTGTCTGCTGGTCCTCTTTGGATGTTCAGGGGTAAAATAGTTCTGGGCTACACCGAGGCAGAGCTGAGGGTCCGGGGCTCAGGGTACCAGTTCATCCACGCTGCCGACATGCTGTACTGTGCCGAAAATCACGTCCGAAGTAAGTCCCAGCTGCTGCATGCTTTCTGCACGCTAAACTACACAGCTCACCTCAGACTCAGCCAATCACATCACAGACAGAAAGGAAACTGAAACTGAAATAACGTGGCAGTCTCTCTGCTGCAGACAAACGTTAACTTCACATGGTAAAACTGGGCTTTCTTTAAGAAATACACATACATCTGTATTATTTATCTAATTTTGTTCAGTTTGATGGTTGCATTCTTGTTGTCTTTTTTCAAACTCACGAGATGTTAAGTAAAAGTTTTGATATCCCTGAAAAATTAGTTCTGTTAAACAAGCAGGACTGGAATCGGGGTCAACTGGAGGTGCAGGACTGGAATCTGGGCCGTGGTCACGTGACTGGACGTGCAGGACTGGAATCGGGGGCCGTGGTCACGTGACTGGACGTGCAGGACTGGAATCGGGGGCCGTGGTCACGTAACTGGACGTGCAGGACTGGAATCGGGGCCGTGGTCACGCGACTGGACGTGCAGGACTGGAATCGGGGGCCGTGGTCACGCGACTGGACGTGCAGGACTGGAATCGGGGGCCGTGGTCACGTGACTGGACGTGCAGGACTGGAATCGGGGCCGTGGTCACGCGACTGGACGTGCAGGACTGGAATCGGGGCCGTGGTCACGCGACTGGACGTTCAGGACTGGAATCGGGGCCGTGGTCACGCGACTGGACGTGCAGGACTGGAATCGGGGGCCGTGGTCACCCGACTGGACGTGCAGGACTGGAATCGGGGCCGTGGTCACGTGACTGGACGAGCAGGACTGGAATCGGGGGCCGTGGTCACGTGACTGGACATGCAGGACTGGAATCGGGGGCCGTGGTCACGTGACTGGACGTGCAGGACTGGAATCGGGGCCGTGGTCACGTGACTGGCTTATTCAGCTGTGTTTTAATGTCACGAGTCTGTAGTTTCCAGCTCGGTAGGGATCAGTGTGTCTGACCTCAGTCTCACATTAAAGCAGCATCACAACAGAAACTCAGACACATTATCTCTGTGTTGTTGAAGGGGGGGAAATCTCTGAGCGAGAGTCAAGTGTCCTACTTAGCTTGTGCACCGGATGACCTGGTTAGTCGTTGCCATGGCTCCCATAACGCCCCACACACAAATTCACATATAAAATGTATGTAGTCAAGCCAGAAACACATGCAGACGCAGCAGGAAATGAGTGCACAATGAACCTGTTTCATCATCAGCAGTATTTGGAAATGACTTTCTTAAGACAGTCTATTTAAAATACCAGCCTGAGAACACTGTAAATAAGTCAAAATGAGTTAAATTCCACATTATGGAGGGGAGGGGTGGGATTACAGGAGATAAAACATCATTTAGACTTAGATTGTCATGATTTGCAGTGAGGAGGAAGGACCCAAGAGCATGAGTTCAAAAAACAAAAGGGGTTTATTTCCCAAAACACAAAAACACAAAATACAAGAAAATACAAACTTAACTCAAAGTCCAGAATGACGAGAGGGAAGACAAGCAAGACTGCAAACATAAAACACGACTAATGCACCCATGCAGACGAGGGGAATGAAAAGACTTAAATACACAGAGGAACAAACAAGAGGCAGGTTCAGGGAATCAAGGTAACGAGGGGGAGGAAGCAAAGCAGAAAGTAACGGAGACAAGACAGACCTTCAAAGTAAAACAGGAAACCGAGCAGACGAGAGACAGGGAGTGACGCCAACTTGACAGACACACACACACACAGGGCTGACATGGCCGACCCAGGCCATTCAATTCAATTCAATTTTATTTGTATAGCATCTGTTACAATGTCAATTGTCTCTAGGCACTTTACAGAGACCCAGAGCAAATATCATTAACTAAAGTTATAATATTAAATCCAATACGCCGGGGACATGTTGGTGTCCCCCTGCAGCGTAGGCCTATAGCAGCATAACTATGACGAAGCTGTGATTAGGACGAGCTACTCTAGTCTGAGCTACTACAGCTATGGCTATAACTATTAGCCCCTACACACTATAGTTTAGACTAACTGTAGGCTTTATTGAACAGAAATGTTTTCAATTTAGTCTTAAAGATGGAGATGGTGTCAGCCTCCTGAACCCAAACTGGTAGCTGGTTCCATAATAAAGGTGCCTGGTAGCAGAAGGCCCATCCTCCAAAACTACGTTTAGATATTCTAGGAACGACGAGTAATCCTGCACTCTGTGAGCGAAGAGCTCTATTAGGAGCATAACGTGCTATCAAGTCTTGTAAATAGCGTGGAGCTAGGCCATTAAGGGCCTTATATGCGAGAAGCAGAATTTTAAACTCAATTCTAAATTTTCACGGGAAGCCAATGGAGGGAGGCTAAAACGGGAGAGATGTGATCTCGCTTGCAGATTCCTGTCAGCACCCTCGCTGCTGCGTTCTGGATCAGTTGAAGGCTATTTAGCGAGCTTTTCGGACATCCTGCTAACAACCCATTACAATAATCCAGTCTAGAACTGACAAACGTGTGGATTAATTTTTCAGCATCACCCTGGGAGAGGATGCTCCTAATCTTGGTAATACTTCGGAGATGAAAAAAGGCTGTCTGACAAACCTGATTAATATGCTGCTTAAATGACATATCCTGATCAAAATGACTCCAAGGTTTTTCACAGCTGTGCTGGAAGCCAGCGTAAACCCAGTTAATCCATTCCTCAGGTGTTTGGGACCAAAGACAATAACCTCTGTTTTATCCGAGTTTAGAAGCAAAAGGTTAGAGGACATCCAGGACTTAATGTCATTGACACCCTTAAAGTTTAGCCAAAGGTTTTGTTTCTTCTGGCTTCATGGATAAGTACAGCTGCGTATCATCAGCGTAGCGATGAAAGTTTATGCCATGGCTCTGGATAATTTTTCCCAAGGGCAGCATGTATAAAGTGAAAAGGATTGGTCCCAGAACTGAACCCTGTGGGACGCCATAGCAGACCCTAGTCCATGTAGAAGAAACGTCATTAACATGGACGAACTGGAACCTGTCAGATAGGTATGACTTTAACCAGCCTAATGCTGTCCCTTTAATTCCAACAGTGTGCTCTAATCTATGCAGCAAAAGGCCGTGATCAACGGTATCAAAAGCAGCACTGAGGTCCAGCAGAACAAGGACAGAAACTAATTAATTGTCTGAGGCCATGAGGAGGTCGTTGGTGACTCCAATCAGCGCAGTTTCTGTGCTATGATGAGTTCTGAACCCTGACTGAAACATATCTTATTTTTCACATATCATCACTGATCAAATTAGGAAGGGGACCAGAGAAAACTACGGAGTCCAACATGCTCTTTGCAACATTACACACGGACTCAGTGTTAAGTTTAGTGACCTCCGACTGGCGTAGCCGGGTGTCATTAGTGCCGACATGTATGATAACTTTACTGTACTTACAGTTACCCTTTGCCGGCAGCTTCAAATTTGCCTCGATGTCGCCCGCTCTGGCTCCTGGGATACACCTGACTATTGCCGTGGCTGCCGGCCTCACATACCGGACTATAGAGTCTCCAATCAGCAGGGTGGGTTTCTCAGCGGGGGTGTCGCTGAGTGGGGAAAAACGGTTTGATATGTGAAGCGAGTGATGGTGATCTACGCGCCTTTGTTTTGGGCTACGCTTCCTTCGAACCGTCACCCAGCCGCCCTGACTGTCCGGCTGCACGGATGCTGCAGGAAAACTGCTAGCTGCAGCTACTCTAGGCCGCTCCGCCGCTACGTTAGCCTGGCTACCTATCGCCTCTGACGGACTATGGTCTCGTTGACAGACCCGAGCCTCTAGCTCACTGAGCCTCGCCTCCAAAGCTATGAATAAACTACACTTTATGCATTTACCACTTTGACCAAAGGAGGCAGAGGAATAACTGAACATTTCACACACTGAGCAGCGGGAGGGGGAAACAGAGAGAGAAGAAGAAGCCATGCTAAGAAGCTAATAAGCTAAAGAAGCTAAAGAACCGGCGATTAACGGCAGTGAGAATCCCAGGGAAAATGTGCGAAGCGGAAACTACTTGCGAGTGCTCAGATTACAGTTTACAACAACAGTGTAGAGTTATCACCAAATAGAGTTTAATTTTAAATTATAAAAAGGTTAAAGGAATCAGAAACCGTTCAGCATTCAAACCACCAACAGGAATTCTGGCCGCAACAGCCGTTACTGGCCATGACAGTAACCCCACCACAGGACTGGCTCCCAGACGGTCACAAACACAGAAAACAAACCGAAAAAGGGGAGCAGAACAGGGAGGGTGGAGGGGGCCGGAAGGCAGGGAACAAACAAAACAAAAGTCAACACTCATTCGGCCTCCATGCCAGAGAGAAAAAGTTCTGGTGGGTGACCGGCGCCGGACAGGAGCCAGGATCTGACGAGACAGGTGGCCGAGGCGGGCGGCTGAGGCGGCTGGCCGAGGTGGGGGGCCGTGGCAGTGACGGAGTGGAACCAGGGAGCTAACGAGGCGGTGACGGACCAGAGCCAGGAGCACACGAGGGGCTGGCTGCAGCTCCTGCTCCAGTGGCGACTGACTGGACTGGGCCAGCTGCAGCTCTTGCTGAAGAAGATAACTTCTTCTGCTTCTGGATAACTGGTTAGAAATGCTCCACAGCGACACTAGCGGCTGGAGGACTAAATGGCACTTTGCAGGAAGAGCACCCGTGCGGGACACGGGGGTTTTGAAGGGAGCTTAGAATATCGATACCTGCGGCTGAAAAATCGATACTCTCTGGGAAATAAAATATCGATTTATATTGCAGAATCGATAAAATCGCCCAGCCCTAGCGGCAATGGACTGGACTGGGCCGGCTGCGACTCCTGCTGCAGTGATGACGGACTGGACTGGGCCGGGCCGGCTGCAGCTCCTGCTGCAGCGGTGACGGACTGAATTTGGCCAGCTGCGGCTCCTGCTACAGCGGCGACGGACTGAATTTGGCCAGCTGCGGCTCCTGCTACAGCGGCGACGGACTGGACTGGGCCGCCTGCGGCTCCTGCTGCAGCGGCGACAGACTGGACTGGGCCGGCTGCAGCTCCTGCTGCAGCGGCGACGGACTGGACTGGGCCGGCTGCAACTCCAGCTGCAGCGGCGACGGACTGGACTGGGCCGGCTGCAACTAGAGCAGAGCAGATGAAAGGAGAAAGGGAGTGACGCCAACTTGACACACACACAGGGCTGTCATGGCCGACCCAGGCCATGACACTGATAATGAATCACATGGTAATAATGGTAGTTATTTATTTTTTCTCTGCGGCCCGGTACCAAATGACCCACTGACCGGTACCGGGCTGGGGACCAGGGGTTGGGGACCCCTGTACTAACACATCCCTCCTTAACCTGGTGATAAAAGAAGCTTTTCCAGTTTTGACCAAAGAAAGGACATTTGATGATGAGAAAACATTCCTGCGTTATCTGTTACTTTAATGGTTCACATGGCAGTAAGAAAAGGGGAAACATCAGTATTTACTTATACTTATTCTTTATGCTGCTTAAAATAATCTGGAAATGTTCAAACGAGCCACCACCAGATTGATACTGAAAGTTGATTTGTGTGACCAGGAAGATCAACCTACAGTAAGTACATGCGCCTCAGTGATTCACCAATGTGATTTTTCTGGTTTTTCACATTTAAAAGCTGTAAAGTGTGAAGCTGATTAGGGTTTAGTACTTTGTATTTGTTTTCTATTTGTTTAGGTAAAGTTGAGTTTTTCTGAATGAAGAGATGAATATTTTTGTAAATGCTGAGCACATTCTGTTCCAGTACACAGCTTCAAATGATAACTTCCTGTTTTTCCATAAAATGAGTGTTGTGGTTGGACGGTCAGTTTCAACCAGGTTAGGTACTGTACACTCTCTTATCAGGTAGTAACATGTTCCAGGGGTTATTAAATGTCATTTGTGCCCAAATTTACATATGCTTGTTTGGAAAAAACTGCATGGCCCATATCAGATAAGACAGGCACCGCAAAAGAGCAGACTGTAGGGTCTGAGTCTATGATGAAAGCATGGTTGAAAATAGAGATGGGCATTTGGTCAAGATTTATTCGTCAATCGTCGGGAGAATTAATGATTAATAATCGATTAATCATTAACATTTTTATATTGAAAACTATCACAATTATTCTCGATATCGGCGTGACGTTTGTTTTCCCCTTTGGCCTGGTTGCTATGGCCCGCGCATGCCCAGAGGTGTTCAGTGGCCCGGATGTTCGTGGTCAACAATAACGTCACATTTCCTGTTTCTTTTCTTTAAAAAAACAACGATAATAAAACAAGAGATATCGAGGACACTACTTAACAAGGACAATTTATATCAAGGCGCCAGTATTACAGTCTTTTTGTTTCTTAAAAAGATGCGCTTGTTGTGTGCTCAATGTGCGCTGCAGCTCCTTCTGGTCCGTGCTAACACCGAGTTGAGGCTAGGCTAAGATAGGCTAGGCTAGGCTGATGATGAATCGCCTCCACCGTCCTTTACAAGGCTTGGATGCGCGTTGTTCAAGTGATACATCATTGTCGTTGTCGATTAATTGTATTTGTAATTTGCATTGCAGTGATTGCAGTACACTTGGTCATTTTCTAAACGAAAATGGTCCCACGCCACACTTCACCATGACCACTTCATGATTAGGCGATGACAGAAGCTCCCATGTAACAACTGAGCCAAGCCAGGGTAGAGTGATGGTGAAATGTTGCCCCCTGCTGCCAAATTTCTATCGGTGGCACAGTGAAACGCATCGCATTGTTTGAGGACGTGCACTGATAACCTACATTCGTATTGTTTAAAAAAAAAAAAAAAAAAAAAAATTCGGTTCATCGACGAAAATTAATGTCTTCGACCAAATTCTTAATGATCAATCATCGATTAATTGATTAATTATGCCCATCCCTAGTTGAAAATGGAGCTGTTGCTCTGCGTCTCTGGTATCATGATTAAATCCTGCTGCTTAGTTTAGCTTCCAGTTACTTCAGGAAATTGCCCCTGACTCACGTTGGATGGCTGGGGTTCATGGCGGTTCTGGTCCACTCATCCCACCAGCGCTGCTTGTGACCTCAGAGAGAGTCAGAGCAGCGACAGCCGTGGCTGCAGGGACACAAGTCTGCAGCACAGCTGCTGCACCAGCAGCTGCATCACCAACTGTCTCTGACTGACGGCAGAGGGGCCCGACAGCTGGCACCGCACTTGCAGTCCTGCTTTTCTGCTTAGCACACCAGTGGAGCCAGTGGTTTTTAATGGCTGTGACTCCGACTACATACGCTAGTTTGGTGCTGTATTCCTGAACCTCTGTGGTGCCTTCAGAGGTTCTGCAGTTCTGAATGCTGAACCATAAGCAGATCCAGCCACTGGTTCAGCATGACAGCAGCAGAATCAGCTGCAGCTGGATCCTGTTACAGATCCAGGGATTAATGAGCATTAAAAAGTCTCATTATGTCTGAATGTCCACATCACGTCAGCTATAGATGACTGTAGAAGGTGTGTGAGTAGCAAACACAATCTGTTTTTTTTTTTCATGGCTAATTTCAAAAGATTTCTTTAAAATAAAGTAGAGAATGTAAAGCTATTTTTACATTAAATTAAAAAAAAAAAATCCCTTTTTGATCATGCTGAATTTTAGTTAAAAGTGTCGTCTTGGAAAACAACAGAAGTAGAACAAACTTGTGCTCGTGGAAACTTGACTGAGTTTAAATGTAAAATGTAATTATAGGGCACCATGTTTGGTTTGTAAAACCCTGAAATGGACAAAGATGGGATGGTCTGTTCAAAGGACATGAAAAGAGACAAACACACACACAGTGATTCCTACAGGACTTGTATTTTATTCAAGTCTAAAACAGTTTACAGGAGTAGTTGGGATGGGAACGCTGGGATTGGCGTGATGTCAGCAGGTAATTGTGCTGATGGTGTGGTACCTCAGCAGTGTCCAGAGGTCCAGAGATGGACAGAAGGTCTCCACTGAGTCAACGAATGTGTGAGAAACTCATTGAAATGTTTCAAGCGTGCTTCATGTACGTTGGGGCCATCCAGTTACCGTTTCGAAATAAAACTATGAAAAACAGAAAATGACCCCTATTTTGCAAAGACAGTGGAAAGCAACATTTTGCACACAATGCATGCAATAGAGAACGCTGGAGAACCTTGAAACAAAGAAATGCAACATACAACAGAGCATGTGGACGTGTGTACCGTGTGTGAAGCGCGCTTTTTGAATTGGCGAGGGATGACTGTAAATGCTTTTCCACAGCTTCATCTTGGGAAATATGTTTTTTTTCACCACATGTTTGTTTGTTAATTTTGCTTTCTCATAAGAAATGCACAGACAAAGATGTTGTCTCCAGGTTACACAAATCAGATGAACTGAAAAAAGATTTAGGTTCTCAACTCAGTTTACCAAAAATAAAAAACATAGATCCCTCGTAGTTAAGTTTTTTTTCTCTAACTTCTTTATAGTTGATTTTTCATTCAAACAATTAAAATATCCTGTTGTACACTGGATTCTTTTTCCTGCACCTGCCGCATATAGAGATGTGTTGAAGGTAGTTCAACCTCAGATGAACAACCGCAAATATATATATTTTTTTATTTTTTATTTTTTCCTGTGCTAGTCTTTATTTAAAGGTGGTGTAGGTGTTCTTTGAAAAAACGGTTCCATCAATCTAACTCCAGTGAGATTTTGAAAATATACACTACCTCCCTCCTCCCAAAGGCTCCGCCTCCTCCTCTTCAGCCCACCCCTCGAAACCACGCCTTCACATGATTCATGACTACATGAACCGCAGGGAGGGAGGGAGGGGTGGGAGTGCATTGATATTTGATGGACGTATTAGGCAGCCAATGAAAGTAATGATGATCACTATTTTGATTGGTCAGAGTTTTTCTCTGATTATACCCTCTAGACCGGACCAAAACATTTCGTTTTTTTGCAAACATTTTATTTCAGTGGGTGCAATGGGAATGTGAAAAGGTTTTCAGGCAATATTGTAAAAAGTGCTGCAAAAAAAGAACACCTACCCCACCTTTAAGAAAATGAAGCTGAACAGAAAGAGTGTAAAGTGAGTATCTTGTAGATCCACCTTCAGCAGCAGTGGTTTCCTACATGACCTCATCAGTCTCTCACATGCTTGTGCTCCGTTCTTCTCTACAATGCTGCTTCAGTTCAGTGACATTTTTGTGCTTTCACTTACGTCCAGCTCTATGAAGGTCCCAGCCTTTCAGCCAGGCTCTGGGCTTTTACCAGGCCAGTTGGTTTTTCAGCCAGTCTGGTGTAGGTCTGCTGCTGTGTTTGGGGTCATCATCCTACCACGTGACCCAGTTTCAGCCAAGCTTTAGCTGTCAGACAGATGGACTCACGTTTAACTCCAAAGTACTCACATACAGAGGAATTTGAAATTCACTCAATAATTTCAAGGTCCTCTGGCTCCAAAACAACCCCAGACCATTTCCTGAGATGCTGCGTTTAGTTTTCTCCAAACTTGAGGACAAAAAAACTCTGCTTTCATCATATTTGTCTAGAGGACACTGTTCCTGAAGTCTGCTGGTTAGTTTCAGTGGATGTTTGTGAACATCAGCCGTGCTTCTTATTTCCTAACGGATTAGTGGTTCCTCTTCTGACTGTACTGTAGGGGTGCTCCGATCAGGGTTTTTGGGGCCGATCACCGATCACTGAAATCAATATCGGCCGATCCGATACTGATCACCGATTGTATTTATTTCCCTTTGTTTCTTGCTGTCTTAGACCTTTTTGACTTAAAAATTGTGGACATGCGCCCCCTAGTGGCCCCCACATAACTGGAGTGTGCGGTGCTCCACCAACTAACCCAATCACAGCAGTGTGGAGGATCTGTTACGGATAACGCAGACATGTCTTGGATTGATGATGTTAGGCAGTGGCCTCCAGTTACAGATGAAGGTAGTTTATCGCTGTTTTTAATGATTGGTTATGGAAATAGCATGATCTATTCCCATAACCAAACACTAAAAACTGTGGGAATACATGAAAAATGCAATGCTGGCTATAACTAACGTCAACAAGCCATAAAGATTATGCTACTGTAACGTTAACGCTAGCGGTAAATTAGGCTATGTGTTAATGTTATATTTAATTTATTTTATCATTCTCCTAATTCATTCATTCATTCATTGATTTATAGGCTTGTGCTAGTGCTGAGGGCTACAGTAGCCTCATACTGCTGTTCTTTCGGCCAGAATCGTCCGGGACTCTCAGCGAGACTATGAGTAGTACGAGATTGAATGTTAACGAAACCTCACCCGGCTGTATTCATTTGGAACAAAGTTCTTTCTGTTGATATTTTTCACCCACGTCTTCCTAACTTCTTGTTCTGCAAACAAGGCAGTCTTCGTGCAGTAAAGGCTTGTGTATTTCATACTTTCTTCTTCCATTGTTGAATTTTCACGCCATTGTTGGCACAGTTTATGACGGAACATGTATTCCCACTCGACCGACTCGACATTATAAAAATATATATTTGTACAAAGAGAAAAACACTGGTTAATCTGCGAGCTGGTAAAAGTGTCGCTCTGTAGCACACTCCACCAATGGCGGACGGGGTACTTCCAGGGGGCTGGCCCGAAAAAGTCTATACACAGTGTATGCACACGAGAATAGAGCGTTTTTGATCGGCTCTTTTGATCGGCTTTAATGACAATTCTGACCGATCCCGATCATATGCATATCGGCCGATCCGATCAGGTCACCGATCGATCGGAGCACCCCTACTGTACTGTCATGGACTAGAATGTTTAACATTCTCAGTGAGGCCAGGGGTCCGTTTCAGAAACCTGAAGTCTGTTTCAGAAACCTGGAGTCCGTCCCAGAAACCTGGGGTCCGTTTCAGAAACCTGGAGTTCGTCTCAGAAACCTGGAGTCCGTCTCAGAAGCCTGGAGTCCGTCCCAGAAATCAAAAATACGAAATTAAAAAACGGGCCACAGAACTGAATTAGTTTTATAATGGAGTACTGGACTTTCTGTTGTCATTACACATCTGTGCCACTAGATGGAGCTGCACTGCAGTAACCAGCTAGAGAACAGCAGGACAGTGAACACATAGAGCAGATCTGATGGAACATGGAGAAATGACGCCAAAGTTTTGTTGCAGTCTAGAATATTGTTTTTCAGACAGAATTGTTAATATTGCTACCTGAACTGTAAAGTTCACGGATTTTTACCGTTCTCCATGTCTGTTTTAGCTTTTCCGCATGTTTACCTGCCGATTGTCTTCCGGTTCTGCAGCAGCCAGTAACAGACTTTTCAAAACAAAAGCATATGAGCAACATGCATTAACGTACGATAAAATAAATGTCTGCATTAATAAATTAATGAGTTAACGTGATAATAACGCGTTAACTTGCCCAGCCCTAGTTTTTATACTTCAACTACTTCACTGGTTTTTGCTTAATATTTAAATTCATCATTCAGTCCCTCTGTATTTTCTTCCACATCAACTGTCTCTTCCTTCACTGCTTCTGCTGTTTCTCATTTCTGCAGAAAGTCACATGACTGAAGGAGAGCAGGAGGATCTCTTATGTTTACTAGATGTTGTCTCACGGTCTCAGAGATCCATTGATGATGTCTTTTTATAGTCGCTGTAACTCTGGATCGACATACTCAGAGTTGATGGAACCAACTCTGAACTCCTGATCTGAAACTGGAAACTCAGACTTACTGAACTCAGACTAACTGAACTCAGACTCACTGAACTCAGACTAACTGAACTCAGACTTACTGAACTCAGACTAACTGAACTCAGACTAACTGAACTCAGCCTCACTGAACTCAGACTCAATGAACTCACACTTACTGAACTCAGACTAACTGAACTCAGACTTTCTGAACTCAGACTAACTGAACTCAGACTAGGGTTGCAAAGGGACGGAAACTTTCCGGAAATTTTGGAATCTTTCCAGGGAAAGTTACGGGAATTTTGAAAGGTCGGAAATTTTGGGAATTTTCGGGAATTTTCGTTTTATGATCTGAAATGGTAAACTCTGTCAGTTTTTTCAGAAAGCAAATACATTATATAGCATTTTCCACACAATAAAATGAGCTTTTACTTGTTTTTGGGCTGCCTGGCGCTTGGTATGCCTTAATAGGGTCAAAGGATGTATCACTGTCATAGGATACTATTTATTTTATTTATTTAGTTTATTTTGAAATGATGACAGGGGTCGCGAGATGACAACCTCACTCACCCACGGGACTAGTGACCATTCAAACTGCACTAGTCCCTAGAAATTTCTGCAAGTCCCAGCTTATATGTTGGACCCAAAGTGTCATGATCAACTTACTCTCGGAGCAGAGCAGATTGATGCTGCCTATGTTTATATATCAGCTATGGCACGCCACCTCCATCTTGATGAAGGAAAGGTAATGGCCAGTTTGGCGAAATTCAGAGCAAAGACTGGCCTATGGAAAGGGGAAGGGGTGTGGGCCTCAGCTGAGCATATAACAGCAGCTACATGGTGGCAGGGTTTGTGTGCATCGGAAGCCGTATCACCTATCGCTTCAGTGACACTCCAAATACCACCAACATCAGCAGCATCAGAGCGCAACTGGTCACTCTTTGGCAACACTCACACAAAAGTGCGCAACAGGCTTACAAATGACCGAGTTGAGAAATTGGTTGCAATACGCTCCAACCTCAAGCTCTTTGAACCCAGTGCAGATCTGTCTACTCAGCTTGATTACAACTCTGACTCTGAGACTGAGGTTGATGAAATGGTACTTGGAAGTTCAACTGAATGTGAAACAGGACCATTTGACTGAGAAAACAAGTAACTTTCCGGTAAAATAATACATTGTCAAATTCCAGTAGGCCTACAGATGGTCTACAGGCCAAATGGTTGTGTTGTACTACGTGCATCATGGTTATCGTTCTTTCTTATAGTTTTAAGCCCATAAGGAAAGGGAATTTATTGCATTTATAAGGTAACTGGATACAAGTTCCTGGTAACTGGATACTGAGAAAACAAGTAACCGGTAAAATCCAGTTATCCGGTAAAATAATACATTCTCAAGTTCCAGTAGGCCTACAGATGGTCTACAGGCCAAATGGTTGTGTTTTACTATGTGCATCATGGTTATTGTTCTTTCTTAGTTTTAAGCCCATAAGGAAAGGGAATTTATTGCATTTATAAGGTAACTGGATACAAGTTCCTGGTAACTGGATACTGAGAAAAACAAGTAACTATCCGGTAAAATAATACATTGTCAAGTTCCGGTAGGCCTACAGATAGTCTACAGGCCAAATGGTTGTGTTGTACTATGTGCATCATGGTTATCGTTCTTTCTTAGTTTTAAGCCCATAAGGAAAGGGAATTTATTGCATTTATAAGGTAACTGGATACAAGTTCACAAACTCTTCAGGGGAATGCCATTAGCACCAAATTAAAACCTAATTTATTCAAGAATCTTGCTGCAGCTACAAAATAAAACTTGTATACATGCATTTTAATTCAAGAAGTGAGTCCATTAAAAAAAGGTCCTTTTATTGACCAATCAAAAGTTGCAAAAATAGGCCTATAAATCTTATGTTTATGTGAACCATAGCATAGACATTACTGCAGGCGGCTGCATAAAGATAAAAATTTTTATTGTAAAATCTCCAGAATAGGATTTTATAACTTGTGTTTGAAGCCTTTACGTAATGTGCTTTGGAGGATATTATGCTCAGGTACCTGCAGCATAGTAAGACCCCTGTATTTGCCAGATGGGCATATTGTATACAAAAGCATACTTTTATTTAATGTGTTCCACAGTTCAAATTCAGATTAAACCTGTAATAAAAATGTTAAAATTAACAATCATCAATTAACAGTGTAGTTCTCCTTTTTTTAACAATTGTTGAGCTACCCTGAAAACCCTAATCAAGGACCATCAGTCTTTTTGACATTGCAATTGTGAGAATTCCCAAAGTTTCCGAAAGTTTCCGAAAATTCCCAATATTCCCGCAAAATTCCCAAAATTCCCTGTGGAAATTTACCGCGTTCAAAATTTCCGGGAATTTTGCAACCCTAACTCAGACTAACTGAACTCAGACCTAGTGAACTCAGACTTACTGAACTCAGACTAACTGAACTCAGACTCACTGAACTCAGACTCAATGAACTCAGACTTACTGAACTCAGACTAACTTAACTCAGACTTACTGAACTCAGACTAACTGAACTCAGACTAACTGAACTCAGACCTAGTGAACTCAGACTTACTGAACTCGGACCTACTGAACTCAGACCTACTGAACTCAGACTTACTGAACTCAGACTAACTGAACTCAGACCTAGTGAACTCAGACTTACTGAACTTGGACCTACTGAACTCAGACCTACTGAACTCAGACTTACTGAACTCAGACTAACTGAACTCAGACCCACTGAACTCAGACTAACTTAACTCAGACTTACTGAACTCAGACTCACTGAACTCAGACTAACTGAACTCAGACTCACTGAACTCAGACTTACTGAACTCAGACCTACTGAACTCAGACTTACTGAACTCAGACTAACTGAGCTCAGACTCACTGAACTCAGACTAACTGAACTCAGACCTACTGAACTCAGACTCACTGAACTTAGACTAACTGAACTCAGACCTACTGAACTCAGACTCACTGAACTTAGACTAACTGAACTCAGACTTACTGAACTCAGAGTTTGTTGACTCAGTTTTGACTCAGATTTAGTTTTGACTCAGATTTTGTTGACTCAGAGTTAGTTTTGACTCAAAGTTAGTTTTGACCCAGTTTGTTGACTCAGAGTTAGTTGAACCTCTTCTCTGAGATGGACCCCTGCTGCTGATGATAAATGCATCAAGAGCTGATGATAAACAGTAAAGGGGGTACTTAGCTGCAGTCTTTCATTGTAATAAAATACATGAGGGACTAATCACAGAAAGAAGAGACAAGACACAGGACACAGGGGAAAACAATCAGGGAAATGAGTCACAAACTAAATCACAACAAAACCAAGTATGGAGCCAAACTGTCAAAGTAAAACAGGAAGTAAAGTTAACAGCAATCAGAAAAGGCCACAATAAATACGAGAAAACAAGAAAAAACTGGAACCTAACCCAGATCTGAACACCTGAATCCTGTGGAAGCAGAAAGGAGGGTGGTTAGTATTGCAGACATGATTTTTTTCTTTCTTTTTTCTTTTTTTTTTTTTTTTTTGGCTTCAAAATCAATAATGGCATAGTGCAAAAACATGTTGTTCATCTGAGGATGTTTGTCTAATAATAAGACCCACAACAATCAGATGACTTGTTTAAACATTTCAAGTTTAAACAAGTTACTCAAACTAGTGATGAAGTTTCAATTCTAATATTCTTTATTCACTGCCCCTAAAACCACTGAAAGGTTTCATAAGTTCTTGTGAAATCTCTTCATTTGTTGTGTGGATGTTGACTGAAGCTTTGGTCTGGTGTGGAAACAGCACAAACACATTTCCTCCAGCTGGCAGACATCCCAGAGCCATGGAGACGAGGGAGGAAGCTTTGAAGAGCTGTGTGTGCAAACAGGAGTTGTAACATGTGCATGTAGCTAAAGTGAACATCAGCATGCAGCTGCCACGCTCGGCTGAGCAGATGCAGCAGGAGCTAGAGCACCCTGCAGGGCGCTGTGAACGTAAGCAGCAGTGACACCAAGCCTCCAACATGCTGTCTACTGTGATTGCAGTGATAAAGACGGGCGAGAGTGGCCTCACCGTCTTCAGGCTGCTCACCAAAGACAACCGATGGAAGTGGGTCCAGGCCAACGCCCGGCTCGTCTACAAGAACGGAAAGCCAGACTACATCATTGCCACCCAGAGGCCTTTGGTGTGAGTGTTTTTAGATGTTTGCTCAGCATCATTTCTGACCTTCACTGCTTCATGTATTTATTTCTTCTCTGTGGCCTCTGCAGGGATGAGGAAGGTGAGGAACACCTGCGGAAGCGATCTATGCACCTGCCCTTCACCTTCACCACTGGAGAGGCTCTTCTCTACCAGACCGGTTTCCCGCTGCACGGCTTCACCGACTCCTTCCAGGGTAAGGCCAGAGGCAGCAAGCCCAAGAAGGGCAGAGTGGACGGCAGCGCTTCAGAGGAGCTGAACCCAAAGTCTCTGCTGGGGGTGCTGATGAGCCAGGATGAGTCGGTGTACATCTGCCAGCCGGACACGGCGCCGAAGATGACCTTCCACAGCAGCGTCTGCAGCAAGACCGATGGACTGGATGGATTGTTGAGCAGCAACAGCTGGAATGTTGTATCCAACAGCGAGGTGGGGAGGTGCAGCGGTACATCGCTGGGTTTCGACCCTCTTCTGGCCACGCTGGACTCACTTTCACTGGATGGAGAGGAGACGTGCTCCAACAGCGAGCTCTTCAGCGCCCTGGAGAATCTGGGCCTGAATGCTGAGGATCTGGAGCTGCTGCTGCTGGATGAGAGGATGATCCAAGTGGACCTGGACCCCAACCACATCCCCACGCTCACCGACCTGCTCACCAACCGGGAAATCCTCTCCTACATCCACGACTCCCTGGAGAGCCAGAGCGGAGAAAAGGGGAGCAGGAGTGGATTCGGACCTTCAAGCCACCCATCAAACCCTGACCCAGCCCAGAGTACACCTCCTGCTGCCCCCACAGCTCTTCCCAGTGCCCCTCAGCCCATCATCCAGCTGTCCCAGCAGATGCAGCAGCACACGAGAGCAGGGGAGCTGCTGACAGCTCAGGTGGTACAGACCCAGCCTCTCTCACATCCTGGGGCGAGCGACACCAGTGACCCCAGTGGGATTCGTAACAGCAACTGGGCAGAAACAACAGAGAACAATCACCAACACCACAACCACATCCATCAACACCCACAAATGGCGCTTAGCGCCACACACAAGCACTTAAACCCACCTCTGGAGTTAGGTCAGCAGTGGAGCCATCAACAGACCCAGCAGCATGAGACTGGAGCCAGCACCACGTTGTTGGACTTCCAGAACCACCTCTCACCCATGACAAACGGGTCCTACGGACAACGAGCCTTTCCCCCGCCAAACGTGGAGGTGGGCCGCCCAGATTACAGCACGGCCCTGGCAGCAGACGCTGGGGGACCGGCGGTGAACGTCTCAGCGGTGAACGCCTCAGCGGTGAACGTCTCAGCTGCACCAGACATGTCGTGGCCTTTCCAGCTGCAGGGCCGGCGGGAACCAGCCCAGATGCTGCAGCAGGCGCAGCGTCCAGTGTCCTGTCTGTCTCACGCGTCCTCTCAGAGCTCTGCTGTGGAGCTGGAGCAGCTGCTGGCCCTGTCGCAGCCACAGCACAGCCTGCCATCTTTAGAGGCCTACAGCATGTTTGACCAAACAGACTCCAAGGTAAGACAAAGTTGGCCAGTATCATCACTTTTAGTGTATTTTTATGTAATATATTACTTTATCTTATTTTTATTAACAATAACATAACAGAATTCCCATTCCTGGCGTGTCTGTTGTATCCCATATAGCATCACCATATATAACATTTAACTCCAAACATATCATTTGATTGGACAGGTACTCTGTGGGTGTGGATGTGGGAGTACTGAAGTGCCTTTTTCAGTTTGATAGACAGCTGCTTTAATATCACTCTGCTTCTGACTTCAGTATCAGTCATCAGCTGTTCTCAAGGCTCAGTGAAGCATCATGTCCTTCAATAAACGCTTTCTATCGCATTTTATAACACTGTTTTCTACAAATGATATCTCTCTGCTGCTCACCTGACACTTTGAAACACGAACCATCATCAAATAACTGCAGGGATGTTTTTAGGTTCATGGACGAGCAGGTTGGTGGTAGGGATGTTCCTGGCGACTAATTTCCCTGTCGACTAAATGAAAATTTTAATTAAGACTAGTCGACTAGTCTAAAAAAAAGGAAAACACTCAGAAAACAGTGTAAATTTAGCACAATTTATTGAAACATCGAAACAGAATTTGAAACATTGTCCCAAAATATATTATGTGTAACAAGAGTTCTTAAAGCCTTTAATCACAATGTTCAACAACCATGTCGGATTTTAAATGCCACTGAAGTACGAGACACTTTGCACCGTGCAGTATGAATGAATGTGAACATGAAGGCAACTCAAACGTTAACCACCAAAATAAATAAATTGCCTCTGACACATTGAATCTTGCAGATTATCCGACAAAAATTATAGCTTTAATTCACTTTCAAGTTAATAAAACCTCTAAATTATAATTAAATTTCAACCAAAACGAGCAGCATTTTGCACCGTGCAGTATGAATATAAACCCTGCACATCCGACAAAAACTCACTTAAAGTTAACAAATAATGTAACATCTAAAAAAGATAAATTGCTGCTGAATTATTAAGCTCTATGCGCAGTTCAATATGAGTGTAAAATTAAACAAACATCTAAAATCTCTAATACCTGACGGGAGAACACCGTCTCCGGGTAAACAATGTCAAATAGGCCTGAGTGTGGCTAGCACCGCTAGCATCAGCAGCCGTCGTCTCGTGCAGATTAACATCCAAATGCTTGAGTGGAATGTGGTTGCGCATTGCTCCAGTCGAGTGATTGTATGCCAGTTGTTTCTGACACAGTCTACATACTACCTTGTTTTCATTTTCTAGATTAAAGTACTGCCAAACCGCGCTGGTTTTGCGAGACTATCTTCCCACTGTGCCGTTTTAAAACTCCAGTCTACTCGAGCATTGCTGTGGAGAGGGGACTGCTGTCTGACGGCTCTGTAGCCCCGACTAGTGGCGGGCGGCTGTGTGACAGTTAAGCGGCCTTGTACATGAATAAAACACAAATTGGTTTAAACGACTAATATTTCTGGTGCCGACTAGAAAGTGGGCGGACGTTTAATCGGTTAGACGACTAATCGCGCGCATCCCTAGTTGGTGGCAGCCTGATGTCTGTCCACGCTGCTGTTCCTGCTGCAGCAGATGATCAATATGTCCACCGGTAGAGAAGAGATGGACAGAAACCATATCACTAAACAATAAACACTAAACAATAAACAATAAACACTAAACAATAATAGAGCAGGAGAGATGTGATTGGAGCAGTAGTGGGTTAGAAGGCAGGAAGCAAAGTTGTGGATTTGTTGAAGCAGACTGAGGAGGAGATGCTGTTGCAGTCCGTGATGGAAGCAGGAGTCAGTTTTTGATGGAGCTCAGAAGGAAGAGGCTAAGGGCCCGATCTTGCGCCAAACCTCCTAAAGCTGCTATTAAGGGATAGCAGGTTGCAGGAGGGGCGTTCCCCCACAAAGAACACAATCTTCCACCTTCCGAAACCTGTGATCTTACCTGCGCCAACCACTATATTATGCATACATTATGCATGGGAGTGGTTAGGGCGTTCCACCTGTTAAACCAATCAGTGCATCAGTAGCCATTGTCTTTAAGAGCAGGTTGTGCTACCTGCAAACTGCTATGGAGCATCTTCTCACCCAGATCGGAGCAGCTCTCATGGGCAGCTAGTCTGGGACTCTGTTGTAAAGCTTCCTCCTCTTCTTTCCTCCTCCTCCTCTGCACTGATATATACATAACTAGCTCTAACTAATGTGGAGCAAATGATTTAATCATTTCTTTTGTACTCCAAGAAGTTTCAACAAACTGCTCAGAAAAAAATAGAGCCAGTGAGCTTCCAGGAAAGCATTTCTTAACTAGAAAAGCACTCAGAGAGCGCAGACCTCCGCCAAGCACAACAGTTCTCCCATATAGAGATTTACAGATTGTGATAAAATCCACCTTCTGGATCAGATCCAGATCAGCCTCTGAAATTTGATAGAGGTTTTCATTGTCAATACCTGAGTGAAATTTCATGAGTTGTGGGCAATAATTAACGGAGATATTGAGAAACAAATTTTCCGGCCCCATTGAGCACGTGTTACGGTCTCAAGTTGGGTTGTGAACCCGCAACCTTCCACCTCTGGTGCTCCTGAGCACAACCCAATGCACTATGTTTCCCCTTCCCATCCGACGAGCAGCCCAGGTGTGGCACTGCACACCTGTACCTATTCAGTCATCATTCAACCAGACTCATCTCCAGATCTTCCCATAGAAATGCCTGATCCAGCCATTCGCAGTGCCACCTCCTTGCCTTCGTCGTCCCCTGGATTGTTGGTTTGGCTGCCAACCCTCGAATCCTCCTTTTTTACATCTGAGAGAATTAAACTCTTAAAATTCCAGAACTCCCTTCCTGTCTCCATTGTGGTTGCTTTAGGGTTCAAGAAACAACTAAACAGCGCAATGTTATTGAAAATTTGAAAATGAACCAGAATCCAGGATTTCTTCCGGATCACACCCAAAATAAAATCAGTTCCTTTTCACATTTCTGACAACTCCTGAAAATGTCATCAAAATCCATCCATAACTTTTTGAGTTATGGATGCCAAGATGCACCAAGACACACAGGTGCGCCAAGACGCATAGCCGCTGGGAGCGGTGCTTTTTAAAATACTGCAGAACGGATCATTGGATGAGCATTGAGCCAGAGGAACATGTATGATGACATCTACCTTCTACCACTGCGAACATCTCAGGTGCTCCGGTGCACAAGGAGAGGATCAGAGGGAGGCGCACAGTACAAGAAACTCCACAACAGAGTTCTGTGATCTCCTCGTTTCCTCCACAGCAAACCTGTGATGATGAAATCATGCCACAGCTGTACAGACATCATCTGCCCTTAAGAGAATAATAACGTATGACAGTAATACAGTGATGCATAATCGAGAGGTAGAGCCGGTTGTGCAGTCCACATGTGACTGGGTGGACACGCAATGACGGGATTTGGACGCGCTCTTTTATGCGCCGACATGCCAGTTGCGCTTTCCACAAACTCGGTATTTTGCGGTCCCGGTATCTCGCAGATTTTGGTTAGAGGGTAGTGGGTGGTCAGACCACCTGCTACCCTCTATCCAAAATCTGTGAAATACAGGTACCGCAAGATACCGAATTTGTGGAAAGCGCAAGAGACACGCCCATTGCTGCGCCCACAATGTGAGTAAGGGAGTCGGCATAATGGGTAGCAGGTTTTGGAAGTGGAAGATTGCATTAGCGGTTGGCAGAGGCTCCTAAATCTGCAATTTGCAGGTAATGGGTAGTGGGTAGCAGGAGGTATAAGATAGGGCCCTAAGTGTTTAAGTTCTGGCAAATTCTCCAGACATCACCGTCTCCACCTTTAAGTTCATGCTGAATCACAGCTGCACATATGCAGTTTATTCCAGTAAATTGAATCACGTAGCTTCAAGGTTTTTCAAATCCTAAATGTCAGTCATGTGATCCTGAACGCTGGAGGCCTGCCAACATTGAACTGGTACAATAAACATGGTTTCTGCTCCTCTGCCGCCCCTCTAAGAGCCCTCTGTTTTTTGCGGCATCCTTCCCTCCTTATGTTTACCTTCCCAAAGATGACCAGATCTGCCAGTTTTCCTCTAAACGGTCTGGTGTGAACGAGTCTGCGCTGCCCTCAAATATCAGTGAGCATGAACAAACCCGGCGCCACAGGATGGACAGCCCTTCAGCTCTTTGCTGTTCTGGCTCACTGTCATGAAAATGGATTTTTGTTCCGAGTCAGCACCCAGCAGCCTCAGGCTGGAAGAGATCACTGTAGACTGTGATGATGTGAGCAGGCGTGTCCTGTAAAACAGACAAGAGAGATGAGCCCAAGCACTGGATGTTTTTGTTCAACCACATGAAAACCAAAGGAAGAATAAACACTAATACATCGGTTGTTGGGTTGATAGTTGAGCTTCATTCAGAGTTAGAGATCTGAAGTTAGAGATCTCTGAAGACCCTCAGCGGCCCCGTCTGGACTCGCATCCCTCTAACAGTATTTGGGTTACTTGCTGAGCCAGTGTAAAACTGGGAAGCATTTCAACTGAAACTTTTTTCCAGTAATGACAGAGCAGTGAGGGCTGAGGCACGTCAACCTAAAAGCACAAATCAAAGTCCAGAGAAGCGAGTGCTTGGAGGCCCAGACTGGTTCTCATTGTAAAATATAATGAGGCCTTGCCAGTCAAACTGCTGAACTTCAGTCTGAAGGAGGATGTAAACCTCATACAAACTCAGACAAAACAAAAAGTTTGCTTTGACTTTATGACACGCTGCCAGGTTATAATTTGCCCAGTATCAGCTGGGCCTCATCTTTCAGCATCACTGGACTCTCCTCCATTGTTCTGCTGTCGTTTGTTTTCCCAAGCATGACAAGCACCACTA
Organism: Hirundichthys speculiger; assembly: GCA_018398805.1. Taxonomy (NCBI): domain Eukaryota; kingdom Metazoa; phylum Chordata; class Actinopteri; order Beloniformes; family Exocoetidae; genus Hirundichthys; species Hirundichthys speculiger. The sequence continues at coordinate 424,878 of JAGFBZ010002520.1, forward strand.
GTGTTTAAAGAGGAAAAACAAACTCAGAGATAACAAAAGAGACCTGATGAAATCTGAGCAAATCAGCCAGAGAGCGGGCGCAGCAGAAGTGGAGAAGAATAGCACAATAATGAATAGAATAAGGCCGGGCCGCTGTCTCCCCCAGGGATGGTCGTCCCCAGCAGCCATCCATTCATCCCAGCCCATTCAGCCTCCTCTGTTATTCTTCAGGGTCACTGACTGTTGCTGAAAGGAAAATACTGGCAGGCTGGCCGCTCAGGCATGAGCAGCACTGACCTACAATTTAACTGTCATCATTACCTAATGCTGTGAAGGCAGGGTGGAGGGGGGGGAGACATGGTGCAGCGACCCACTATGCTCTGCTCTGAGAGGAGCAGGGCTCCACCATCGCTGACAAACACACAACCAACCTTTTAACTTTTAAACCACCTCCATTCCACCACTCCAGCAGGCACGTCTGAAACCGCATACCACTCAGACACAAGCTGCAGTCAGTGTTGGTACCTGGTGTGACACTCAAAGTGGCATCATTTGATGGTGTTGTACTAACTCAAAAAGCTTTGTGGCATTTTCTTCATCTGTTTCACATATAAGACATAAAAGCACAACTCTATCAAAACCTTTTGAGTTGTAATAAAGATTTGATGTTCTCCAGGTAGGTGCATACAGCAGACTGAGCAGAAGAACATATAAACATGCATGTGCATGTGTCCAGAATGTCTACATTACCTGGACAACATCAGAAGGAGCTACTTCACTGCCCAGCCCAATCCCTCTGACTGGACCCAACAGACTCCAGAACTGCACATACCTGCAGCGGCAAACACACATGCATGACAACATGGCTCCTCAAAACCTCTGATACTTTGTGGAAGCCTCATGCCTTCGTCTGCTACCTAAATGATATGGCCCCTCCACCAGGTGGTGAGCTCAAAGGAGGGTGGAGTGGAGGTGGAGGAGTTTAGATATCTCAGGGTCTTTCCACAGCTGATGGAAGAATTGAGCAGATTGACAGGTGGATTGGTAAGACCAAAGATAGTGTGAGAGGTTCAGTTACCCAGGAGGTGCTATGAGTAGAGTCACTGCCTCCTGGACACCACAATGGATAGGTCCTCCATGGGTGGGTCCTCCATGGGTAGGTCCTCCATGGGTGGGTCCTCCATGGGTAGGCCCTCTATGGGTAGGTCCTCCATGGGTAGGTCTTCCATGGGTAGGTCCTCCATGGGTAGGCCCTCTATGGGTAGGTCCTCCATGGGTGGGTCCTCCATGGGTGGGTTCTCCATGGATAGGTCTTCCATCGGTAGGTCTTCCACCGGTAGGTCCTCCATGGGAAGGTCCTCCATGGGGAGACCTTCCATGGGTGGGTCCTCCATGGGGAGATCTTCCATGGGTAGGTCCTCCATAGGTAGGTCTTCCACCGGTAGGTCCTCCATGGGTGGGTCCTCCATGGGGAGATCTTCCACCGTTAGGTCCTCCATGGATAGGTCTTCCATCGGTAGGTCTTCCACCGGTAGGTCCTCCAAGGGAATATCTTCCATGGGAAGGTCCTCCATGGGAATATCTTCCATGGGGAGGTCTTCCATGGGGAGACCTTCCATGGGTAGGTCCTCCATGGGGAGATCTTCCATGGGTAGGTCCTCCATGGGTAGGTCTTCCACCGGTAGGTCCTCCATGGGTAGGTCTTCCACCAGTAGGTCTTCCGTGGGTAGGTCCTCCATGGGTAGGTCCTCCATAGGGAGATCTTTCATGGGTAGGTCCTCCATGGGTAGGTCTTCCATGGGGAGGTCCTCCATGGGTGGGTCCTCCATTGGTAGGTCTTCCATGGGAAGGTCCTCCATGGGTGGGTCCTCCATTGGTAGGTCTTTCATGGGTAGGTTCTCCATGGGTAGGTCTTCCATGGGTAGGTTCTCCATGGGTAGGTCTTCCATGGGTAGGTCTTCCACTGGTAGGTCCTCCATCAGTAGATCTTCCATGGGTAGGTCCTCTATGGGTAGGTCTTCCACCAGTAGGTCTTCCACCAGTAAGTCTTCCATGGGTAGGTCTTCCACCAGTAGGTTTTTTTCATGGATAAGTCCAACCCATGACACATTGGAGAGAACATACTGTATTTCCCAGCTGGGAAGTCGCTCTGCTCCCAGAAGAGCTGGAGGAGGTGGCTGTGCAGAGGGAGGTCCTGGCCTCCCTGCTGAGGCTGCTGCCCATGTGGCTCAAACCTGGAGAAGTGAAAGTTAATGGATGGAGGGATGGAAGAGCTGTCAGAATCAGGGTTCATTGGTTCTGTCATGAGTCATTATTTAGAGCAGCCTTCAAAGTTCCATCCAGGAATCCTGTTCTTTAAACCAGAACGTTTTCAGTCTGTATCCTCATCAACATGCATGTCGCATCATCAATATTCGTGTTCTAGAGGTAAAACAGTGTCCAGTCTCAGACCATTAACAAATTCAGTTTTAATGTGTTCTTGTCTCAGCCTCTGAACTCATGAAGTAAAAACCAGTTCAGCGGTTCAAACCTCTGGTTCTTTTCCTTCTTATCTGGATGAGTTTTTTCTGAATTTCTAACGGATTGTTTGTCTTGAAGTGACGTGAGCGTAGCTCCTGCCTTGAAAGCACACAGATGTAGCGTCGGGTCAGGATGGGTTGAGAAAACAATCATGAATGGTGCTCCTCTCTCTGGAGTCACAGAGGGAGGTGGCCGAGCAGCAGAAACACCTTTTCTTTAACAATTTGACTTCACTTTGTGTGTCAGGTGGCGAACGGCTGCCTGCTCAGCGCTGCCAACGCAGCGTACGTCAGGACGTGTCTGATGCCCAACGGAAATGGACTGGCGCCGTGTGACATCCCTGTCCCATGCCCCGATGGACTGCCGGCCCTGCAGGACGCCCAGAAACCTGGATTCTTCCTCTGAGAGCGAGGAGAAGAGGCACAGAGACTGTGGACATGTTTCATGGAGTAATCTCTGTCCAGCCAGCGTTTTGGACCAGACTATCACAGGACTTGATCTGCTGTCCCACTGCACTGTCATGCAAGACTGGGTTCAGTCCATACAGGTTAAGACTGCTGCAGTAAAGAAAGAGTCCAGAAGAGGAGGGGGGTTTCTTGTTTTGTTATCTTGCGCTGTGTTCTTTCTCGTTTCCATGACTGGAAAAGATCCTGATTAACCTGAACCTGAACCTCAGTGGATTTTCAAGTCACTTCCTGATCTGTAAATACACGCTGAAAGTCCTGAGGAGGGCGAGCCAAGCAGAAGACTCGGCTCTGCTCAGCAGTGGTGCTCGCTGGATCATCCAGCTCATCGATCAACTCTGTCAGGAAGGTTTTCATCGCAGAAACCAGTTTTAAAGCCACCTTTGAGATGAATCAAACGCAGTTTAAGGTTGGAAAAGCATTTAGATCTTTCCACTCAGAGTTTAATGATGTCAAGAGGTTCATTTTGACGCTTTGCAGTTTCTTCCTCGATGACAATGCACAAAGCTTTAGCACGTGACAATAACAGTCATCTGCACCACTGGAGAGTCAAATAGATTAGCTGTAGTATCATAACCATGAAGTCTGCTACTAGCCTGGAGAGCCTAGAGAGGAGGACGCGTTCTCTAGAGAGGAGGACGTGTTCTCTAGAGAGGAGGACGTCTTCTCTAGAGAGGAGGACGCGTTCTCTAGAGAGGAGGACGTGTTCTCTAGAGAGGAGGACGTCTTCTCTAGAGAGGAGGACGTGTTCTCTGGAGAGGAGGACGTGTTTTCTAGAGAGGAGGACGTGTTCTCTAGAGAGGAGGACATGTTCTCCAGAGAGGAGGACATGTTCTTCAGAGAGGAGGAAATGTTCTCTAGAGAGGAGGACATGTTCTCTAGAGAGGAGGAAATGTTCTCCGGAGAGGAGGGCAGGTTCTCCAGAGAGGAGGAAATGTTCTCCAGAGAGGAGGAAATGTTCTCTAGAGAGGAGGACATGTTCTCTAGAGAGGAGGAATTGTTCTCTAGAGAGGAGGAAATGTTCTCCAGAGAGGAGGAATTGTTCTCTAGAGAGGAGAAAATGTTCTCCAGAGAGGAGGACATGTTCTTTAGAGAGGAGGACATGTTCTCTAGAGAGGAGGACACGTTCTCCAGAGAGGAGGAATTGTTCTCTAGAGAGGAGGAAACGTTCTCTAGAGAGGAGGACATATTCTCTAGAGAGGAGGAAATGTTCTCCAGAGAGTGGGACATGTTCTCTAGAGAGGAGGAAATGTTCTCCAAAGAGGAGGACATGTTCTCCAGGGAGGAGGAATTATTCTCTAGAGAGGAGGACATGTTCTCTAGAGAGGAGGAAATGTTCTCTAGAGAGGAAGACATGTTCTCCAGAGAAAAGGACATGTTCTCTAGAGAGGAGGAAATGTTCTCCAGAGAGGAGGAAATGTTCTCCAGAGAAGAGGACATGTTCCTCAGAGAGGTGGAATTGTTCTCTAGAGAGGAGGACATGTTCTCCAGAAAGGAGGACATGTTCTCTAGAGAGGAGGAATTGTTCTCTAGATTGGAGGGAACGTTCTCCAGAGAGGAGGAAATGTTCTCTAGAGAGGAGGACATGTTCTCTAGAGAGGAGGAATTGTTCTCTAGAGAGGAGGACATGTTCTTCAGAGAGGAGGAATTGTTCTCTAGAGAGGAGGACATGTTCTCCAGAGAGGAGGACATGTTCTCTAGAGAGGAAGAAATGTTCTCTAGAGAGGAGGACACGTTCTCCAGAGAGGAGGACACGTTCTCCAGAGAGGAGGACACGTTCTCTAGAGAGGAGGACATGTTCTCCAGAAAGGAGGACATGTTCTCTAGATTGGAGGACATGTTCTCTAGAGAGGAGGAAATGTTTTCCAGAGAGGAGGACATGTTCTCTAGAGAGGAGGAAATGTTTTCCAGAGAGGAGGAATTGTTCTCTAGAGAAGAGGAAATGTTCTCCAGAGAGGAGGACATGTTCTCCAAAGAGGAGGACATGTTCTTCAGAGAGGAGGAATTGTTCTCTAGAGAGGAGGACATGTTCTCCAGAGAGGAGGACATGTTCTCTAGAGAGGAAGAAATGTTCTCTAGAGAGGAGGACACGTTCTCCAGAGAGGAGGACACGTTCTCCAGAGAGGAGGACACGTTCTCTAGAGAGGAGGACATGTTCTCCAGAAAGGAGGACATGTTCTTTAGAGAGGAGGACATGTTCTCTAGAGAAGAGGAAATGTTTTCCAGAGAGGAGGACATGTTCTCTAGAGAGGAGGAAATGTTCTCCAGAGAGGAGGAATTGTTCTCCAGAGAAGAGGAAATGTTCTCCAGAGAGGAGGACATGTTTTCTAGAGAGGCGGAAATGTTCTCCAGAGAGGAGGACATGTTCTCCAGAGAGTAGGAATTGTTCTCTAGAGAGGAGGACATGATCTCCAGAGAGTAGGAATTGTTCTCTAGAGAGGAGGACATGTTCTCTAGAGAGGAGGACATGTTCTCCAGAGAAGAGGACATGTTCTCTAGAGAGGAGGAAATGTTCTCCAGAGAGGAGGGCAGGTTCTCCAGAGAGGAGGACATGTTCTCCAGAGAGGAGGAAATGTTCTCCAGAGAAGAGGACATGTTCCTCAGAGAGGTGGAATTGTTCTCTAGAGAGGAGGACATGTTCTCCAGAAAGGAGGACATGTTCTCTAGAGAGGAGGAATTGTTCTCTAGATTGCAGGAAACGTTCTCCAGAGAGGAGGGCAGGTTCTCCAGAGAGGAGGACATGTTCTCCAGAGAGGAGGAAATGTTCTCCAGAGAACAGGACATGTTCCTCAGAGAGGCGGAATTGTTCTCTAGAGAGGAGGACATGTTCTCCAGAAAGGAGGACATGTTCTCTAGAGAGGAGGAATTGTTCTCTAGATTGGAGGGAACATTCTCCAGAGAGGAGGAAATGTTCTCTAGAGAGGAGGACATGTTCTCTAGAGAGGAGGAATTGTTCTCTAGAGAGGAGGACATGTTCTCTAGAGATGAGGAATTGTTCTCTAGAGAGGAGGACATGTTCTCCAGAGAGGAGGACATGTTCTCTAGAGAGGAAGAAATGTTCTCTAGAGAGGAGGACACGTTCTCCAGAGAGGAGGACACGTTCTCCAGAGAGGAGGACACGTTCTCTAGAGAGGAGGACATGTTCTCCAGAAAGGAGGACATGTTCTCTAGAGAGGAGGACATGTTCTCTAGAGAGGAGGAAATGTTTTCCAGAGAGGAGGACATGTTCTCTAGAGAGGAGGAAATGTTCTCCAGAGAGGAGGAATTGTTCTCTAGAGAAGAGGAAATGTTCTCCAGAGAGGAGGACATGTTCTCCAGAGAGGAGGACATGTCTTCAGAGAGGAGGAATTGTTCTCTAGAGAGGAGGACATGTTCTCTAGAGAGGAGGACACGTTCTCTAGAGAGGAGGACATGTTCTCCAGAAAGGAGGACATGTTCTTTAGAGAGGAGGACATGTTCTCTAGAGAAGAGGAAATGTTTTCCAGAGAGGAGGACATGTTCTCTAGAGAGGAGGAAATGTTCTCCAGAGAGGAGGAATTGTTCTCTAGAGAAGAGGAAATGTTCTCCAGAGAGGAGGACATGTTCTCCAGAGAGGAGGACATGTTCTTCAGAGAGGAAGAAATGTTCTCTAGAGAGGAGGACACGTTCTCCAGAGAGGAGGACACGTTCTCTAGAGAGGAGGACATGTTCTCCAGAAAGGAGGACATGTTCTTTAGAGAGGAGGACATGTTCTCTAGAGAAGAGGAAATGTTTTCCAGAGAGGAGGACATGTTCTCTAGAGAGGAGGAAATGTTCTCCAGAGAAGAGGAAATGTTCTCCAGAGAGGAGGACATGTTTTCTAGAGAGGCGGAAATGTTCTCCAGAGAGGAGGACATGTTCTCCAGAAAGTAGGAATTGTTCTCTAGAGAGGAGGACATGGTCTCCAGAGAGTAGGAATTGTTCTCTAGAGAGGAGGACATGTTCTCTGGAGAGGAGGACGTGTTCTCTAGAGAGGAGGACGTGTTCTCTAGAGAGGAGGAATTGTTCTCTAGAGAGTAGGAAATGTTCTCTAGAGAGAGGAAATGTTCTCTAGAGAGGAGGAATTTTTCTCTAGAGAGGAGGAAATGTTCTCTAGAGAGGAGGACGTGTTCTCCAGATAGTGTGCAGTGATCCTGGAAGACATGTGAAACATGCAAAGCTACCAATGATGATTCAGATTATCTCTGCTGTCTGCAGTAGATAATTAGCAGTAAGAACAAGCTGCTTCATGTGTCTGCTTTATGACATCATGCTCAGTTTGTTGAAGAGCAAATATTTTAGAAAATAACAGCCATAAGATTTCTGCTACAGAAAACAGCAACAAACTATTTAAATGTCAGTGTTTGTCCATCACCTAGATGTAGATTTATTGTAATGCTTCGTGGTTTCATACTGGTTCTTCACAGAAAACAGCATTTCATTCCTGTTGCTGATTTTACATGGACAGATAAACCCAGAAGAAGAGCAGTGGAGATGTTGGTTCTGATGCTGCTTTTGAACCCATTTGAGGTTTACAGTGATTTTGTGCACTTAGAGCCACAATCAGACACTGATTGGACCGCCAGCAGCACAAAAACAGCAAAAAGCATTTCACGTTTCCGGGCCGGAGACAGCGTGAAAATCTCCTGTTAATGCCTTGTCTCGACAGCCACCCTCACGCCATCCTGCAGGCGTGTGGCGTGGACCACACGGGACATTCTCACGCACACGCAGCAGTTGTGAGAACCTTAACCGTCAGAACATGGTTTGTTTCCTGACGTTAGTAAGTTTCAGTTTCCTGATTGAGACGCTAATGTGAGTTTAGTCACATGATCACGTCTGGCCTCTACAGTCTTGAAAGAGAAACTACACCTTCTTTTAATTTTACGGTTTTACGTATCAGGACAAAAGAACTAAATGTTTCTGACCAGACTTTAAATATAACCTCAGTTGAACAACATGAAATTCACATATTCCTCTGTGTTGATATTGTTCAACTGGCGACCTGTCCAGGTGGACCCCTGCCTTTCGTCCGAGGAGAGCTGGGATAGGCTCCAGCAGATCATTGTGACCCTACAGATGATTAAACTGGCATCGATGGTGGATGGATGGATATTGTTCAACAAAATCTACACACAAATGTAGAATTGGTGTCTGTGAAAAGGTCTACGAGGCTTCCAAAGGACAGGTAAGCCTGGTTTATGCTCAGAAATCAGGTGGTCTGCCTGGTGATGCAGATGCCCCCCCTCCCTCTGCAGACACTGGTGCACCTCCCCAAAACTGTAGGTGACCACAGACAGTGCCACAGGGAGGAGAGAAAGGAGGCCTCTGATTGGTCAATTCTACATCCGCATAGAAAAGAGCGCGTCATTGAAGAAATGAGGAAGTACCCACATCTGTACGATTTTGGTTCTCCACATTACAAAGACAGAACATATTCTAGTAATTCATGGAGGTAGATAGCGATGAATGTGGGTCTGGATACGGCCGAGACGGTGAGGAAGTGGAAAACGCAAGAGATGAGTTTAGTAAGTTTAGCTAGTTCGTGATTGTCCATCTTGTATTGTGGCGTGGAATAACATCAAAATTAAGCATAAATCAAAAGTAACTGCAGCATACCTGGACAAGCTAACTGCGACACATTGCCACGAGAGTATACCCAGCCCAAGTCCAGACCTCAACCTGATTTAGATGCTGTGGTGGGACCTTGAACGAGCAGTGGCTAAACTGGTGTAAAAGAGGCTCACACTTCCTTCACGTCGTTGCCACAGACTGGAAACATCACATACAATGTGATTATTTGAAGGTTCTCCTGCTGAAGGTGGTTCAACAAGACGGTACCGAGACGGTAATGAGTGCTTCTAAAGTCTAAGGGCTGGTGAGAACCAGATGATCTTTAGTTTGTCCTGATACATAAAACCTTCTTCTTTAGTTGACTGTAACCATTACTGAGACATCAAACCCTCCACTGACTCAAATTTACTGTTCGTACGTGTTCGTTCATGATGTTAATGTTAACTGTGGTGCTACTTGATCAGCAGTATTAGTTGGAGTCTCCTCTGTTTCTTCAGCTGATGTAAACAGGAAGTTCTCAGAGTTCAGTCCTGCAGGTGAAGCCGCTGTCAGAAAAGCTGCTGCTATTTATGTACCAACAGGTGTGGAGACACCTGTCCTTCCTCACACTGTGACAGACCTTCTGACAGCTCCTCCTCGATGTCAGGTGGGACAACACCAGGTGGGCCTGAGGAGCTGCCGCCTCCTCAGCTCCAAGTACGTCGTTAACATGCGTACCATGTTCATTAACCAACATGGTACGGCATGGTGCAGCATTTAACAAAACTCCAACCAAATGAGAAACATCTGCAGTCACTTCAGTGTTGAATGTTCTGAAACAAAACTGTGAAGGCTTTTCAGACGAGAACCTTTTATTCCACTTCAGAAAGGTGCTCCAGAGGTATCTGCAGAGACAGTCCTCACAGCAATGAAATGCATTTAGGATCTGCCTCGCTCATTTTCCTTTTTCCTCTTTTGTAAATGAACTGTTCTTATGAAATGTATTATTTAAAAGCACTTATGAGATCAAATGCTGTATGGGAGAAAAGTTATGGTGACAATCATTTTTGAAACTCTTTAAAAGCAAACAAAAAAAGAGTGGTTGTGTGTGTGCAAATGGTGTGTTTTTAAAGGTGTTGCAAGCACGACTTTAATATCACTGCGCTTTTAAACTCTCCAGCACTTAAGAGTAGTCCTGTAGAAAAAAAGCTTTTTATGATGTAAGATGTATAAATGTTGTTCCTCAGAGCTGTATGTTTAACTCCATGTCATGTTTGCTGTCACTTGAGCTGGAAACAAAATGGTGCCATAACAGAAGGCCAGAAACGGCAGAAACACTGAAGTTTGACCATCTGAAGTTTTACCATCTAAAACTGAAGTTTAACTGTCTGAAACTGAACTTTGACGGCCTGAAACTGAAGTTTTACAGCCTGAAACTGATGTTTTACAGCCTGAAACTGAACTTTGACGGTCTGAAACTAAAGTTTTACGGCCCGAAACTGACATTTTATGGCCTTTAACTGGAGTTTGACAGCCTTTAACTGAAGTTTTACGGCCTGAAACTGATGTTCTGTGGGCCGAAAAGGGGGGGTAAAGGATACGGATTATAGGGGCCCATGATTGAGGGGGGCCCAGAGAGGCCCCTAATTATGATCAAAAATAGCATCAACAAATTTCGCCGCTGTGTTGGGGGGCCCGGTAAAGATTCTTTTCATGGGGCCCAAAATCCCTAGCGGCGCCCCTGCTGATGTTTGACGGCCTTTAACTGAAGTTTTACGGCCTGAAACGGAAGTTTGACGGCCTTTAACTGAAGTTTGACGGCCTGAAACTGATGTTTGACGGCCAACTGAAGTTTGACTGTCTGAAAACCCACTCGGTCCACGTGTTCGAGTCCAGAACCAAACTGCTCACACGCCGTGTGGTCGTGGTTTGTTCTCTTTTTTTTAAAGGCACACAGACTTTATTTTGCTACTTTTACCACTAATGCTTGTAGTTGTACGTCAACAAGGTTTTTCCAAATGCAGTTTGTCTCTGAGCTGTGTGTTCAAATGTGCTCTTGGATCCTGGAAATAAAGGATTTCGTGCAATTACACGCCGCCGTCGCCTCTTTCCTCTTCAGCCTCACCTGTCACTAACATCCTGTGTCTTTTTTAGAGCCGACCCCGCCTCACCTGCTCACCAGTTATCAGTTTAGCCCCCCCCCAGGTGTTCCTCCCACGCGGATAGGCAGAAACAGGAACTTCCCTCCTGAGTAAAGGCAGTTAGGTAAGGAACAAAAAGATGAGGCATAGATGAGTTTATCCTTCCAGCTGGTGATTGAAGGCTTACAAAACTCAGACAAACTGATAAAACTTAAACACGCACACCTGATAGTGTTAGTTAATGGCAGGTGTGTACAGAAAAGAGCCTCCTAGGTTTCAAACACTGAAGTGAGGCACGCCAACAACAGTCCGAAGAGGCTTTTAGCTGCTGCGCATCCATTTCCACCCCTCCTTTTTTTACGCTTTTTGCACCCGCAGATGTGTGAAGTTGCACCCGACCCAAAGCAAACAAACACACGGATACCAGAGGGGATCCACCAGAGACTAACGTGACCACCAGCCTCAAGCTTTCCACTGAAACCGGTCCAGTTGGTCCAGAATATCAAAGATGTTTCACGACAGCAGATCAGCTGGAACGTTTGACCGAGAGAGCTGAGAGGTTTTCTTTTTAGCTCCTCTTCCCTTACATCTGGGCTCATGTGTCTCAGTTTTAAGTGACTCCAGGAACAAAATCCATCCAGAAAACTTCAACGTTATAAAATCTTACCAGAAAAAAATGACACCTCCAGGCAGGATTTTAAAGACCAAAACTCTGCCTTTCATGAACTTGTTTAAATCAGGACAAAAAGGAGCTTTTTCCTGCAGCTTGAGCGAAGCACATCCAGCCTCCTCCAGAGCAGACGCATCTGCATCTTTAATGGCCCGGCCCGAATCATTTATGAGAGTTTGTCTTCTCTTGCAGCCTTCTGCAGGTTAACTTTGCCTGCTTGTGACGTGATCAATCAGCCAAGCAAGATGTTGTGAGTCCCACTTTAGGTCCGTCGGGCGCACCGGGGGTAACCTCCAGCCCTGCAGTGCGAGGATGACCCAGCGGCAGCGTTGTACCGGACACTGATATGATTCTCTGCAGCACTGGGCTCCTGAAGACCACTCAGTGGTTCCTGTGTGTCCGGAAATGACAGGTGGGGCACCGCGCTGGTGCTGAGGTTGGTCAGGGTAAACCAGGCCAGGAAACCTGACACTGGTTCAGTATGAGGCCTCAGAGGTGGAACGCACTGCAGCGTCAAACCAAACCAGATACACAAGGAGTTCACACAGGGCGTTTCAGGAGACAAAATGTAACCGCATTTCCTATTAGTAAATAAATAGTAAAGACGCTGCAGGTGTGATGAACTGATAGTTTACTGTTCGTCTGCTGGTCTACACTAGGGGTGGCCAACCCTGGTCCTGGAGACCATCAAACCTGCATGACTTAGATGTTTCCCTGCTTCAGCGCAGCTGATTCACATGAATGAGTTGTTAGTAGACCTGGATGAGCAGCTGATGAAGCTCCAGTCCTGTCAATCAGGTGCTCTGAAGCAGGGAAACATCTAAGACCTGCAGGACCAGTGTTGGCCACCCCTGATCTACACGCAGCAGTCCCTTCGTCAGCTCCTCCTCCCCAGTACCAGCTTGGACCTCCTTTTATCCTCAGAACTCCTTTATTCTTGGTGTCATAGATCCAACCAGGTGTTGGAAACGCTCCTCAGAGGCTCTGGTCCATGTCATCATGACAGCATGGAAAAGGGGATGGAGAGCCATTTGGGAGCTGCTGCCAGAAGCTAAGGAAGCCTGGTACCTGATTGTGTGTGTTGTGCTCCAAGAAGTTAGTCTATAGCAGCAAAAAGAAAAGCTCTTCGCCTGTCATGTTGTGCTGGTGTTAAGGGAGGACCCAGGAGCAGGAGTACAACACAAAAAAGGGGTTTATTAACAAAAACACAAACAGGAATCCAAAATCAACAAATGCAAAAATCCAAAAATTCAAGAAACACAAAAGTACCAACTTAACTTAACTTCCTGAAGTTGAGGAGAAGGACGACGACAGGAGAACAGCAGAACACACAACATACCACAAAGACCAAATGGAGCCACAGAGGACAGGGGAAAATGATTAGACTTAAATACACAGAGGAACAAACGAGAGGCAGGTGCAGGGAATCAAGGTAATGAGGGGAAGGAAGCAAAGCAGAAAACAATGGAGACAAGACAGACCTTTCAAAATAAAACAGGAACCACAAAAGACAGGGAGAGACGCCAACTTGACAGACACACACAGGGCTGCCATGGCCGACCCAGGCCATGACAGTACCCACCCAACCCCCCCACCCCCCACCCCCAAGGACCGGCTCCCAGACGGTCCTAAACACAAAAGAAACCAAACAGAGAAAGGGAAGCAGAGCAGGGAGGGAGGAGGGGGCTGGAAGGCAGGGAACCACACAAAAACAAATCTATACAACAGTCACTAGGCCTCCAGGCCAGACACGAACGTTCAGGCGGACAACTGCATCCCCGGCCAGGGATCAGGAGGCGATGAGGTGGGCGACCGCATCAACGGCCAGGGACCAGGAGGCGACGAGGCAAGTGGCCGCGGCGCCGGATGGGGACCAGGAAGCAACGTGGCGCCGCCTGCAGCTCCTGCTGCGGGGGCGACAGGAGGCTCGGGACCGTCTGCAGCCCCTGCTGCTGGGGCGACGGGAGGCTCGGGACCGCCTGCAGCTCCTGCTGCAGTGGCCCACGAAGAGTCACTGACAGCTGTAGCTCCTGCTGCAGGGGCCCAGGCAGAGTCTCGACCGGCTGCAGCTCCAGCGGCAACGGCAGAGTCTCAGCCGGCTGCAGCTCCCGCTGCAGGGGCAAGGGAAGGGACTTGGGTGAGGGTGCGTAAACCACCTCGAGGACGAGGTGAGGTGCGTCGACCACCCCAGAGACATGGGAAGGCGCGCGTGCATCGACCACCTCCAGAGCGTCGGGAGTTGCGTCGAACACCCCAGACGGGAGGGCTAAGGTGCGTCGACCATCGCGAGGACGAGGGGAGGTGTGTTGACCACCTCAAAAACATGGGAAGGCGAGCGTGCGTCGACCACCTCGAGAGCGAGGGGAGGTGCATCGACCACCTTGAGAGTGAGGGGAGGGGCGTCGACCACCTCGAGAGTGAGGGGAGGGGTGTTGACCACCTCGGAAACACGGGAGGGAAAATGTGCATCGACCACCTCAAGGACAAGGGGAGGTGTGTCAACCACCTCGGAGACACGGGAAGGCGAAGGTGCATCGACCACCTCAAGGACGAGGGGAGGTGCGTCGACCACCTCGAAAACACGGGAAGGCGAGCGTGTGTCGACCACCTCAAGCACGAGGGGAGGTGCGTCGACCACTTCGGAGACACGGGAAGGCAAGCGTGGGAGGGCGAAGGTGCGTCGACCATCGCGAGGACGAGTGGAGGTGCGTCGACCATCGCGAGGACGAGTGGAGGTGCGTCGACCACTTCGGAGACACGGGAAGGTGAAGGTGCGTCGACCACCTTGAGGACGAAGGGAGGTGCGTTGACCACCTCAAAAACACCGGAAGGCGAGCGTGCGTCGACCACCTCGAGAGCGAGGGGAGGTGCATCGACCAACTCGAGAGCAAGGGGAGGTGCATCGACTACCTCGAGAGCGAGGGGAGGGGCGTCGACCACCTCGAGAGTGAGGGGCGGGGCGTCGACCACCTCGGAAACACGGGAGGGCAAAGGTGCATCGACCACCTCAAGGACAAGGGAAGGTGTGTCGACCACCTCAAGGACAAGGGGAGGTGCGTCGACCACCTCGAAAACACGGGAAGGCGAGCGTGTATCGACCACCTCGAGAGCAAGGGGATGTGCAGCGACCACCTCAGAGACACGGGAACATGAAGGCGCGTCGGCCACCTGAGAGACACGGGAACGTGAAGGCGCGTCAGCCGCCTGAGAGACACGGGAACATGAAGGCGAGTCGGCCGCCTGAGAGACATGTGAACGTGAAGGTGCGCCGGCCGCCCCGGAGACACGGGAACGTGAAGGTGCGTTGGCCGCCTGAGAGACACGGGAACGGGAAGGCGCGCCGGCCGCCTCGAAGACATGGGAACGTGAAGGCGCGTCGGCCACCTTAGAGGCACGGGACCGTAAGGGGATGTCGGCCACCTCGAGGACACGAGAAAGTGCATGTGCATTGACCGCGTCGGAGCCAGGGACTGGTGGAAAGACGTCGGGGACCGGTGGAAAGACACCGGGGACCCCCTTGCGCACTGATGTCGGTGCCTCCAGCTCCTCCTTGCACCTGATCAGGTTGGTACAGAGCAACTCGAGGGTCGGCAGGGCAAGGAGCTGGGGTAAGGTGGACTGGTCTGCCACGGGAACGGGGCTGGGCAGTGATCGCGACGGTGGCCAGGTCCGCGGTGCAGGGACAGGGAGCACCGGTTGTCGCAGCGGCGGTGGCAGCCGGGTTCGTGGCTGGGGACTTGGGAACGCGGGTGGAGATGCATCCTGGGCCATCTCGGCGACTGGAGGGGAAAACACGTTCCCACGGACCGCCACGGAGGAGGGAGCGGAAGAAGACACCGCGGAGGAGGAATGTCCTCCTGACATCCTCCGGGCGGGTCCCCTGCACACGCCCCAGGAGACCTCGTCCTCAAGCTCCTCCAGGGGGAGCTCCGGGCTGCCAGCCTGCAGAAGTACTAAAACAGACACGGGAACATGATACGTGTTTTATGTCTGTAGGTGCTTGGTGTTTCGTGTTTGTAGGTGCTTGGTGTTTCATGTCTGTAGCTGATTGGTGTTTCGTGTCTGTAGGTGCTTGGTGTTTTATGTCTGTAGGTGCTTGGTGTTTTATGTCTGTTGGTGCTTGGTGTTTCATGTCTGTAGGTGCTTGGTGTTTTTATGTCTGTAGTGCTGGTGTTTTGTTGTATGTGTTGTGCTTGGTGTTTTGTCTGTAGGTGCTTGGTGTTATGTGTAGGTGCTGTGTTTTCATGTCTGTAGTGCTTGGTGTTTGGTGTTTATGTCTGTAGCTGTTGGTGTTTCATGTCTGTAGCTGCTTGGTGTTTTATGTCTGTAGGTGCTTGGTGTTTTATGTCTGTAGGTGCTTGGTGTTTCATGTCTGTAGGTGCTTGGTGTTTTATGTCTGTTGTGCTTGGTGTTTTATGTCTGTAGCTGCTTGGTGTTTTATGTCTGTAGGTGCTTGGTGTTTCATGTCTGTAGGTGCTTAGTGTTTTATGTCTGTAGGTGCTTGGTGTTTTATGTCTGTAGCTGCTTGGTGTTTCGTGTCTGTAGCTGATTGGTGTTTCGTGTCTGTGGGTGCTTGGTGTTTCATGTCTTTAGGTGCTTGGTGTTTCATGTCTGTAGGTGCTTGGTGTTTTATGTGTGTAGCTGCTTGGTGTTTCATGTCTGTAGCTGCTTGGTGTTTCATGTCTGTAGGTGCTTGTTGTTTTATGTCTGTAGCTGCTTGGTGTTTCATGTCTGTAGCTGCTTGGTGTTTCATGGTTGTAGGTGCTTGGTGTTTTATGTCTGTAGCTGCTTGGTGTTTCATGTCTGTAGGTGCTTGTTGTTTTATGTCTGTAGGTGCTTGTCTGTAGGTGCTTGGTGTTTCGTGTCTGTAGGTGCTTGTTGTTTTATGTCTGTAGCTGCTTGTTGTTTCATGTCTGTAGTTGCTTGGTGTTTTATGTCTGTAGGTGCTTGTTGTTTTATGTCTGTAGCTGCTTGGTGTTTCATGTCTGTAGCTGCTTGATGTTTCATGTCTGTAGCTGCTTGGTGTTTCGTGTCTGTATGTCTGTAGGTGCTTGGTGTTTCATGTTGTAGGTGCTTGTTGTTTTATGTCTGTAGGTGCTTGGTGTTTCATGTCTGTAGGTGCTTGGTGTTTTATGTCTGTAGCTGCTTGGTGTTTTGTGTCTGTTGGTGCTTGGCGTTTCGTGTCTGTAGCTGCTTGGCGTTTTATGTCTGTAGGTGCTTGGTGTTTTATGTCTGTAGGTGCTTGGCTTTTCGTGTCTGTAGCTGCTTGGTGTTTTATGTCTGTAGTGCTGGGTGTTTCATGTCTGTAGCTGCTTGGTGTTTTATGTCTGTAGCTGCTGGGTGTTTCATGTCTGTAGGTTCTTGGTGTTTTATGTCTGTAGGTGCTTGGTGTTTCATGTCTGTAGCTGCTTGGTGTTTCATGTCTGTAGCTGCTTGGTGTTTCCTGTCTGTAGCTGCTTGGTGTTTTATGTCTGTAGCTGCTGGGTGTTTCATGTCTGTAGGTTCTTGGTGTTTTATGTCTGTAGGTTCTTGGTGTTTCATGTCTGTAGGTTCTTGGTGTTTTATGTCTGTAGGTTCTTGGTGTTTCATGTCTGTAGGTGCTTGGTGTTTCATGTCTGTTGGTGCTTGGTGTTTCATGTCTGTAGCTGCTTGGTGTTTTATGGCTGTAGCTGCTTGGTGTTTCATGTCTGTTGGTGCTTGGTGTTTCATGTCTGTAGCTGCTTGGTGTTTCATGTCTGTTGGTGCTTGGTGTTTCATGTCTGTTGGTGCTTGGTGTTTTATGTCTGTAGGTTCTTGGTGTTTTATGTCTGTAGGTGCTTGGTGTTTCGTGTCTGTAGCTGCTTGGTGATTTATGTCTGTAGCTGCTGGGTGTTTCATGTCTGTAGGTTCTTGGTGTTTTATGTCTGTAGGTGCTTGGTGTTTCATGTCTGTAGGTTCTTGGTGTTTTATGTCTGTAGGTTCTTGGTGTTTCATGTCTGTAGGTGCTTGGTGTTTCATGTCTGTAGGTGCTTGGTGTTTCATGTCTGTAGGTGCTTGGTGTTTCATGTCTGTTGGTGCTTGGTGTTTCATGTCTGTTGGTGCTTGGTGTTTCATGTCTGTAGCTGCTTGGTGTTTTATGGCTGTAGCTGCTTGGTGTTTCATGTCTGTTGGTGCTTGGTGTTTCATGTCTGTAGCTGCTTGGTGTTTCATGTCTGTTGGTGCTTGGTGTTTCATGTCTGTTGGTGCTTGGTGTTTTATGTCTGTAGGTTCTTGGTGTTTTATGTCTGTAGGTGCTTGGTGTTTCGTGTCTGTAGCTGCTTGGTGATTTATGTCTGTAGCTGCTGGGTGTTTCATGTCTGTAGGTTCTTGGTGTTTTATGTCTGTAGGTGCTTGGTGTTTCATGTCTGTAGCTGCTGGGTGTTTTATGTCTGTAGCTGCTGGGTGTTTTATGTCTCTAGCTGCTTGGTGTTTGATGTCTGTAGCTGCTTGGTGTTTTATGTCTGTAGCTGCTGGGCGTTTCGTGTCTGTAGCTGCTTGGTGTTTTGTCTCCAGGACCTCCATCAGTCTGTTTGCTTCCAATGTGGCTGCCGCTGCAAAGAAAGGATGTGAAATATTTAGAGCATCTCTCAGCACTCAGGCCTCCTCCCTGGTGGAACATCTGGATGTGAGTGCAGAGCTGCTGACCTGCTTTCAGGACTGCAGTTAAACCTGCAACCTCAGTTGCAATACCTCCACCAGGTCCTGGGGGCTTCACACCAGACCCCAACCAGGTTCTTCTTTACAACACTTCTCTTCAGTCTTAGCGTTAAACTTTGCAAAAAAGATATGTTCCTGATATTACTGATTGATCTCTGGCAGATTGATTTTGTCCATCTCTCTCTTTTTTTTTTCTTTTTTTTTACATTTTGCACATCTGCAAGCTGCAGCCAGACACACAGCCAGCTCTCCCCCAGTACCACCAGTACCACCAGCACCACCAGCACCACCCCGGCTCCTCCCGTGGAGCTGTCAGGCTGCATCATCTCCAGCCCAGAGAGCAGCGAGGTAAAACACAGCTCCTGCAGTGTGAGAGGACAATGAATAATGAACAGCAGCTTTATTTGTGGCAGTGCTCCGGCTCAACACAAACAAGCTGGTTTACACACAACAAATACCTCTGAAAGTGCACAGGGATTCAATATTTACAGCTTTAGAACAAACACTTGGAAAATACCATCATTATCTGCTTTTGTAGAAATGTGGAGATGGATGAAAAAGCTTTCATGAAGCTCTGAGACACAGCTGGCAGGAAACCTCCAACACAAAACCTGACAGTGCTGCTGCTTCTGCAGTGTTTAAATGTGAAACCAGTATGAAAGCATGTAACTGGTGGTTTCTGCCACACTGGCTGTTTACAGACAGCTGTCGCTTCAGAAAGGCTCCTCATGTGTCGTCCTGCTGCAGAGTTGCTTATGTTGAACAACACTGACGAGGAAGCAGCAGGAATATTGGAATCCAGTATTCGTGTTTCTCCATGGATGCAGGAGCTCGTTCAAGACTCCACCTCCTGTCTGCATGATTTCAGTTCATGCAGTTGAGGGACGCAGCTTATTGAACAGTTTATCAGTTTATTGAACCAGGACAACACACCAGTGTCCACTTTTTAAAACTTGTCATTTCAGAAGTTTCCTCGCTGAATCCTGGAGATGAGGGCTGGTTTTTGGTTAACTGTATAATAATAATTAAAGTTTGTCAGCCTGAGGAAGAAGAGGGACAGGATGATTTTTACCATTCTGTGTTTTGAAGTTCTCCTGATATCTTCTGGGATGGGTTCGTGGGGTCCCTCCTCATCCGTCTCTGGCTCTGAGGGAGAGTCTGACACCTCTGTTTCTGGAGGACATTCGTCTAGATACGTCTCAAAACGATAAGGCAAAATGCCGCCCCCGAGTTCCTCTGACACACCTTCCACGCTGTCAAAAAGAGCCTCAGTGACCGAGGAATGGTCGGAACAATCCGAAAATTGCTCGATCTCATCGTTCTGGTGACTCGCCATGATGTACTTGCCTGATGAGGATGTTCTCCCAGTGACGTCATCACCAATATGGCGGCGGCCGAGAGCGGCGGATTAATTAATGTAACATCACACCGGGATAAACCACGAATAGTTTAGCGTTGCCGATCATTCATATCATCAAAACTATCAGGAATACTTATAGTTATACAATCAAAGCTTATTTTAGGCTTCATTTTTGGTGTCAGCAGCCCTTTAAAAAATGTAAAATAAAATAAAGCTTATTGCCACTGCCAGGGCATTAAAGTCATCCTGTTTTTATGAAAAATAAAAATAAAAGTCTACAAACAAAATCCAACAAAAATGATTGTGTCTCAGCACAATCAGAACAATAAAACAGGTAATTTCTGAGGTAACAGCAGAAACTTTTAACGGGGAGTTCAACTTGTCAGTTGTTACAAATAACCTTGTTTCTGTTGAATCCTCTGTCTGGGAGAACTTTAAAATGAAAATGTCCATGTTAAAGTTCAGTAACTTTACCAATGTATCATTCATTCTTTCCATTTTCAATTGTCAATCAAAAATAATAAATAAAAAATAAAAAAGTGACATTTTATTACATTTTTCATTTTTTTTTTTTTATCTAACACACACACAAAAAAAATGCCTATTTCTTTTATATTTCAATTTTAGACTTGGATCAAAAATACAAAATTAAAAAACTGTCCGCAGAACTGAATTAGTTTTATAATGGAGGACTGGACTTTCTGTTGTCATTACACATCTGTGCCACTAGATGGAACCACACTGCAGTAACCAGCAAGAGAACAGCAGGACAGTGAACACATGGAGCAGATCTGATGGAACATGGAGGAATGACACAAAAGTTTTGTTGCAGTCCAGAATTTATTTTTTTCACACAGAATTGTTAATATTTCTACCTGAGTTGCTACCTGAACTGTAAAGTTCACGGATTTTTACCGTTCTCCATGTCTGTTTTAGCTTTTAATGTTTACCTGCCAATTATCTTCCGGTTCTGCAGCAGCCAGAAAACAGACTTTTCAAAACAAAAGCATGTGAGCAACATGCGTTAACGCGCGATAAAATAATTGTTGGCGTTAATAAATTAATGAGTTAACGTGATAATAATGCGCTAACTTGCCCAGCCCTAGTTTAAAAACATGTGTTTTAAGCATGAGCTTCAGATTGCGTTGATTAATCTGATCAGCTGGTGGACACCCAGAGACTCAGACTGTCATGGAGTCCACAAGCAGTATCATGAAGATGAGGCATCACCTGTACAACCAGGCCCAATGTGGCCATGAAACTTCTAGTGTCAGTAGGAGCGCACAATAACTATCGGCCCGATGGTTATTGGGCAAATAATTATCGAGGTGATAACAGGAAATTATGACGTCATCTCGATAAGTCCGATATCATGACAAATAGCCCCGATAACATATATTTCTGTCAACACGGCAGTGCCTCGCTCCCTCTGAGCCTTAAATGATCAGCAGTAATTGTTATGTTCAAGTGACGTCAGAAAAACGGTTTCTCAATAAGGAAAATCAAGAATACCCCCTCATGCCAGAAAACAACTCGTTAACTTGGTCATAATTTTGGTAGTTGCTGACTTTAATTGATATTTGCAGTATTTCCCCTCATGTTACACATAAAAAAAGAAAAAATAGAAAAGGGCAAAAGAGTGACTAGCAAACGACGGAACGGAGGAATTTACGTTACACCTTGAATGCAGCATTGCAGCACAGTGTGCTGATGAAAGCAGAGAACATGGCGTCGATTGTGTGGAACTTTGTTAACGTTTCTAAAGTAGATAGTTTACTGGTTATTTGTGACTATTTTTTCCACGAGGAGGAAAAAATAGCTCAAGCTTTGATACGTCAAACCTGATCAGCCACCTGAAACATAACCGTCACTTTTGAAAGTTTTTAAATCGTATGAGGACGCCGGGCTGCTAAAGACGCTAACGTAAGCAAGCCAGCAGCAAGTTCCCCCCGCCCCCATTTAAAAAAAAAAAACTGAACCTCATGTACAGTGATCCCTTGCTACTTCGCGGTTTAAGTTTCGAGGTTTTAGTTATTCGTGGATTTTTCCAGAAATGTATAATATAATTTAAAAATCACAGCAACATCACAGGATGTTGTGCGCGTTCTATCACAGTGAAGAAATGTTGTGAGCTAGCCTGGCTCCTTTAAGAAGGTGGCCTTATGGGTAATGGTGTGGCCTTATGGGTAATGGAGTGGCCTTATGGGTAATGTAGTGTGTGTCGTGGGACGGCAGAACGAAAACGGGGTTAGATGAAAAGTGTAGTGAGCATCAACAGCAGCCCTGCGTGTATAGATTTACATTCTCTGTTAACCGACAGGAGCCCAACAATACAACCTGTGTGATGTTACAAGTTCCTGCAGTGCCAGAATAAAGTTCTCGTTCCATGCAGAGAAAACCGGACTGTTTCTTTTGTTGTTGTTAGCGTGTTAGCCGCTAATTACGAGCCAAAAATAGCACAATACCAGCGGTTTCTTTACTACGGTTCAGGGACCAGAGGCTGTGAAGGTAACAGAAAGACCACAGTTGAGCCTTTGTCTTGTTTCGCTGCAGTGCCTCGCTACTTTTTTTTAGGTTTTTAAACATATTTTAAACACATTATTGAGGCTCGGGGGACTCCGGCTCCAATTCGCGGATTAATTGCGAAAAATAAGAGATCACTGTACTTTAATTAAAGGTGTTCATTTGAATGAAACTACAAACCAAAATCCTTTAAGCTTAATTTTTTGTTACTATGAAGTGAACTTTTTCAGTTTGTTTACACAGACAAGTCTATCTTGTGTCAGTACATTATTGCACCGTGCATTATTTTTTATTGTCATAGAGGAATGCACTCTTTCACTTTGTTTACATAGATATGTTTGAATCTAACTTGTGTCAGTGCATTAATTTTCTATGTATATTTATTTTTTCGTGAACGTCTGGAGTGAACTTTTTCAGTTAGTAATTCTGATGCATGTATTTCCATCAGTTCAAGGAGCCATTATTTTTTTTATATCAGTCAGTAATTAACCTTATTTAAGTTGATGTGAGATATCAAATAGGTTTGTTTGATAGCTTTACAAAAATGTTCATTTAAAGAGTCAAAACTTTTTTTGGTTTTGTTCATAGTATTGATGTAATGATCTTAGATAGATGTGTGTGTTAGCGGTTATCGGTATCGGCCTTTAGGAGCTGAAAGTTATCAGTTATCGGTATCGGTTTTATAAACAGTCATGGTGCATCAGGAGCTCAGGGAACAATCCGGTTCAGTTCACTCGTCTGGCAGCTCAAACTGACGTTAAAAGCCAAAACAATCTGCTCATTTCAGTGTTTCCTGAAAAGCTGTTTCACCTGAAGTCACCGTGTTGAGAGCTCAAAGGTCATAAAGCCTTCACAGGAAGTGTGTGTGTGTAGCTGCAGGACTCTCCGGTTGACTGTCCTGACCTTTACTGAGTGTCAGGGTTGGACCTGCGGCCTCAGCGTGACGTTCAGGTCAGATCATGGATCGGATGTTTGACGGACAGCTCAGCGCAGCGTCCAGCGAGCTGCGAGCTGCCGCTCGCGACGCACTCATCACGTCTGTCACACAGCCTCACACATCGCCAGCTTCTGCTGCTGCGTTCACTTCCTGTCTGACAGGAGCTGTTGATCTGCCTTTCATCTAAACTCATGTTGAAGTCAGATAAAAAATGTATGATGCTGCAAATTTTAACCAAAACTAATAACCTTTGATTAACTGCTTTTACATGGATCATGATATTGAAAAATGATAAGTGCATATTTAATGCATAGTATAGTATAGAATTATTATGGAGCGCTCTGAATGTACAGGTTGGAATGATTGTGGAGATTTTTTTTTAAATTATCATATAATTGACCTAATAAGCAAACTGAGCACTTCAAAAATCGGCCCTTTAAATGACACTTGGACGGGCAGTAAATCCTGTCCACAACCAATCAGGTCAGATTGTTCCATTATTCCAGTCATACTAACGTTCTTCACTCATGTGTACTTGGAGGTTACATTGCTAAGCGAGACTAGAAGCAGGACCTAATGATGTCCACACCGGGGATGAGGCAGACAAGCGTACGTTCACATTTCCTACCTGCATTTACCAGTGGATTGAATTTGGTGAGTTATGGTTTTAATCGTTTTCATATTTTGCGGTAAAACAAAGTTTCTGCTGTTCGCTACAGCTAATGTTGAATAGGGCCCTCTGGAATCGCGGAATTGAAGATTAAAAATGGAATTCACTCTAAGGGCCTGATTTACTAAGATCCTAAATAAAGAGTACTAAATTGCGTGTGCACTGAAAAAGTTTGCACGTGCTGTTGTTGTGTGTTTTGCGGGTGATCAACTAAGAATGCTCGCGCAATTGATAACAGGTGCAAACCGCAGTATTTAAATAAGGTGTTGCGTGTCTTACGGTTTGCGCCATGGAGAGTCTGGATGGAAAGCAGGATAGACGCAAGCGCAAAATGAAATTTGACGAGTTGGAGTTGGAGATATTAGTGGAAGAGGCAAATAAACACATTCATGAACTACAGCAAAGAAATTTAAACATTACCAAAAGAAACGCAATATGGGAGAA
The DNA here is from genome assembly GCA_018398805.1 of Hirundichthys speculiger. Taxonomy (NCBI): domain Eukaryota; kingdom Metazoa; phylum Chordata; class Actinopteri; order Beloniformes; family Exocoetidae; genus Hirundichthys; species Hirundichthys speculiger. The sequence goes on from JAGFBZ010002520.1 coordinate 448,811, forward strand.
AATCTGCGATAGAATAAATGCAGTTGGTAAGACAAAAAGAACGGCAGATGAGGTTAAAAGAAGGTGGCAAGATATAAGGTGAAGAACTAAAGAAAAAGTGGCCTTTATTAAAACTTCGGCAAACAAGACAGGTGGAGGGCCTGCGGAAGAGATGCCTCTAACCAGCATTGAGCAGCAGGTGCAGCTCACCTTCTGCGAGGAGCAGATAACTGGGATACTGGGGTATGACACGCTAGAGCCAACTGCAGAACAAGGTAGGCGCACAATAAGAAACACTTTTTTCTCCATGAAAACACGTGATTTATTTATTGTCACAAATAAAAAAATGAATGTGCCTCCTGTGGCAACCTTTTGCTGAATAATACTCGATTTAACATTCAAATAAAATATTTCTCGTTTTGCATGTGCTTGTGACCGGCTCCAAATCAGCCCTTAACTTCACCAGCTCCAAGATGGAATCGCTAGATAGTCGATATGTTTCAACTATCTGGTTTTCATTCATTCCAAACAAATTTACACGAGTCCGAAAGACTCTCTCTCTCTGCGTATTTTTTGATTTTGGCGATGTCGCCTCCTTGCCACAATAACAGCAGCCATCGGTGCGTAATGCTGGGCAGATTAGCACCTTCCTTTCGAACGTATTAAATACAGACGCAATCACAATCCCCGCAATTACTTTCAGGGTTGGTAAATCTCATTGCGTGTGGTAAATGAACCTATTTGTATTTTCCCCTCCCAGTATTTAGCGCTTTCTGGCGGGTACGCCCCATATTGTTTATTCATCAGGGCAAAAGTGCTAAATGAACAGCGTGTGCTATTTTGCTCATTTGAGAGGCGCAGTCCTCTTTGCACACTGTTAGTAGATCAGCTTGCACATTGGTTTGCGGGTGATGTCAAGTTTGCACACGTTTTTACGCACGCAAACCTTTAGTAAATCAGGCCCTAAATGCGCAATATGACAGAACTGAACAGCAATTTGCGGAAACCCGCAAACTTTTCTTCAAACACAAGCCGCATCTCAACACGTACAAGAGCGCGTCCAAATGGCATCAATGCGCGTCCACCTGGTCACATGTGGACATGCACAAACGTCTCTACCTCTGGAATTAACTCTTGTATAAAAAGTGTGATTTGTCCTCGGTTGAACCCCTGAGAAAATGGCAGAGATCGTCTTAAAGGGCTTGATCGCCAGTTAAACCATACACAACCAGACCGTGTTTACTGGGAGGACACCAACTATCTGGGACTTTCAGATAAAAAACACACAGACACACACTCCCAGAAGGTCCTAAACACAAAAACAAACCGAGAAAGGGGAGCAGAACAGGGAGGGTGGAGGGGGCTGGAAGGCAGGGAACCACTAGAAAAAAAGAAACCAAAAACAGTAACTAGGCCTTCAGGCCAGACAACGAGAAGATCAGGCAGACGGCCGCGTTGGCGGCCGGGGATCAGGAGGTGACGAGGCAGACGGCCACGTCAGCGGATGGGAACCAGGATGCGACATGGCGGGCAGCCACAGCGCCGGACGGAAACCAGGAAGAGACGTGGCACTGCCTGCAGCTCCTGCTGCAGGGGCTCAGGAACCGACTCGGGAGACTGCAGCTCCTGCTGTAGCGGCTCAGGAGGAGTCACGCCCAGCTGCAGCTCCTGCTACAGGGACCTAGGAGGAGTCACAGCTGCCTGCAGCTCCTGCTGCAGGGGCCCAGGAGGAGTCACAGCCACCTGCAACTCCTGCTGCAGTGGCCCAGGAGGAGTCACAGCCGCCTGCAGCTCTTGATGCAAAAGCCCGGGAAGAGTCGCGGCCGGCTGCAGCTCCTGCTGCAGGGGCCCAGGAGGAGTCACGGCCGTCTGCAGATCAGGAACCAACTTGGGAGGCTGCAGCTCCTGCTGCAACGACCAGGGAAGAGTCCCGGCCGGCTGCAGCTCCTGCTGCAAAAGCCCGGGAAGAGTCGCGGCCGGCTGCAGCTTCTGCTGCAGGGGCAAGGGAAGGGACTTAGGCGAGGGTGCGTCGACCACCGCGAGGACGAGGGGAGATGCATCTACCACCTCAGAGACACGGGAAGGCGAGCGTGTGTCGACCACCTCAAGAACAAGGGGAGGTGCGTCGATCACCTCGAAAACATGTGAAGGCGCATCAACCACCTCGGAGACACAGGAAGGCGAAGGCGCGTCGGCCGCCTCGGAGACACGGGAAGGCGAAGGCGCGTCGACCACCTCGAGGACGAGAGGAGGTGCATTGACCGCCTCAGAGACGTGGGAATGTGAAGGCTCATCGACCGCCTCGGAGACACGGTAACGTGAAGGCGTGTCGGCCGCTTCGGAGACACAGGAAGGCGAGCGTGCGTCGACCACCTCAAAAACATGTGAAGGCAAATCGTCCGCCCTGGAGACATGGGAAGGCGAAGGCGCGTCGACCACCTCGAGAGCGAGGGGAGGTGCGTCGACCAACTCGAAAATGTGAAGGTGCATCGACTGCCTCGGAGACGTGGGGAGGCGAAGGCACGTCGACCACCTCGAGGATGAGGGGAGGTGCCTTGACCGCCTTGTAGACGTGGGAATGTGAAGGCGCGTTGGCCGCCTTGGAGACACGAGAATGTGAAGGCCTGTCAGCTGCTTCAGAGACACGGGAAAGCGAGCGTGTGTCGACCACCTCGAGAGTGAGGGGAGGTGCGTCGACCACCTCGAAAACATGTGAAGGCACGTGGTCCGCCTTGGAGACACAGGAAGGCGAAGGCGTGTCGGCCGCTTCTGAGACACGGGAAGGCGAGCGTGCGTTGACCCCCTCGAGAGCGAGGAGAGGTGCGTCGACCACCTCGAAAACATGTGAAGGCGCGTCGTCCGCCTCGGAGACACGGGAAGGCGAAGGCGTGTCGGCCGCTTCTGAGACACGGGAAGGCATGCGTGCGTTGACCACCTCGAGAGCGAGGGGAGGTGCGTCGACCACCTCAAAAATGTGAAGGTGCATCGACTGCCTTGGAGACGCGGGGAGGGGAAGGCACGTCGACCACCTCTGGAGACACGGGAAGGCGAAGGCACATTGACCACCTCGAGGATGAGGGGAGGTGCGTCGACCACCTTGAAAACATGTGAAGGCGCGTCGTTCGCCTCGGAGACACGGGAAGGCGAAGGTGCGTCGACCACTTCGAGAGCGAGGGGAGTTGCGCCGACCACCTCGTAGACGTGGGAACGTGAAGGCGCGTCGGCCGCCTCGGGGACACGGGAACGTGAAGGCGTGTCAGCCGTTTCGGAGACACGGGAAGGCGAAGGCGCGTCGACCACCTCGAGAGCGAGGGGAGGTGCGTCGACCACCTCGAAAATGTGAAGGTGCATTGACTGCCTCGGAGACGCGGGGAGGGGAAGGCACGTCGACCACCTCGGAGACACGGGAAGGCGAAGTCACGTCGACCACCTCGAGGACAAGGGGAGGTGCGTTGACCGCTTCGAAGACGTGGGAACGTGAAGGCGCGTCGGCCGCCTCAGAGACACGGGAAGGCGAGCGTGTGTCGACCACCTCGAGAGCGAGGGGAGGTGCGTCGACCACCTCGAAAACATGTGAAGGCGCGTCGTCTGCCTCGGAGACACGGGAAGGCGAAAGCATGTCGACCGCTTCGGAGACAAGGGAAGGCGAGCGTGCGTTGACCACCTCGAGAGCGAGGGGAGGTGCGTCGACCACCTCGAAAACATGTGAAGGCGCGTCGTCTGCCTCGGAGACACGGGAAGGCGAAGGCGTGTCGGCCGCTTCGGAGACACGGGAAGGCGAGCGTGTGTCGACCACCTCGAGAGCGAGGGGAGGTGCGTCGACCACCTTGAAAACATGTGAAGTCGCGTCGTTTGCCTCGGAGACACGGGAAGGTGAAGGCATGTCGGCCGCTTCGGAGACACGGGAAGGCGAGCGTGTGTCGACCACCTCGAGAGCGAGGGGAGGTACGTTGACCACCTCGAAAACATGTGAAGGCGCGTCTTCCGCCTCGGAGACACGGGAAGGCGAAGGCACGTTGACCACCTCAAGGACGAGGGGAAGTTCATTGACCGCCTCGGAGACGCGAAGTCACAGAGACGCGCTCTCTGGGACACTTCCGGGGCTGGCAGCTGGGGGTGGTGGGTCTCCAAGGCCACCATAGGGACAGGTGCCCTCTGAGGACTGGCCATCTGTGCGACCGCCCCAGACTGCGAGCGCTTGCCTCGCCTTCTCTGAGGCATCCTGTCCTGTCCACAGAGGTGAGCTCAGCTAGAAGAGAGGCCTGACCCCTCCCCGAGCCTCCATGAGCCTGCTGGAAGCCTTTGGGTCCCCCAGAGATAACCGGGTGCCCCAAAAGGCATTGAGGTCTCCTGCTGGGTCCACGTGGTGGGTCCATTCTGTCATGTTGTGCAGGTGTTAAGGGAGGACCCAGGAGCAGAAGTACAACACAAAAATGGGTTTATTAACAAAAACAGGAATCCAAAAACCACAAATGCGAAAAATTCAAAATCCAAAAGTTCAAGAAACACAAAAATTCAAAAATACCAAATGAACAGAAAACTCTGGAGAGTCTGCAGGAGCCAGGGTGAACTATGTAGCTAACAACTAGCAGGATGGCTAGGGTTAGCTAAGGAGAACGGAGCACCGGATCAGCAGCTGGATCGGAGGTCAAAACAGTGGGTGATTCAACTCACACAAATTGCAAAATGAAGAATAAAAGTCCACAAAACCACAGTGGAGGCATTAAGCCTTGAAAGCACAAAAACACGATAAAAAGCACTTAAAACACTCAAAAGATACCGGTAAGCAGCGGCAGTCAGTCATGCCAGCGACATCAGACTGGTAAAGACTGTGATCAGACTTATAAACTTACATCAGGCTAATAAAATTACATCAGACTGGTTCAATTCAATTCAAATCAGTTTTATTTATATAGCGTCTGTTACAATGACAATTGTCTCTAGGCGCTTTACAGAGACCCAGAGCATGACCCCCGAGCAAATATCATCAACTAAGATTATATCATTAAATCCAATCAATGATAATGGCAGGTAAAAAACTCCCACGTAGGGAGAAAAAAAAAACCTTTATACCAAACAGTGGCAAGGAAAAACTCCACTTTAAGAGGAAGAAACCTTGAGCAGGACCTGGCTCATATGGGGAGACCTTCCTGCCGAAGGCCAGCCGGGTAGAGAAAGAAAAGAGGGGAGACAGGACAGAGAGAGGATGTAGGACAGAGAGAAGATGGAGGACAGAAAGAGGATGTAGGACAGAGAGAGGAGAGCACAGAAGTAAAAAGAAAAGTAAAAAATAATAATAAAGAAGTAGTGGAATTGTTGGTAAAGACTGACATCAGACTGGTAAAGACTGACATCAGACTTATAAACTTACATCAGGCTAATAAAATTACATCAGACTGGTAAGAACTGACATTAGACTGATACAGACTGACATCGGACCCATAAGAACTGACATCAGACTGATAAAGACTGACATCAGACTGGTAAAGACTGACATCAGTCTTTTAAACTTACATCAGACTAATAAAATTACATCAGACAGGTAAGCATTGACATCAGACTGGTAAAGATTGACATCAGACTGATGAACTGACACCAGACTGATAAAATTAAATCAGACTGCTAAAAACTGACATCAGATTGGTAAGAACTAACATCAGACTGGTAAGAACTGACATCAGACTGGTAAAGACTGACATCAGACTGATAAAGACTGACAACTGACTGGAAAAGACTGACTTTAGACTGATAAAGACTGACAACAGACTGGTAAAGATTGACATCAGACTGATGAACTGACATTAGACTGATAAAATTGCATCAGAACTGCTAAAGACTGACATCAGACTGGTAAGAACTGACATCAGACTGGTAAGAACTGACATAAGACTGGTAAGATCTGACATCAGACTGGTAAAGACTGACATCAGACTGATAAAGACTGACAACTGACTGGAAAAGACTGACATCAGACTAATAAAGACTAACAACAGACTGGTAAAGACTGACATCAGACTGATAAAGACTGACAACAGACTGGTAATGACTGACATCAGACTGATAAAGACTGACAACAGACTGGTAAAGACTGACATCAGTCTTATAAACTTATATCAGACTAATAAAATTACAACAGACTGGTAAACACTGACATCAGACTGTTAAAGACTGACATCAGACTGGTAAAGACTGACATCAGACGGATAGAGACTGACAACAGACTGGTAAAGACTGACAACAGACTTATAAAGACTGACAACAGGCTGGTAATGACTGATATCAGACTGATAAAGACTGACAACAGACTGGTAAACACTGACATCAGACTGGTAAAGACTGACATCAGTCTTATAAACTTACATCAGACTGATTGAATTACATCAGACATGTAAAGACTGACATCAGACTGGTATGGACTGACATCAATCTGATAAAGACTGACAACACACTTGTAAAGACTGACAACAGACTTGTAAAAAATGACATCAGTCTGATAAACGTACATCAGACTAATAAAATGACAACAGACTGGTAAACATTGACATCAGACTGTTAAAGACTGACATCAGACTGGTAAAGACTGACAACAGACTGGTAAAGACTGACAAAAGATTTATAAAGACTGACAACTGACTGGTAAAGACTGATAAAAGACTTATTATGACTGACAACAGACTGGTAATGACTGATATCAGACTGATAAAGACTGACAACAGACTGGTAAACACTGACATCAGACTGGTAAAGACTGACAACAGACTGATTAAGACTGACAACAGACTGATAAAGACTGACAAAACACTGGTTATGACTGACATCAGACTGATAAAGACTGACAACAGAATGATAAAGATTAACAACAGCCTGGTAATGACTGACAACAGATTGATAAAGACTGACATCAGACTGATAAAGATTGACATCAGACTGATGAACTGACATCAGACTGATAAGATTGCATCAGACTGCTAAAGACTGACAACAGACTGGTAAGAACTTACATCAGACTGGTAAGAACTGACATCAGACTGGTAAGAACTGACATCAGACTGGTAAAGACTGACATCAGACTGATAATGACTGACAACTGACTGGAAAAGACTGACATCAGACTGCTAAAGACTGACATCAGACTGGTAAGAACTGACATCAGACTGCCAAAGACTGACATCTGACTGGTAAAAACTGACATCAGACTGGTAATGACTGACAACAGACTGGAAAAGACTGACATCAGACTGATAAGAACTGACAACAGGCTTGTAAAGACTGACAACAGACTTGTATAAACTGACATCAGTCTTATAAACTTACATCAGACTAATAAAATTACATCAGACTGGTAAAGACTGACAACAGACTGTTAAAGACTGATATCAGACTGGTAAAGACTGACATCAGACTGATAACGACTGACAACAGACAGGTAAAGACTGACATCAGACTGATAGAGACTGACAACATACTTGTAAAGACTGACAACAGACTTGTAAACTTACATTCGACTGCTAAAGACTGACATCAGACTGGTAAAAACTGACAACAGGCTTGTAAAGACTGACAAGAGACTTGTAAAAACTGACATCAGTCTTATAAACTTACATCAGACTAATAAAATTACATCAGACTTGTAAAGACTGACAACAGACTGGAAAAGACTGACATCAGACTGGTAAGAACTGACAACAGGCTTGTAAAGACTGACAAGAGACTTGTAAAAACTGACATCAGTCTTATAAACTTACATCAGACTAATAAAATTACATCAGACTGGTAAAGACTGACACCAGACTGGTAAGAACTGACATCAGACTGATAAAGACTGACAACAGACTGGTAAAGACTGACAACCGACTGGTAAAGACTGACATCAGACTGATAAAGACTTACAACAGGCTGGCAAACACTGACAACATACTGGTAAACACTGATATCAGACTGGTAAAGACTGACATCAGAGTGATAAAGACTTACAACAGACTGGTAAACACTGACATCAGACTGTTAAAGACTGACATCAGACTGGAAAAGACTGACATCAGTCTTATAAACTTACATCAGACTGATAAAATTACATCAGACTTGTAAAGACTGACACCAGACTGGTAAGGACTGACATCAGACTGATAAAGACTGACAACAGACTGGTAAAGACTGACAAAAGACTGGTAAAGACTGACATCAGACTGATAAAGACTTACAACAGACTGGTAAACACTGATATCAGACTGGTAAAGACTGACATCAGCGTGATAAAGACTTACAAAAGACTGGTAAACACTGATAACAGACTGGTAAACACTGACATCAGACTGGTAAAGACTGACAAACTAATGGTAAAGACTGACATCAGACTGATAAAGACTGACAACAGACTGGTAAACAATGACATCAGACTGGTAAAGACTGACCTCAGACTGATAAAGACTGACAACAGACGGGTAATGACTGACATCAGACTGGTAAAGACTGACAACAGACTGGTAATGACTGATATCAGACTGATAAAGACTGACAACAGACTGGTAAACACTGACATCAGACTGGTAAAGACTGACATCAGTCTTATAAACTTACATCAGACTGATTAAATTACATCAGACTTGTAAAGACTAACATCAGACTTTTAAAGACTGACATCAGACTGATAAAGACTTACAACACACTTGTAAAGACTGACAACAGACTTATATAACTTACATCAGACTAATAAAATAACAACAGACTGGTAAACATTGACATCAGACTGTTAAAGACCGAAATCAGACTGGTAAAGACTGACAACAGACTGATAAAGACTGATAACAGACTTATTATGACTGACAACAGACTGGTAATGACTGATATCAGACTGATAAAGACTGACAACAGACTGGTAAGAATTTACATCAGACAGGTAAGAACTGACATGAGACTGGTAAGAACTGACATCAGACTGGTAAAGACTGACATCAGACTGAAAATGACTGACAACTGACTGGAAAAGACTGACATCAGACTGGTAAAGACTGACATCAGTCTTATAAACTTATATCAGATTAATAAAATTACAATAGACTGGTAAACACTGACATCAGACTGTTAAAGACCGACATTAGACTGGTATAGACTGACATCAGTCTTATAAACTTACATCAGACTGATAAAATTAGATCAGACTTGTAAAGTACTGTTACTGACTGACAACAGACTGGTAAAGACTGACAACAGACTGGTAAACACTGACATCAGACTGGTAAAGACTGACAAATGACTAGTAAAAACTGACATCAGACTGATAAAGACTGACAAAAGACTTTAAACACTGACATCAGACTGGCAAAGACTGACATCAGACTGGTAATGACTGACATCAGACTGATAGAGACTGACAACAGACTGGTAAAGACTGACAACAGACTTATAAAGACTGACAACAGACTTGTAATGACTGATATCAGACTGATAAAGACTGACAACAGACTGGTAAAGACTGACGTCAGACTGGTAATGACTGACATCAGACTGATAGAGACTGACAACAGACTGGTAAAGACTGACAACAGACTTATAAAGACTGACAACAGACTTGTAATGACTGATATCAGACTGATAAAGACTGACACCAGACTGGTAAGAACTGACATCAGACTGATAAAGACTAACAACAGACTGGTAAAAACTGACAACAGACTGGTAAAGACTGACATCAGACTGATAAAGACTTACAACAGACTGGCAAACACTGACAACAGACTGGTAAACACTGATATCAGACTGGTAAAGACTGACATCAGAGTGATAAAGACTTACAACAGACTGGTAAACACTGACATCAGACTGGTAAAGACTGACAAACGAATGGTAAAGACTGACATCAGACTGATAAAGACTGACAACAGACTGGTAAACACTGACATCAGACTGGTAAAGACTGACAACAGACTGGTAATGACTGACATCAGACTGATAAAGACTGACAACAGACTGGTAAATACTGACAACAGACTTATAAAGACTGACAACAGACTGGTAATGACTGATATCAGACTGATAAAGACTGACAACAGACTGGTAAACACTGACATCAGACTGGTAAAGACTGACATCAGTCTTATAAACTCACATCAGACTGATTAAATTACATCAGACTTGAAAAGACTAACATCAGACTTGTAAAGACTGACATCAGACTGATAAAGACTTACAACACATTTGTAAAGACTGACAACAGACTTGTAAAGACTGACATCAGTCTTATAAACTTACATCAGACTAATAAAATAACAACAGACTGGTAAACATTGACATCAGACTGTTAAAGACCGACATCACACTGGTAAAGACTGACAACAGATTTAAAAAAGACTGAAAACTGACTGGTAAAGACTGATAACAGACTTATTATGACTGACAACAGACTGGTAATGACTGATACCAGACTGATAAAGACTGACAACAGACTGGTAAACACTGACATCAGACTGGTAAAGACTGTCAACAGACTGATTAAGACTGACAACAGACTGATAAAGACTGACAAAAACTCGGGTTATGACTGACATCAGACTGATAAAGACTGACAACAGAATGATAAAGACTGACAACAGACTGATAAAGACTGACAACAGCCTGGTAATGACTGACAACAGATTGATGAACTGACATCAGACTGATAAAATCGCATCAGAGTACTAAAGACTGACATCAGACTGGTAAAAACTGACATCAGACTGCCAAAGACTGACATCAGACTGATAAAGACTGACAACAGACAGGTAAAGACTGACATCAGACTGATAAAGACTGACAACATACTTGTAAAGACTGACAACAGACTTGTAAAGACTGACATCAGTCTTATAAACTTACATCCGACTGCTAAAGACTGACATCAGACTGGTAAGAACTGACATCAGACTGCTAAAGACTGACATCAGACTGGTAAAAACTGACATCAGACTGGTAATGACTGACAACAGACTGGATAAGACTGACATCAGACTGATAAGAACTAACAACAGGCTTTTAAACACTGACAACAGACTGGTAAACACTGACATCAGACTGGTAAAGACTGACAACAGACTGATTAAGACTGACAACAGACTGATAAAGACTGTCAAAACACCGGTTATGAGTGACATCGGACTGATAAAGACTGACAACAGAATGATAAAGATTGACAACAGACTGATAAAGACTGACAACAGCCTGGTAATGACTGACACAGACTGTTAAAGACCGACATCACACTGGTAAACACTGACAACAGATTTAAAAAGACTGAAAACTGACTGGTAAAGACTGATAACAGACTTATTATGACTGACAACAGACTGGTAATGACTGATACCAGACTGATAAAGACTGACAACAGACTGGTAAACACTGACATCAGACTGGTAAAGACTGTCAACAGACTGATTAAGACTGACAACAGACTGATAAAGACTGACAAAAACTCGGGTTATGACTGACTGACATCAGACTGATAAAGACTGACAACAGACTGATAAAGACTGACAACAACTGACAAGACTGACAAGCCTGGTAATGACTGACAACAGATTGATGAACTGACATCAGACTGATAAAATCGCATCAGAGTACTAAAGACTGACATCAGACTGGTAAAAACTGACATCAGACTGCCAAAGACTGACATCAGACTGGTAATGACTGACAACAGACTGAAAAAGACTGACATCAGACTGATAAAAACTGAAAACAGGCTTGTAAAGACTGACAACAGACTTGAAAAACTGACATCAGTCTTATAAACTTACATCAGACTAATACAATTACATCAGACTGGTAAATACTGACAACAGACTGTTAAAGACTGATATCAGACTGGTAAAGACTGACATCAGACTGATAAAGACTGACAACAGACAGGTAAAGACTGACATCAGACTGATAAAGACTGACAACATACTTGTAAAGACTGACAACAGACTTGTAAAGACTGACATCAGTCTTATAAACTTACATCCGACTGCTAAAGACTGACATCAGACTGGTAAGAACTGACATCAGACTGCTAAAGACTGACATTAGACTGGTAAAAACTGACATCAGACTGGTAATGACTGACAACAGACTGGATAAGACTGACATCAGACTGATAAGAACTAACAACAGGCTTTTAAACACTGACAACAGACTGGTAAACACTGACATCAGACTGGTAAAGACTGACAACAGACTGATTAAGACTGACAACAGACTGATAAAGACTGTCAAAACACCGGTTATGAGTGACATCGGACTGATAAAGACTGACAACAGAATGATAAAGATTGACAACAGACTGATAAAGACTGACAACAGCCTGGTAATGACTGACACAGACTGATAAAGGCTGACAACAGACTGATAAAGACTGACAACACACTGCTAATGACTGACATCAGACCGATAAAGACTGACAACAGAATGATAAAGATTGACAACAGACTGATAAAGACTGACAACAGACTGGTAAAGACTGATATCAGACTGATAAACACTGACAACAGATTGATAAAGACTGACAACAGACTGGTAATGACTGACATCAGACTGATAAACACTGACAACAGACTGGTAAACACTGACAACAGACTGGTAAATACTGACATCAGACTGGTAAAGACTGACATCAGACTGATAAAGACTGACAACACACTGGTAAACACTGACATCTGCCTGATAAAGACTAACAACAGACTGATAAAGACTGACAACAGACTGGTAAAGACTGATATCAGACTAATAAACACTGACAACAGACTGATAAAGACTGACAACAGACTGGTAATGACTGACATCAGACTGATAAACACTGACAAAAGACTGATAAAGACTGACAACATACTGGTAAACACTGACAACAGACTGGTAAACACTGACATCAGACTGGTAAAGACTTACAACAGACTGATAAAGACTGACAACAGACTGGTAAACACTGACAACAGACTGGTAAAGACTGACAACAGACTGGTAAACACTGACATCAGACTGATAAAGACTGACAACAGACTGGTAAAGACTGACAACAGACTGGTAAACACTGACATCAGACTGGTAAAGACTGACAAACGACTAGTAAAAACTGACATCAGACTGATAAAGACTGACAAAAGACTTTAAACACTGACATCAGACTGGTAAAGACTGACATCAGACTGGTAATGACTGACATCAGACTGATAGAGACTGACAACAGACTGGTAAAGACTGACAACAGACTTATAAAGACTGACAACAGACTTGTAATGACTGATATCAGACTGATAAAGACTGACAACAGACTGGTAAACACTGACATCAGACTGGTAAAGACTGACAACAGACTGATTAAGACTGACAACAGACTGATAAAGACTGTCAAAACACCGGTCATGAGTGACATCGGACTGATAAAGACTTACAACAGAATGATAAAGATTGACAACAGACTGATAAAGACTGACAACAGCCTGGTAATGACTGACACAGACTGATAAGGCTGACAACAGACTGATAAAGACTGACAACACACTGCTAATGACTGACATCAGACCGATAAAGACTGACAACAGAATGATAAAGATTGACAACAGACTGATAAAGACTGACATCTGACTGATGACCACAGACTGATAAAGACTGACAACAGACTGGTAAAGACTGATATCAGACTGATAAACACTGACAACAGACTGATAAAGACTGACAACAGACTGGTAAAGACTGACAATTGACTGGTAAACACTGACATCAGACTGGTAAAGACTGACAACGACTAGTAAAAAACTGACATCAGACTGATAAAGACTGACAAAAGACTTTAAACCCTGACATCACTGGTAAGACTGACATCAGACTGGTAATGACTGACATCAGACTGATAGAGACTGACAACAGACTGGTAAAGACTGACAACAGACTTATAAAGACTGACAACAGACTTGTAATGACTGATATCAGACTGATAGAGACTGACAACAGACTGGTAAACACTGACATCAGACTGGTAAAGACTGACACAGACTGAAACTGACAACAGACTGATAAAGACTGAAAACACCGGTTATGAGTGACATCGGACTGATAAAGACTTACAACAGAATTATAAAGATTGACAACAGACTGATAAAGACTGACAACAGCCTGGTAATGACTGACACAGACTGATAAAGGCTGACAACAGACTGATAAAGACTGACAACACACTGCTAATGACTGACATCAGACCGATAAAGACCGACAACAGAATGATAAAGATTGACAACAGACTGATAAAGACTGACATCTGACTGATAAACACTGACAACAGACTGATAAAGACTGACAACAGACTGGTAAAGACTGATATCAGACTGATAAACACTGACAACAGACTGATAAAGACTGACAACAGACTGGTATTGACTGGACTGATCAGACTGATAAACACTGACCTCAGACTGGTAAACACTGACAACAGACTGGTAAACACTGACATCAGACTGGTAAAGACTGACATCAGACTGATAAAGACTGACAACAGACTGGTAAACACTGACATCTGACTGGTAAAGACTGACAACAGACTGATTAAGACTGAAAACAGACTGATAAAGACTGTCAAAACACCGGTTATGAGTGACATCGGACTGATAAAGACTGACAACAGCCTGGTAATGACTGACACAGACTGATAAAGGCTGACAACAGACTGATAAACACTGACAACACACTGCTAATGACTTACATCAGACCGATAACGACTGACAACAGAATGATAAAGATTGACAACAGACTGATCAAGACTGACATCTGACTGATAAAGACTGACAACAGACTGGTAAAGACTGACAAACGACTAGTAAAAACTGACATCAGACTGATAAAGACTGACAAAAGACTTTAAACACTGACATCAGACTGCTAATGACTGACATCAGACCGATAAAGACTGACAACAGAATGATAAAGATTGACAACAGACTGATCAAGACTGACATCTGACTGATAAAGACTGACAACAGACTGGTAAAGACTGACATCAGACTGATAAAGACTGACAACAGACTGGTAAACACTGACATCTGACTGGTAAAGACTGACAACAGACTGATTAAGACTGAAAACAGACTGATAAAGACTGTCAAAACACCGGTTATGAGTGACATCGGACTGAAAGACTGACAACAGCCTGGTAATGACTGACACAGACTGATAAAGGCTGACAACAGACTGATAAAGACTGACAACACACTGCTAATGACTGACATCAGACCGATAAAGACTGACAACAGAATGATAAAGATTGACAACAGACTGATCAAGACTGACATCTGACTGATAAAGACTGACAACAGACTGGTAAAGACTGATATCAGACTGATAAACACTGACAACAGACTGATAAAGACTGACAACAGACTGGTAATGACTGACATCAGACTGATAAACACTGACAACAGACTGGTAAACACTGACAACAGACTGGTAAACACTGACATCAGACTGGTAAAGACTGACATCAGACTGATAAAGACTGACAACACACTGGTAAACACTGACACCTGCCTGATAAAGACTGACAACAGACTGATAAAGACTGACAACAGACTGGTAAACACTGACAACAGACTGGTAAAGACTGACAACAGACTGGTAAACACTGACATCAGACTGATAAAGACTGACAACAGACTGGCAAAGACTGACAACAGACTGGTAAACACTGACATCAGACTGGTAAAGACTGACAAACGACTAGTAAAGACTGACATCAGACTGATAAAGACTGACAAAAGACTTGTAAACACTGACATCAGACTGGTAAAGACTGACATCAGACTGGTAATGACTGACATCAGACTGATAGAGACTGACAACAGACTGGTAAAGACTGACAACAGACTTGTAATGACTGATATCAGACTGATAAAGACTGACAACAGACTGGTAAACACTGACATCAGACTGGTAAAGACTGACAACAGACTGATTAAGACTGACAACAGACTGATAAAGACTGTCAAAACACCGGTTATGAGTGACATCGGACTGATAAAGACTTACAACAGAATGATAAAGATTGACAACAGACTGATAAAGACTGACAACAGACTGATAAAGACTGACAACAGACTGGTAAAGACTGATATCAGACTGATAAACACTGACAACAGACTGATAAAGACTGACAACAGACTGGTACTGACTGACATCATACTGATAAACACTGACATCAGACTGGTAACACTGACAACAACTGGTAACACTGACATCAGACTGATAACTGACTGAAAGACTGACACTGACAAGACTGACAAGACTGAAACTGACACTGAAGACTGAAACAGACTGATAAAGACTGTCAAAACACCGGTTATGAGTGACATCGGACTGATAGACTGACAACAGCCTGGTAATGACTGACACAGACTGATAAAGGCTGACAACAGACTGATAAAGACTGACAACACACTGCTAATGACTGACATCAGACGAAAGACTGACACAGAATGATAAAGATTAACAACAGACTGATCAAGACTGACATCTGACTGATAAAGACACGACTGATAAAGACTGACAACAGACTGGAAATGACTGCATCAGACTGATAAACCTGACAACAGACTGAAACACTGACACAGACTGGTAAAACTGACTGACATCAGACTGATAAAGACTGACACAACACTGGTAAACACTGACACCTGCTGATAAGACTGACAACAGACTGATAAAGACTGACAACAGACTGGTAAACACTGACAAACAGACTGGTAAAGAACTGACAACAGACTGGAAACACACTGGGGACTGACATGTAAAACTGATAACAGACTGGTAAACACTGAACATCAGACTGGTAAAGACTGACAAACACTAGTAAAGACTGACATCAGACTGATAAAGACTGACAAAAGACTTGTTAAACACTGACATCAGACTGGAAAAGACTACATCAGACTGAAATGACTGACATCAGACTGATAGAGACTGACAACAGACTGGTAAAGACTGACAACAGACTTATAAAGACTGACAACAGACTTAATGACTGATATCAGACTGATAAAGACTGACAACAGACTGGTAACACTGACATCAGACTGGTAAAGACTGACAACAGACTGATTAAGACTGACAACAGACTGATAAAGACTGTCAAACATCAGACCGAATTTGACAGAACACTGATAAAGACTGACAACACACTGCTAATGACTGACATCAGACCGATAAAGACTGACAACAGAATTGACTGACACAACTGAAAGACTGAAAGACTGATAAAACTGACAACAGACTGACTGACAACAGACTGGTAACACACTGACATCAGACTGATAATCACTGACATAAGACTGTAAACACTGACAACAGACTGGTAAACACTGACTGACATCAGACTGGAAAGACTGAGAAGAAAGACTGACAACAGACTGGTAAACACTGACATCTGACTGATAAAGACTAAACAGACTGATAAAACTGACAACAGAACTGGTAAAGACTGATATCAGACTGATAAAGACTGACAACAGACTGATAAAGACTGACAACAGACTGGTAATGACTGACATCAGACGATAACATGACAACAGACTAAACAAACAGACTGACAGACTGGTAAACTGACATCAGACTGAAAAGACTGACAACAGACTGGTAAACACTGACAGCTGACATGATAAAGACTAAACAGACTGATAAAGACTGACACAGACTGATAAAGACT